>JAWLRI010000162.1:952993-987998 GCA_034781795.1 Crypturellus tataupa
CCTCTGTCACCTGCTCTGCCAGCGCGGCCCCGTGTGACCGCCCGCGGGGACAGGGCAGCGGCGCTGGGGCCGGCTGCGGCTCCGCGCCCTGCGCCGCCTTGGACTTTGGCAGCTCGTCTCGCGTCTGAAACCGGCGGGAGAGCGGGGATCGCACCGAAGCCGGGGCTTCCCGCACGCGGGAGGCAGCGCTCGCCCGCTGTGAGCCCGCTGCGAGGCAGGAAAGCGGGGCGCGGAGGGGGCGCTCGGCCGTCTCGGCACGGCGTTTCGCAGCCGTTCACCTCGCTGCCGTGAGCAGGAGGGTGCCCGCTGCACGTGTCGGGAGGGAGAGCCGGCGCCTGCCCCTGTGCGCCTGCCTGGCCTCCCCGGAGAGCGGCCGGCTCAGGGCAGCTGTGTGCGTGGAGCGAAGGCTGCTGCAGCGAGGGGCTGCGAGCAGCGCAGGGCAGCCATCCCAACCTGCCTCTTGCCGTGGCCCCACGAGCAGCAGTCCCGCAGGCCGCTCTGTTGGTGATGTCCCTCTTCCCCAAGCCCTGCTCTCCCTTCAGCAGGTTCCCCGTTGGGGTAGGGAGCCCGTCAGCCCACGCAGCAGTGCCGAGTGTCCGGCAGGAGCACGAGCGGCTCCTCTGGCTCCGATAAAGCGAGGGGAAAGTTCCTCCTCAGTTTGGTAAATCTGTGTTAGCAGCTGCGTGGAAACTGTGGCTTTGCTATCTGTGAGAAAGTGCCATGCCAGGCGGATCGCAAATCCTTGGAAACATTTAGACGTTGGATTAACGTGCCAATAACGGAAAGGAAAAAAACATTAATCTTTTTTGTACCGTGTGAATGGAAGATTCAGTAAATCTTGTCCCAAGGATTTTGCATTATGATCACAATATCTAGTTTTGTGCATCTACCCCGATATGTAATAAAAGATGTATTATAATATAGTCATCCTTAATTTCTTCATAACGTCACTTTGATTACCTTAGGTCTCTCTCTTTTATTCCTGGCTCTGCTTCCCAGCAGACCTATTCCCTTCTCCATAGTGGCCAAGTCAACACAGAGGGCCCAAGAGTAAGAGGCGCAAGTGATTCCCTTAGCCTTGCTTAGAAGAACAAAAACACAAATTCACAGAACTCTAATGTCCCTGGTAAAACTGGTAGAAGTGTCTGATACCTGTTGGTTCAGCCACTGTGGCTTGACACTTACTGAGTTGTATGAGCCAGAGTAACGAACCACTTGCCTGTTCTCAATTAGCTGTTACAAAAAAGGAACAGGCCAGTTTACACATGCATTTTTGCAAGTGGAGTGGATTTAGGGTGTGCACACTGTCACTTAAAATAGCACCAATAGTGAATCACTATCTATTAAATTGTAACTGGATTTCACAGTTCTATTCATCATTTACTTATCTCCCTTTTCTCCTCCTCAACCCAAACGCATGCTTTCCTACTCTGAAATATATTCTAAGGCTGCACAAAATGCATACGGGAGCCCCAGGCCTTCCCATGACTACCTCCAAAGAGCTCTGCTGCTCCATTTAAAGCATTTAAAGACCCCAGCAACTTCCCCTGCCTCGACTGAGATTTCTGCTACGCAGTGATATGCCTACATACTCTTACTTCCTCATTCCAGAGATGTACTCGGCCTCTATCCCACCCATGTCCGTCTTCTCCGTTGGTGCCTCGCGCTGTCCTGTCGCCTACTGTCACTGCTGCTGACCTCTGCCGCCCGTAGGCCTTGGTGCAACCACCTCATTGCCTTCCCTGCACGTCGGTGGCTTTGCTGATGACCCAGGTTTTCTACTCCTCTCCTACTGGCTTCACTGTCTCACATCAGTTCATCCTAGTAGGACTGTGTTAACATTTTCTGCATCGTATTTAGCCAGCTGAAGGTCCGCGCACAATAGCTAGGGCCACTGCAGCAGGCCATGGGCATTGGCCTTTGCAAGATTCCTGGCAGCGGGCCTAATTCTCAAGATTTCCAGTGTGCACTTCAGTTTCCACAATCAGAAGCTGTGTTAACTTTTTAGGCATCAGGAACTAGCCCTGAGAGGGGCTGCACAAGTATTTGCAGATCTCATGAAATGTCTGAGATACGGAATGTGTGCAGTGCCACCCAGGACTGATTTCTTAATGCCTTCCAGTCCATGAAGTGGACTTCCAGCTTCATGACAGAACCTCTCCTTTTAGCCTGCCTCCCAAATACATATCCTAAGAAATTAAGGCATTTCATTGATAACATTTTTGCTATGAAATACCTCATCCTCTCTATGAAATACCTTACTGTTGCTATTAAACACTTGAGAAAAGAATACTGTATAATCAGCAATGCACTTTCATATTTCTGCTTTTATCCATTCTTCAAAACATTATTCTGATTTTTCTTGGCCTTCACTGCTAAATTATATTACTGAATCAAACCTTCGAATCTACATTTTTTTTTGATAAAACTGTCTTGCCATGTTTCAAGAAGTTTATAGTATAAACTTAAGTGAACTTGTAAAGAATCTAGTTAAAACAAGTCTAATAACAAAGACTTTTTTTTTTCCCATGTAGCAAAAAGAAGGTAAAATTAGGTCAGGATTAGCTAATATACATTGGTTATCTGAGACTTTTATGTAGCACAGTTTATATCTTTTGCTACAACTTAGTTGCTTGAGGACCTTCCTGGAATTTGAAGCCATTTTTCAGTTTAAAGAACAAAAAATACAACAAACATGAATTTTTAACAGGAAAATACTGCAAATAGAAGTTACTTAATGTGGAGGAATTTTAGTTAACAGTAAATACACATTTTTGTCACAGAAACCAACTCTCTTTTTTCCACTCTGGGTAGCAATCTGGAAGTTGCCGTTTAAGCCTTATGTAAGAGAGTGGATTTGCTGTATTACTGCAAAATTCCTGTAGCCTCAAGCTCATGAAATTCTTTAGTTTTCCTATCCACAGGAAAAAAAAAAATGGAAGGGAAAATCAATTTTCTGGGCTTGTTAGACCCCTGAGTCCCAGAACTTCCCACCCTTCTTCAACAAGTTGTTTGGGGATTTAACCCTCTAGGTCCTATCGGCTTTATAAGAAACTTAAAATAGCCAGGAGGAAATGGTACCAGTTTTGGAGAAGCCTGTCAAAAAACAAAACTGATACAAAATTTTTTGAAAAAATAGTAAATCATCGCTAGTCCCTATGATGCTAGTGTAACATAATCAAAAACAAGAGTCTGAATTTGTTTTAGAAGGACAGTTATTTAATGCCTAAGGGCACTCAAGGGGGAACTGGGCTATGCAAATTGTCCTTGGCTCTGTCCACAGTTGCACAGCAAATTACTGACAAGTGTCTGGAACATCTTTTGTTTCTCTTACTCATCTAGCACTATGTCTAGAAGCTTTATTTATGACTCAGTACCAAAGTGCACGGCACTTTGGAGAGAACAACAAAAAAAATAGTTCCTGCTCTGAGAATCTAAGGAACAGCAATCTTATATCTCTCTGTGGTTTTAGAGATTTAATTTAACAAGTCCGTGATGTAATTAGGTCTCCGAAGAAAGAGAGGAAGAACAAATAAAGGTAGGATAAATAAATAAAGGATGACAGCATGTCAAAGAAGTCATCTGAATTAACAAAGAGGATATGGACATAGGTTTTATATTATATAGTAGGTAGCTGGGATCATCAGTATTACTTCTGAGCTATCAGGTAATCACCTACTGTGTACATAGACATACTGAAGTTTGCCCTTGTCTGTAGTTATCTCTAGACCTACTCCGTCCTGAGACAGAGTCCGGTCCTTTCAGAAAACCTTTTATGTCCGGAAACTTACTGAAGTCAATCAAGAGTTTGGAGGACGTTAAAACTCCTGAAAGAAGGAACAGGGACTGCACTTAATTGCTTGCTTGCAACAAGCTGGAGAGCCCTTCCCAGCCTTCACTTGGAAATAGCTGTTGAGGGAACCTCTGCTTCTGCCTCTAGAGCTCAGTGCGGGCTGGAGTGAGGTGGTGGGGAGACAGTGGCTGTGCATCGCTGCCCAGCAGAAGCCGTTTGATTGAGAGCTGGCCAAGCAGAAGTGCTCAGGACCTGCAGGATCTATCTAGCACTGTCACTTTGGGTGAAATCCTTGCAGAGAGGTAGGGCCTTTTTGTGTTTAGAGAGTATTTTGGACCACGCATGCAGAGTATGGAATGTGATACATATGTAGGGAGAAAGGAAAACAGTGAAACTGAATAAAAGGAGTTTCTGTGAACTTGGCCGTCAGGAAATTAAAATTGGGTTATATGCGATTAAAAGTGGACGCAACAGACATCAGTGTAACAGGCTGAAGCTGGTACATCTTTACAACATGCTGGTGTAGTCCCGAATCTAAAAGTGCAGACTAAAAGTGCTTGTTTTAAAAGCTGAATGTTGATTAAATGTTTATTCTACCATTCTTTATTTATTTCCCCTAGAGTTTTACATGTGGTTGCTCTTCTCTAAGATTTCAATCAATGTATGTTGGATGAATAACCTTTTATAACCACTGTTCTCCACCATGTGATTTTTTCCCCCAGAACTGGAACACCAGCCCCAGTCAGCATTTAATAAAACACCAATGAAAGGGTAATTAACTAGAAAGATGATTGGTCTCACTGAAAGGGTCAGATCTCTCATTCTTTGGTGTGGTCATTTCAAGCCTTCCAAGGGAAAATGCTACTGTAAGATTCTACCCAAACTGGGAATAAGCTTTGCATGACTCACACTCATCTTTTGAGTTATTGTATAAACCATGTAAGAGAAGGCAATAAAATTATCCAGTGAAAATCAAAAAAAAAAGTTCTTGAACAGAATGCCACATTATATGACTGAAGAAAAAGCATTAGGACTGTCTTTACCAGCCTGCCAAATAAACTTGAACCAAAATAGGAGCTAATCTATGTAAAAGCAGCTCTGTGGCACTGAACTGCGTAATCTCTCTCCAGAGTGTTGGTCAGGGTGACCTGCTTACAGCCATTCCTTGCTGCAAGGGTTTTGCTCTTTGTTCATCAAGCCAAGGAGAGCCTGCCATTGCCAAAGCAACATTTTGGAGAGGAGACTCACTGCCTCTCAAATACCAGTGCTGCTCAAACTACCCCAACACTACCAGGAATGTGTTGTGCCATGGAATCCATATTTCCTTGAAAGAAAGTACATCTTCAGGACCATTCAATCCAATAGAGCTAGCAGAATGGGAAAAAAGGAATTTAAATGATAAGTTATTTGCACAGAAGCTCTTTTTTTTTCTGAAAAATAGTTAATTTAGATGTATGTGAGGTCATAGCATAACACTTTGGCATGACACTTTTCCAGTGATTCAGTTGCAGATAGACTGTGCTTTTGTAAAGCAGGGCAGAAGGGATGTTCCATGTACTGTCTAATTCTAAGTGAGAAAATAGAAATCTCTATATAAGCTATTGACATGGCATATTCCCCATTTTTTTGCTATACAGCATGCATTATGTGCACCAGAAAATGCGGTTTCACTGTGTAAATTTCTCTGGACCCCTCCCTTATACTGTAATCCAACTTTCCTTTGAACAAGAACTGTTCATGATGTAAATAATGTCAGGGAGGAATGCCTTCCTCTGACACTGGCTTTTAAATAATAGCTAAGCTTTGAAGTGAGGAAAGTCACTTATGAAATGTTAGTCTTTGCAATGGCTGATTGCCTTTAAAAAACTATTCTAAAGTGAGCTACTGAATACTTAATACCAGAGTTTCTATTTCCAGATTGCTATTTCTATTTTCCTATGTATAATATGGTCAAGCTATAATCAGAAGAATTATATCCACTTACAGCCATCTCTAAATATGTAGCACTATATGAGATAAACTTTATTTTAAAAGTCCCAAACTATTTTATAGCTCCCAGTCTGGGTTAAAATTTCTCCCACTTTTAGTTGGAAGTTTCTGTATAGCTTTTCACTGACATATAGAAAGTTTCAATAATATCCCAAGATTTAATTTTAAAAAATCAGGATGGATGAAAAACAAACTAGATTTTGGAGATTTTTAATGGTCACTTAATACTTCTCATTTCACACTTGTATCACATCTGATGCACCTTATGTAAAGTAGTTAATCCTGATTTACAGCAACACAAATGAAAACAACATTTACTCCTGTATTTTTATCAAACACAAACATATACATATACATACATATTTATGACAAGGGGGAAGGGGAGGGGAAAGGGAAGAGAAGGGAAGGGAAGGGAAGGGGAAGGGAAGGGAAGGGAAGGGGAGGGGAGCAGTATGCTTGGTGCTGCTATTTCTATTCAGTTAATTTTGTTCATGGTGACTTGAGTTGAGTAACACCTTAAAGCACTCAAAGGTTTACATCCATGTGAAAATTCACCAATATTACAGTTATGTTCTCTGATTCATTAATATAAATAGGATTTTTCAGCATTTTATCTCTAGAATTTTCCATAAACTGAACATGGACATGAATAACTGCGTACTTTTAAACCATGTTCTCCAAAAGGCATACCTATCATGTATTCCCATACCAAATACAGACTACTTGAAACTGCTGTAATCACTGAGTTATATGAGAAAGAGCACCCCTTAGGACAGAGCTTCAGTGACTCCTGTGACCACGAAAGTGTCCAGGGAAGTCAGGTAAAGTCTGACAATGGAACTTTATATCTAAATCAGACTCAGGTTTCAAAAGTGAGGAGATAAATAATGCAAAATCTTTCCTAAAGGAATTCCCACTGGGCATATTTGGATTGTCATTACATGCAACAGTTTTTTTCTAACCTCTGCCACAATTGCAGAGTTATTTCTCATCATCCTGCCTTCTGACACCCAACCTGGATAATTGTAGAAAAGATGTCTTAACTCTTTTAAGTTAAGACAACCTTTAATACATTTGTGAGGTTTTTCAGGTTGACATCAAACAGGTGACAAAATATTTGTTTACTTCTTTTTTTGTTAACATACCTTGAGATCAATCTTGTTGCTTATCTTCCCAGGAGGTATCAGGCAGCTGGGTAGAGCAAGGTCTTGCAAAGACGTCCAGTTGTACCAAACCAGGAGAGCTGGGGCTGAGACAAAGTACACGGTTGCTTCACCACAGTTACAGGGCAGATGTGGTCCCTCAAGAACAAGGCGAGGTAAAGATTTTCTCTTCAGAAATGGCTGTGGTCCCCTTCTTCACCCTGCTCCTGCAAGTGATATGTAATTAGAGACAAGAAAAACTCTCCTTGAATCAAGCAGGATGCAGAAAGGGGGAAACTGGTGAGCAAAGAGGGATGGAGGAAATATGGATTTTATGGAGAGAACATGACTGGCCTGTTCCAAAGTCTAATGATATTGGTGAGAGTTTTTCAACTGTCTCCATCTAGTTTGGTCCAATTTTTTGACATCACCAGCAAACATGGGTAGTACTACCTCAGCTTTTTACGGCATGTTTTACTATGATTTGCTCCTCTCTTCCTTCTGAATGTGAATGTGTCCTTACTATATCTTAGTCACTCATATTGGTGCACCCAAGAATTCTCTGTAATACATTGTCTTTCAGAAAAATCGACTGTTGATTATAGCAACATCAAGGAAAAAGGGGTCTCCAACATGCTTTAATGCCTCCTACCTTACATACGATGTGCGATTAACCTTTGAAACTACTTTATTTCTCCGTCCTCTCTGAGGTTGTGAGTTCTGCCTATGCATTAAGGTTAGGCGAGGGGCGGGTATAAGTTATGACATAATTAAAAAGAAACAACACTCCCTTTCTTCGGGTGAGTCATCTGCAGTTATCCAGGGAATGCACAGCATGAAGATTACCTCCGGTTCCCTGCATTTACAATACAAAGCAGCTACTATAACTTACTCTGGAAAAATACATACGGGACAGCCCTAATTTGTAAATACAGAACACCAATTTCCCACTGTTCAGGGCTGCTGACCAGAAAAACCAGCTTCCAAAGTTCGCCAGCAAATTTGCTCTGAGGCTTGGGTCCACAGCATTGCTGCTGGGACAGCCCAGAAAGCAAACCATGGTGCCGAGAGCTGCTCTTGGTTTCTCCAGGGCCCCCGTGGCGAGCACATTGCCCGCGGCAGCAAACGCCTGGCACAGCGCTTGTCACCCAGCATGTTGGCACAGCTCTGCTTTCCAGGCGAGGAAGCAGCGGGCCAAAGCCTCTCCTTTTCTTTGCTGTCTCCTCTCTCAACAGAGAGGGATGACAGAGTGAAAAACAAGAGTCCAGCAGAGGCTCAGCAGTTATCACTAAAAAATGCCCTAGTAGCCACTATGGGTGTAGAATGTGCACTACAATGTTTTTAGCAGAGACATATGTACCCATAGAGATTTAAAGAACCTCTAGTTTGTTTAATATTTATATTTATTCATAATTTGGTGAACTATTAAAACAGACCACAGATCTCTATGTAAATGTTTCTTCTTTTAATAGAAGATGACAAATGAAAGTGTAAACCCTCCTAAAATGCATTAAATTAAAGCCTGTAATAACAATGGAAGTACTCTCACAGTCATAATTGACACTTTAATCCCCCAAAGTCACACTGACCTCAATGAACACTACTGAACTGAAATGCATATATAAACCTTTGAAAACTGTAAGTCAAAACAATATTTTTTTCAACTATACTAATCAACTGAGATTTACAGTCTACAGCTTACCTACATTTTTCCAAGGGAAAATGATAAACAAGAGGGTCACATTTCGACTGGTCCCATATGACATACCATTGGTCCCATATTTATGAAGGAAGTAACAGCATGCTCCACTAGGAACCCATATTCCTGCATTTAGATGTGGCAACCAACTATCTAGCACAACAGTGCCTTTGTGGCCTAGGTCATGGCTTCTGTGAAGATGTCTCTGCTCTGTGCAATCAGTGCTTATCCATGTTACCTGCATGCACAGAAAATAAATCCCCTTTAGACAGACTGAGGATGCATCACCTGTGAGACAGGGAATATGGATGTGCACGAAAACCCTGGTTTTGGGAAGCATTTGCTCTCCAGAAATAAGGTGTTACGTAGTAGCAACTAAAAGAGTGGTAGCATTGACACTCATCAGGTGGTCTTGCCTTCACGTAGGAGTGCAGTCAGCTCCCATCTGTACATATTTGCATGTGTTGCCATAATCCAGCAACACAATTTGCTTCTTGTGCAAGACGATTCAAGGTGGAGCTCGACTTCTGTGGTAGGTTGTCGTAAGAGGAGACCTACAGCAGCCTGTGCCGCGTGAGGAATGCAGAGCAACAGCTTCTCAGCAGGGTCACACCCTGATCCAGCTAACCTCTCGGATCATTTTCCCAATGTAAAACAGACTTTTCCAGGGTTAAGGGCTGCAAAATTTTGAAGCAAATGGGATGGTCTGGGATATCAAGAGTGTTTTGCTCACCACTTCCATTAGAGCTCCCAAAGGCTGTCTCTCCATAGAAGCAGTGTGCCTCTACATGCTTTTTATTTTCTATATATCACAGGACACGATAGCATTTCCAGTGGGAAAAAACACAGTTTTCCAAACTGTAGGTTTCAGTGACCTCCCCAATAGCTAATTAGCTAACTACAGATGAAACCCTTCTTTAAGGACTTAGCCAAGCCTAGCTGAGTCATTACTAAACTCACAAAGTACCTTAAACTGTAAAAAGGCCCCCAATATACAGTCGTCTTGGCTCACGCTTAATTTTGTAAAATCTGTAGGATTTTAATGTCACAACATAATAAAAATGGACAGTTTATGGAACTTCAAAGGTAGCATTTTAAACTTTTTCTTTCTTTCTTTCTTTCTTTCTTTCTTTCTTTCTTTCTTTCTTTCTTTCTTTCTTTCTTTCTTTTTTAAGTGTATGATGTTTACAAGAGTGTCATTTCAAATGTAATTTTCCCCCCAAAAGCCTTCCTCATGGGCCTCAGTTTTGAGGTGGTTCCTTAGAAAATTTTACAATGTGGTTCATTTATACCTTGCAATTCCATTTCCAGACTACTGTTTAAATACAGATCTTGAAATTACATTTGTTACTGCACTGATGAATAAATACTAAGCATAGCTATACCTGGAGCTTTCAGATATATATAATACTGTAAAATATCTATACTTACATATTATTTTATAATGTTAGACTTCATTTTTGCATATTGACTTCGAAGTTCCAAGTGCCTGTGGCCTCTTGAATGCCCATGAGGATGTGGGTAGCTTTGATAATGCTAGTTAATTAATGTTAGTTAATGCAAATCTGATAGTTAACATTATCAGATATGTTGGCAAACTAAGGATATCTGAGATAAACTGAATCACAGAATTCTGAACCCTAATAAATATTTCTGATGAGAGGGTTCTAAATAAACTAATAATAGAGTCCAACAGCTGAGCCAACAAATTTGTTTGCTTTGTTTAAATTTTATCAGCACAAAACCTGTGGTTTTGCACTATTTTAGTTAAAAAAAGAAAACGGGCAGTGAAAAACACAGGGAAGGGAACTTCAGCTAATGTGCTTTCAATGATCGTGTGACAATGTGTAACTAGAAGACAGCAACTTATTGAATTAAGGCTTAGAAGAATGAGTAACAGAGAAAGAGAAGAATTGGTAAGAAGACAGAAAGCAGCCCCAACTTCTTCAAGGTCTTATGGCAAATGTGCCCAAGCCTGGGCAGCCTCTGCCATCTCTGCTCCCACCTCTGAGGCCCCAGTAGACCACAGCTCCTTGGACAAGCGCTTTGGGGCAAGGGGGAAGCAAACAGAGAACACCAACAGCCATGCCCAGAACATTTTTTGGAACATATTTTGTTCCTATGCCTGCAAAGCATTGCTGAGAAATAGGGAGTTGCAAACTGGAGAAAAGTTTGCAGCACTAATATTATTGATGGTGTCATAATTTATTTGCAGCCTTGTGAAACATATCTGGGTAACTGGCTATCCAAAGCTAAGGCAATAACTTCCAGCAGCTGGTGCAAGCTAGCAGTTGTGCTTAGCTAGCAAGGAGATCACAAGATTTTGCATTACAGGCTTATACATGTGTAGGAGACAGAAAAAAAAAACAATTTTGGTGCCTCCCCAAAGAGCTGTTTTGAGTTCTGCACTCAGATGAGCTCAGTTAACAGCTGGGGGCCAGGAGCAGCCACCGCAGCAGCTGCTGGACAATGGGGTTTGCTCCTCTGCCAAACAGCTTTCGCATACTGCAGGTGATGGGGAAAGGTCTAACCTAGGAATTGCTTTCCTAGAGAAAAAGTCTGTGTTATAATTAAAGAATAACTATAACAATCAGTTAACGCTACTCTGTTTATCTACCTGGTTAGAGATTGTCTCTTAAAAAACAAACACACACAAGCAAAAATGTTATAAATCATTTGAATATTGCTTACAATTGGGAAAAAAGATACATTAGCAAAATTTTCCCTGCTTTCTAGGTGTGACCTCGAGCTGCTGTTTTAGGAGTGACTCCCTTGTATTAGAACCCTGCTCTTGCTCCAGCCAGCCAAGTCCTGGCAAAAGGGCTACATCTTAATAATTGTGCAGTTTTCATTAAATGGCCACATATTTATTCTTCCACAGGTTGCCTTATACATCTGGTTTGTAGGATGGAGGCTAGTCTGGACTATGCCACCGCAAGGCAGTCTTATCTCATTAGCTGTGAAAGGAAGTGAACAAGGAAATTCTAGGAACAAAAAAGGACCATGTCATATTAAGATAATTAAATACTATCCCAGACTGTCACAGACTCCTTGACTCTGAGTAATTACAAATAATACTGGGTATATGGGATGAAATTTAATTTAAGATGCAGTTTCATAGTCCAATTCAAATTAATCTAAGATGGCATAATTTATGAAAGAAGCAGTCTCGCTGGCGTGTCTGTCTGTCCCCAGCAATAGCATTCCCTCTTTTTTTCTCCCCAGTATGCTGTTCCCTTTTTTGTTGCCCCTTCCCCTGAATGCACACAGCAACGTTATTTGTCTCCAGGTGGCTCCAAATGAGGCAGGAGGGGCAGCCCTGCTGCTCCACACTCAACTCAGGTGCTGCTACAGCCTTGCTGGGAGCTGTTCCTGGGAACCATCCAGGTTAAAGCAAGAAAAAAAAAAATAAAAAAGAAAAAAAAAACAGGGGGAAAGGGTTTTATTAATAAGTTAGCTGATTTGGGGATGTGTGCAAGTGTGTGACTACTACTTTCAATGGCAATGACAGCTTCAAGCAGTCATGAAACAACAACAAACTCCGAGGCCTGTGAAGCAGTAGAGCAGTTAGGACACTTGGACCCAAAACTCTCTGGAGCTGACACTAATTCTAGCATTCACCAACTCAATGTTCTGTGTTATTGTCATGTAACGCATTAACTTCTGAAGGTTGCAGCCCATCAGCTCTGATACATTGATGGATGGTCCAAATATAGACAAACAAAATCCTATTTTAGCTGTGGAAAGACACAAAGAACCACAAAAAATGCTCTATTTCTAATAGTTAAAAAAAAATCTGGTCGACCTGTGAAGACACTCGCTCTTTTACTCCTATGAATGGGGAGCTTATCTTTGGATACTCTAATGGTACACAGGGCTCAGTTCATGCGTGGTAGCTATTGATCAGCGAGCCCAAGTTAACTGCAGCAAGCACAGAGTACCTACCCTTGTGTGTATACCGGCTTTTATTGAAATTTATATATATTTTCATGAGTGCAAGTGCACAGCTGATTGTCTATACTTGTTTTTATGTGATGGCACAAGATAAAATGTGACTAAGACCAGTAATTTATGATGCCTACCAGCAAACTGCAAATAAAAGAGGGGTAAACAAAGAGGCCCTGTAGTGTCTTTTAAGGTCACAAGCTCATTTTGCAGACAGTCTGCTTAGCTGTGCTTTAGAGCAAAGGAACAGTAAGGCCTGTCCATATTACTTGGGTCTAAGTTTTGTTGAGGTTTGCTCTTCACTGTCAGAGATATGCAAAGGGTTGTGATATAAACAAGCACTGTTTACAGGCATCTTCCCAGTAATGGCACTCTATTGTTAAACATTAATTCTCAGGAATGTGTACATTGTGCAACCTTTTTGCATGTTATTTGGGGCTGTTAGCAATTTGTAAGGACACTTCTGGTAATTTAGGATCAAAGAGTATGTTTGGAAAAAGTTTCCCATACAAAATATAGCAATACAAACATTAAAGAATATTTTTTTTTGTTTGGCACTGTAAGTGCCCTGAAGTCTCTGTATTACAAACATTGCATTATTATTCTACTGAGAAAGAAGTAGAACAAAAAAGACACTGATATTTTCCCCTGTCTGGTATATTTACATTCTCCAAATGAATGGTAAGAGGATACAAATGGCAAAGGCAAGTTAGCAGGAAAAAAAAAAGGTCAAGGAAATGGAGCAGTTTTTGGATCATTTCTAGTGCCACAAGAAAGCAACTGTACTATTTTTAAAGCAAGCTTCCTGTCAAAAGCTTCATGGGAGAGGCTTTTCCATTCTACCTATGGATGAAGAGGAAAAAGTTCTCTGCAGAGAATTCAAGAGAGTGAACACCCACAATTGCCAGCCTCTCCCAGGGAGTGTGCAGCGATAGGGAAGGCTGAGCTGGGTTTTCTTTGTCTTTTTGGAGAAGAGGAAGTGAATCATAAACCCTCAGGGGAAAAAAAGGAGAAGTTTTTCACTGGAGGAAAGAAGAAAAAGAGAGAATTTATCCTGCTGCCAGTAAGCACTCCTGCTAGGTCTGTGGCTATAACCTTAGAGGGACAAATGCTCCTCACTGTCCAGAACACTCACACAACTGGTAGGGAGCAGCTAATTTTATGATTTAGTTAAGGTCTGTCACTATGGATCACTTGGTCACCTGAGTGCGATATGAGTGAACCACCAGCCTGCCCGCATAGTGTCATACCCAATAACTACTGAAACAAAAATCTTTTATTGTATGTTATGCCGTTTATTTTTTTTCTTTTTTCTTCTTTCTTACTCTAGATTTACAGCCACATTTATACATTTCAAAAAATGCAATTTTCAGTGTTTGGCTGGTTATAAGTGTCATCTGGGGTGGATCTGCTCAATTTCTAGAGGCTTCTACACCAGTAGAGCTCTTTCTCAAGTGGTATTACATCTGGTATGGCCATTTCTCCCTGAAAGACTTACTTTGATGACTCACTGGGATATGGTGAATACACTTAAGTCTTGTTTGTGGGAAAGTGAATCAGCAACCATGAGAAAATATACATGCCTTGAATAAATGGCAACAGCATGTGTTAAAACACTTGTGAAATCAGATTCAAACTGACCCTGGCAGGCAGAGGTATCCAGAACATGCACTTACAGCAAGTATCTGATCCAGTGAAGCACAACATGTGGAGCAGAAAGCTCCTAAGTCTGTAACCTCAGAGTTTGCATGAGCAGCTGTGTCTGTGCAGTCTCTCTTCAGGAGCCCAGCTCTTGTTGGGGACGCTTTTCAAAATGCTCTCATAGCAAGAAATCGCCTACCTACATCCAAAGTCATGGAAAATCCCGGCCCACATTGCAGTGACTTGAGAAGAGCTGAGTGCTGCCAAGCTGGAACAAGTTCTAAGGGAGCACCGCGTACCATCCGTCCATTACATAAACCTCAGGTAAGGGAGTGGCAAGAAACTTTCCTGCCACCAACCATGAAAAACAGTCCCGGGCAAACAAAGCAGTCACTGAACGTGCTTTAAGAACCTGCTCAATCTCGGGAGCGTAACCTCATTTCTCCAAAGAGCCTGGTGGCAAATACAGAAGAAATCGAAACCGCAGATTAAACTGATGTACTCAGCCATAATGTCATTTCTTCTAATATTTCCAGGCACAGACAGCAGCTGCAGTTAAGTAGATAGCCTCAGGAAATAACAACCTATTAGTACCAAAAAAAAGGGGGAGAAAAGTCATTTTCTTTCCTCATGGTTTGTTCACAGTACGTGTTGCTCTAGTTACAAAACTGCTATGAAATTTTAAGAGTAAAACCCAAAATAGTGTACTGAAGACCAGTAAAAGAAGTGAAAAAAAAAAATTAAGAGGGCACCAACTCTGGGCACCAACTCCTCAACACAGAAGGAGGATCCTGCTGCCTGAGGACTGATAAAGCCTTGAGCAGAGATCTCAGCAGAAACTGAATATGGAAAAAAAATGCTGTGTTACATACCAAATCCATCATAGTTCAGTACTGCCTTTGTATACACGGTGATATGAATGGCCAGGACCCACCCTGTCCCACACAAAACAGCTATTCTAAATGCCACACAAGAAAACGCTGTCAAAATCTACAGAGATGGGACAGGGAAAAGAAAATAATAGCTTACGGTCACAGCTTATGAACAGCTTTGGCAACACTTGATCTTGTCAAGAATACAAGATTGGAGAAATTTGGCAGCTGCAACACTTTTATTTGAGCAAACTCTAGAGTGCATAAGAGAAGCATCCCCAAACTTTTAGGAGAGCCAGGAAGATGTGAATTAGAGGTATCATATTAACACCCGAGCTAATGAATTAGGGGGAGTGGACGGGAAAAACACGAAAATGCTTAAGCAGAGGTCTTCGTAAAAACAACAAAACCCTTACTTAATGACTCTGCCCTTGAAATAGTAGAATCCAAAACTTCCGTAGGACTTGGTGGGTGCTTCTGAAGATTCTTCCTAATTGAACTATTACTGTAAAGATAATGAAGGGCAATTTGAAACAAACTCTTCCCGAAAGGTTCACAAACATTCTGAAGAGAAGATTTTCTCTCTCAGGAATTAATAAAATGGATGATTGGACATAAGCCATTTCTCTTTCTGAGATTATTTCAGGCATGAGAGGTGACCACCAAGCACCCATTGCTCCTTTTCCTCCAGGGATTGTGTTGCAGAGAGCTTTCTAGGAAAGCTGTGCTTAGGAGAAAGGCCAGACGAAACGTGCCAAGTCTAGAGTTATTTAGTACCTCCGTAAAAGAAGAATGGAAACTCTTGTGGCTATTTAACTGAAGACAAACCTTATGGACACTTTTTCTCTATCAAAAACCATCAAAAACTAAGGAAATAAATACATTTTTTCCCTCAAATTTCTGATGTACCTTTCAATAAGCTCTATAAGGAAAAAATCCAAAAAAAAAGGCCACCCTAAACTAGACCTGTTGCAGTGGAGCTGAATGGTCATTCAGTAGCTGTACAGTAGAAATATACTGATTTCACTCTCCTAATTTGTTCTGAGGGGAAAGAAAGGTAGTATGCAAACAAAACTTAAAAGGATCTACAGGTTGGATTAAAAACATGGATAATCAGTGAAACATTTTTTCACGGACAGAAAAGCTTTATGTCCATGATAACTGAGTCTAGGAGCTTTATGTCCATGATAACTGAGCCCAGAACTAATATTGTTTCTTCATGTTTAGATACATATATTTACATTTATCACCATCCCAGAAGGGTTCAAATGTGAAAAGGGGTCAAATTCAATAGCAGCCATGTCTTGGTTAGAGGAGAAAAGTATAAATTATTTCCAGGACATGTGGGAGTTTAATCTGGCAAGAAGATCCCAGTGTAATGTCTTCAGTCTGTCTTTGTGCTTTCCTCAGAGCCAAGTTCACCCCAGGACACGAGGTGAGGCTTAGCTTTGTGCTCAGTAGAATTCTCCAGCTAAGGTGCTCTAAGACCAACCTGGCCCCTAAAAACCGGCAGACAACTAACAAATATATCTAACTTCATTAGCCCAGTGTAGAAACCTACTGAGCCCACTGTCCTCCCTTTGACAGAGGCCACCAACAGTGAGCACCTGGGGAAGAGAATAAGATCAGGACCAAAGAATAATGATAATTTCAGGTGCTGTAATCAGTGCTGAGCTGCATAAATAAGATAATGTTTTCATTTGTTTTTAATTGAAGTCTAAATTCTTCATAGCTGCATGATTTTTCTAAAAGTGAAGGAATAAGGGGAGAGAGGAGGAAGTTTAGCCACACCGTAATTAACTACTTAGGGTAAATCTTCCCATCAGATTCATGAGACAGATTTCAGATAAGCAGCTCAAATGAAGGATTATCTTGCTAGCAATGCGGAAGTGTTGATCAGCCTGATATTTCCATTCTGCAGGCAAGAGTTCACACTGACTGCTCACAATTTTCCACAAGGAGGTAAAGCTCCACAAAAGTAGCACATCTGAACCAGAGAGGATTTTATTTTTAAAACCCCTAAACATGACAGTTTTGTACTTGTTGGTTCTTAAAGCAGAAATAAGATGTGGATATAAATGATGCTCATTTAAGAGGGGCTAGTAGGCATATGTATTGCCCAATGATATGATGGATGGGATATAGTGTACTGCATATCTATTACTATTATATCTTAATGGAAATGTTAGTAGTTAAGAGCATTACATATTCTGCAAATATTAAGTTTAATTAAATAAATCTGTGTCTGATATAATTTTCTCAGCATATGCTTCATGGCATTTAAAAACAAATGGAACTCATCTAAGCCAGTGCATTTAAATTTCATGAGAAAAAAAAAAAAGTCCTATCCTTGTGAGAAAAGCACTGAAAAATTAAGGAGAATATGAACTGGAGCTTTCTCATATGAATAACAATCTTTTATACACCAGTAATACCTGATCTCAAGGCAACCCTTCTCTGTGGAAGGGAAATACAATATTTATGGTTGTTCATGCTCATATTTTGGTCCATCTGCTTTTTACTCTGTTGTTTTTAGCACAGAAGTAGGGGAACTGTTTGACTGTCAATTACTGTTAATCGGGCAACATTCTGCAGAATATTTCAGTATTTCTGACTGCTTTTCTTTGCAGACATATCACCTGATGATAACAACATTGGCCTGGCACATTAGGCTGGAAGAAGATCAATGACATTTCTGTGGGGTGCAGCATATTTGGACCTAGAATATCAGTATAATAGTTCATTTACTTCAGCAGAGTTACCTGGGTTGCAAAACTAAAGCAACATTAAGCCTGTTGATGTTTCAGAACAACCTGTGAGGACCTGGTTTGCCAGGTAGATATGCATGGATGTCTGATGTTGATCTTGCTTAGGATAATAATGCAAGCATATGCAAGTAAGTTGTTTTCTGGCACTCAGGCCAGAAAAGAGCTGAAGTCATGATCAGAAAAGTGAATGTTTACAAGTAGGTTCTTCTCCTGCCACAAGTCTGATCTCTTCATTTGTTGCAATTTAGACACAATGAAGGAAATTGGGAGCTAATTGTACCTACAGGGCAGCCAATTTAGGAATATTTTCTCTAAGATACTATAAAAGAAATATACGCACAAAGACAAAGAAGGAAGGCTGTCATTTCGTCACATTGAAAATTCAGTAAGTGCAGAAGCTTAACATTATTTTTCCTCTTGCTAGCAAGGTAACAGTATGGAAACTGTTTTTCTCATATATCATCTTCATAAAGTTCCTTATTTGCATTCTTAGGAAATGGCACTACAGTTACACCAGACACTTGCCCCAGTATCTTAAATATCCATAAGACAATGACAGTACCTGACCTCAGTTTTCTTTACAGAGGTGGGGTTCACATTCAGCACATTTCATTTATTACTCTTCTGTAAATTTCACATTAAGTAGAATGAACAAAATGTTGCAAACCTGGAACATAGCCCTGTCCCATCTTCAATCAGAAAAAGAATTCCTTCCAAGAAATTCACTTTTTCCTGCATACATGCCTAAGCAGATAAACCTCACAGTAAGATTTCCAACAAATACGCAAGAAACTTTGGTATCGAATTCCTACTGACTGAAAAAAAAAGAAAAAAAAAGAAAAAAATCTTTTCCCCAAGAGCACTGAGATAAGATCATGTGCAGATATCCTACTACACTCAGCTCATGTTTGAGCGTTTAACTTTGAAGCGCCCACATCATTTCTGTAGATAGACCTTGGGCTCTGAAGCACATTATCTGAACACAAGAGCCATGGTCCCTGGGCGACTGCCATTTCTACCTTACATTTTACTTATACAAGCACTTAAGATATTACGGCAGATCAAGAACATCCATAGCACTTCTCAGCAAAGTGAGGAAAAGTCCCATCCTGCCCAGACAAAATCACTCAAATACCTATGAAA
The DNA here is from genome assembly GCA_034781795.1 of Crypturellus tataupa. Lineage (NCBI taxonomy): Eukaryota > Metazoa > Chordata > Aves > Tinamiformes > Tinamidae > Crypturellus > Crypturellus tataupa. The sequence continues at coordinate 971,986 of JAWLRI010000162.1, forward strand.
CAAAACTAGAGTTATCATCTGCAGAACTATCATCTCTGCATAGACAGCTGCTGTTTGACAGGAAGGATATGTGCTGTGTGTTTGCAGAGAAAAAGATAAACATCATCTTTTTTTGCTCACTTTGATTTCTCAGCTGAAGGGGGTAGCCCCATTTCAAGCATATAGCAAAATATTTTAACCTGGCATTGAGGACACCGATATCAGGCAAAAAGGAAAAAAAAAATAAAAAAAGGTAGGAAAAGTGAAGCTAGTAGTGCTCTGTTCATCTACACAGGAACAGTACTTTGAGGAGGTTGACCATTCACCAAATATGGAAGCAAAATTAACAGGTAATGGTTGATCAGTCCTGAGACAGCAGAATCCTTAGGTAGGATCATTTGTGTTATGACCCTTAAACTCTTTATCAGTGACTAATCCACCCACTCTGCTGATAACAGGCCCACTGAAAGGTACCTTGATTTCTTCACTGGATGGTAGAAGACAGCTACGACTCAGAAATACTTTCAGCTGATTTCTTACAGTCTTTCCAGAATTCATGTGCAGTGACTGAAAAGTGAGAACATCTGTGCACAGAGGACTCTGTCCCCAAAGGCACCCTCTCTGCTGCCCTGCAGGTGCCCCCAGCAATAGGCCCTGGCTGCATCTCAGCTGCAGATCATGGCTCCTGCGACCCAAAAGACAAGAGTCTAAAAGGATATTTTTAAAGTTTCCAATGGCACAGCAAAATCACTTCTATACAAAAGTTACTCCTCAAAATACTTTAGGAGTATTGCAAGAATGCAAGAATGATTCTCATTTAAGGGTCTCTACAGTTGTAAAATCCTGTTTTTATTTCCCTGTGCTCCCTGCTACTCTCTTAGAGAGACTGCAAGGCTCAGCTTTATAACAGCAATAGCATTTGATATAATTTTACTTTATCCCCATTCCTCTCTCTGTTAAGAAAAAATATTTCTTAACAGTAAGATATGCTTATATATGCTTATAGTTAATGTAATGGTAGGCTTTCAAAGCAGTTTTAAACAATGTGATCTGTGGCTTGTTTAACATTTACTGGACTATAAGATCATTTTAAAATCTGTGTTCCAGCAGCTACTGTGTATTAGTGAAGGGAGAATGGAATTTAGCAGCAGTGAGAGTAATGCCCTCACTGACCTTGGACTATAACAGTGCTGTGGCTTGGCAGTGACTGCAGAGTTCATACTCAATTGCCTTGGTCTTTCCAGCAAACCTAGTTCTGGCTGTTGTTGTGAAATATGCTGTGCTTGTCACTGAGAAAAGAAAGCACCTGTAGAGTGCAAGTGTTCTGCAAGTAAGTCTTATTTACTGTGGGGTAGCTGCCTGGTTATCTTGCCCTTATTCAATAACAAAGCCTTCAAAGACTTGAATGCTTCTTAAAAACTAATTAATACTCTCAGCTCTTACTGAAATTAGTGGTATTATGGAGTTGTTAGCTTCAGGCGTTTAACTTAGGTAACAAAGTTCATCTTCTCTGTCTTCAAACATTGCCTCAAGGAGACGGAGTTTAGTTCAGAGCATTCTGGTGTGTTGGCTTGTAGAGAAGGTTCAATCTTCTTCTTTCTACTTTAAGTATAAAGAGATATGCCATTTCAATACTTGAGAAAGCTAAAGATAGGGAGAAAATCTGCATCAGGACTTCTTCACCGCTGATAAATAAAATGTAGCCCAGATCAACACTAATAGTCAGAAGACCTGTGAGAAGATCTTGTAAAGTTACTTACCTAGAGACCAGCAAGTCTTCTCTAATGCCCTTGAAATTTCAGTTATATGAAATGTCAAGGAAGATTGTCCAAACAACGTTTAAAGAAAAATTAGGCCAAAAAAATTGCTTTATAGTCTAGGAAATGGAAGAAAATTAATTCAAGTCTACAACAAAATAAACCTTTATTTCAGCTCCTTTTTCTGCCCGTTCTGTTCTCTGCCATTATACTGTTCTTTCATTGGCAGAAAAATGAGCATTGGCAGCTTTCCCAATTTACAAATAAACATGAAATTCATCTTCTGTGAGACTTAAAAAGCAGTGCTAATTCAAGTATGTCTATTAGAAGTGGGAGGTAGAAAAAGAGAATATCATAACATAAATGCATACCTCTGTACAAAGTGATTAGATTACTTCTGAATTTTATGAGCCAGATAATGTCAGAACTGTACCAGGTGGATAAACATCCAAACATGGACAATTAAATCTCTGTTAAGCAACTACTGAGGAAACAAGCAAGTGGGAAAAAAAAATCTGAGCTGAAAAAAATCTGAGAATCTTTTGTTGCTTTACAGTCCATACTTACAAAGCCAAATTATTAAATACATAGGCTTATTATGACCCATACAGTGGAAGTAGAAGTGGTCAGAAGTGTCAGTGGCCAGAAGACAATATATAAGAGGAAGGCAAATACCTACATCTGACAGAGCTGGACCTCTGCTTCCAAGGAATGACAGACATTTAATAATGTATGTGCTACATGTTAATGACATTTAAGTTTTATTTCTAATTAGGATGTGATGAGATGGATGCTTCCAGTTGCGTATCTTTCTGATAAACTGCAACATCTTTAATCAAAAGTAGATAGAAGTACAAATCCTTTGTATAATGCTCAAAAACACATGAGCTACTTGTGTGATATATTATTTGTACAGACTTATTCTGTGCCAAGTGACAAGGAGCTTACAGATGCTCTAGGAAGTTGCTTCTCATTCATATCCCTTTCGTTGATATTTTAGACCTTATCTTTCTTTATTTACTGAAATAGTTGAATGTTCTTTTCAAGAAGTAAGACCTATTTCTGTTAGCCCCTGTCATGTTGAGCAGTGTCTCAGTGATTGAAGATGTCAGTAGGCCAAATCTTGATGTGAAAAAAAAAAAAAAAAAAGGATTACTCATTCAGAATATCATTCCACTCCATGAATAATCACATTGTCCTCAAGATTTTCACTGAGCAAGATGCTATTCAGGATAAATGCACTCTGTGACTTGGAACTTTTTTCCTGTAGGAAAGCATCAAAACCACTAAGCCCTATTAGTCATCAGTATAAACAGAAAACAAATCTTAGCCAAGAAACACCAATCCATGCTTCCTGGCTTTCTTCAGAATCAGAATAAAACTTTAAAAGCTTAATACTGATGGTTGTCAAATGCAAAAAAGAAAAACAACCAACCTCCTCACTTCCCCTCCCCCCAAGAAGACACAAAAAACAGGAGTTCAAATATCTCTGCGAGAGTTGAAGTGTTTAATATCATAGTATAGATTGCAAGGATGAAGCTCTCAGGCAGACACTATGTAGAGAGGTCCCTGGCCCGTGCATTCAGGTCTTTAAAAACTCCAGGTGCCTCAATGCATCTGATACATTTGCTCACTGTATTGTGTGAGAACTTTGGTATTCTTTTGGGTTGCATACCAAAGAAAGAAACTGAAGGAATATGTTATTTATAGGAATGAAATATTATCCATTTACTAATTACACCATCCGCCGCTTCCCCCTCTCCTTCTCACAATACGCCTCACAAGTAACAGGCAAGAAAGCATTACTGTTTCCATTTCCCTAGCAAATCAAATTAAGAAGCAAGGCGGGCCGCATCTTGATCTTGGCTTCTTTTGCACCAATCTGGCTCTTAAGAGAAAGCCACATGAGTTTATTCCCCATTTATGTTAGTAAAGCACACTTGCATTAGGTATTCTATTCACACACAAATAACCTCTGATATGTTGTATCAGACTGCAAAAGTAGACACGCATGAAATAACTTCCTTTTAGTTTCATGTGAAATTTGGAAGAAATTTGGAAGAATCAACAATAAATCCACGAGACAGATTCCTTACACTGATTTTACTCTTTGCCCTCTCCTCTTGGTAACAATGCAAATTAAGGTATATGTAGTAGGACAAACAATCTTCTTGTGTGGCAAGATTTCAGTTTCCAATACAGGAACTGCATTTGCAAGTCAAAGACATTCACAGGATGCAGCAGTTAAGAGATGTCAAAGAAGAAGAATCTGATACTGCCAAAACTGAAAGAGATCATTTCTCCAGGAGTTTTGGATTAATTTTTTTTCCTCTGGACATTAAAGAAGTAGCCTCAAATTAAGCCACAGAAGTAACCTGTGTTTTAAAGAACGCTTTATCATTTGGCTGAAAAATCTACTAACAATTCAGCATCTGAGGCAGTATATCAACATTTCCACACAGTTCAAAGTCCTTTGAAAATGCAGAGACTATTAAAACTAGTCTGTACTTAATCAAAAGGTGTAAATCAGAAGTGTTGTTTCCTTTGAGAAGACAGAAACCTGTTGCTTGACTCCACAATAAACTACCCACAATTCTGAGCTCCTCTACCTCTTGCTTATAGAATATGGACTATACTACTAAAATGGATGCATCTTAATCAAAAAAGTAATATTCAAAAAAAAAAAAAAAAAAAACCAGCAGCACTTGCAGGATGATCTTGAAAGTCATCGTCGTCCATAAATATACTTAACATTTGTGTTGTCTTTAGAGAGCCTGGTATAATAATCATGAAAAAAATGACATCTGATTAGAACTATTTTTACAGAATAAGTAGGAAGACAGTCTGGAAAAAATATTTCTCTTCTAAGGAAGTAATTGAGTAGTTTGTATGAGATGAGGAAAGCATGCCTATAAAAATTACACTAATAGGGTCAGCTCTGTGGTATTATGTGGTTCAGTTTAGACAGCTTGTTTCTGTAATTTTCTCTAATATTTCTCACACAAGTTGCTTCTGCTAAACCTTCTTTTGTCCTGCTTGTGCAAGATATATTCCATTTTCGCTAGTGTTTGTTCACAGGAATGGCTTCACGTCGATTCATGATGTCAGGTTATCAGGTGTATGAAACGCACAGCAGATGTGCAAACAAGTATGGTTTGCAGTCATCCAGGAAAATACGTAAGATGATGCTTTGCTTTGTTTCCATTGTATAGAAATCCTGTCTTCACACCCAAGCCTAGTGGCAGGCCATGGTTAGGTGTAAGTATTTCTCCTGACCTTCATGCAATGGACAAATCATTAGCTGACTACATATTCTCCTCTGCCAATTCCATTCAGCACCAAAGATCAGTCAACTAGATGGTATTAAATAGGAACTGCAAGAGCAGGAGTCCTCTCTCTACTGTAAAAAAAGGAAGATACAAACAAGTAGGCCAGCTGGAAAAGGGAAACTTTCCGATGGTTGTCAGTAGCTACTGGACGGGTTTCTCAAATACAGCAACATCATGATTCACCTGATAAAATACACTCATTTTGACACCTAGATAAGAAAAAGAAAAGGAGTTTGCTACTGTTAGCAGCTGAAATGCTAATCCAGAAAACATGCAGCTCTTTTAATTCGAGTCAGTCCCCAAGCTGCATGTTGTGACAGAGGAGTAAGCCAGAATAGGGGCAGCTGCATGCACACCTCACAGGCTGCCAGCCAGCTCACAAAATGCCTTTTGTCTGTGAGGGCTGTTTGAAGACAACAAGTGCTGGTGGTCTAAACGATTTCTGCAACGATGCAACTCGCACTCCAGCATCCGATGCTGATTTCTTTTTATATGAAATAAGATAGAGGTTAATACCAGTCATCACATTCTTGTGCCAGATCGTCAGTAATGGCAGCTTAACAAGGCTAGCAAAGTGTTGCAGACCTTACGCAGCTGAAGATTTGGCTTTTATTTAACGGCAGGGAACATGTGTGCAGCATGAAACTGCGAGCAGCCAGTAATAAGTTGTCTGGTTCTCCAAGCGCCTGAGGGCGTGCGGATGACTCACTACAACTCTGTTAACACACAAGACATCTGCTTAAATATGTTTCCTGTCAGTCCTTCCGCATGGCTGGAAATAACGGGCTAGAGCATTCACTTCTTCTCCTCCAGCCTTGGCACCAAAGAGCTGGAAAACCGCTGTAAGCCGCTCTCCGTGATCCCCTGTTGAGTGAAGGGAGCTGCCGCTTGGCCCCAGGGCAACGTGACAACTCGTCTTCATCTCTCATGTTTGAGGTAAAGCACCATGGGATAAGTTCTGCCGTTCTTCGGAAGACCCCAGCTGCCACCGTGGTTTTTTTTCTGTAGTTCTTCAGTTATGCCAAAGCTTAAAATGACTCTTCAAGGGCTACAAAATGATGCACAGACATCTCTGCTGCTTCACAGGACCTTACAGCAGTATAACCATATAGGAAGACTCAGTGAGCGTTCATACGCTCCTTTTGCTCCACTCTGATCTTTGAGCATCACTCTTGCCATCACAGCATGTGTTTTATGTACAGCAATAGTACCAGCTATTCCAATACCAGGACAGTGTCACACTAAAACTGGGAAGAAGATAATCTCCTAAGAAAGATATCTAATTTTCTTCAAATAGAATAAGAAAAACTAGTGGGAAAAAATCCCTTGAGTTTTTGATAAGATTTGGTTCTAAAGGTGCAATCCTTATGACAACCTGACTTCAAAGAGCACAGCAACGTACCCCTGCACAAACAAACGATGAATGGCAAAGCAGAGTTACCAGCTTGCCAACAACAGTTCTACCTTAAAAAATACAAGTTATCGTATTTCTCTCCCCACCCTTTGAAGGGTCATACCTAATTGTGTTGCTTTGAGAAGACAGTGTTTCAGCTACAGATGAACTCCCAGAACTATTTCATGTTAAAAATAAACATTAAAGCAAAGCGCCAGATGCTACCATTGAGCATTCCGCCACGCTTTTATGTGCTGCATGCATCTGTTCAGCTAGAGAGTGCCTGTTTCAAACAAGTCTAATGGCTTTTAAGTGCTGAGAAAAGAGCAGAAAGAGGCAACACACTGTGGAAGGCACCTGGAAAAGTTAAAAAAAAAAAAAGAAAAATCTGTATTAGAGTGATAGGACTCCTAATCTTTAACTCTGTAAAGTTTTGGAACACAACTTGAGCCAAAAATAGGAGCAGCTTAAAAATGTCAGGGAAGCAAACAATCATTTCTAAGTAGAGCAGCAAAAAAAAAAAAAAAAAAAAAGGAAACTACTTCAGATCTGTATGTGAAAATATAACCCTTTAGAGGCAAATAACTCTCTCTTCTTAGGTTAATATATGTCAATCTGTAAGCTTTAGGGACATTACGATTTTCCTGAAGGCTAGCTTCATAGAAACTCTGAGATTTGGTATTTAGTGAATCTCTAGGGAATGAAAAATCTGATTTAAATGTTCCATTCTTCACTATCAATTTATAGGCAGATGCATGCCATTCCATCTCCAGCTCATTTCCTTGTTATCTCAATAAGCACACACAGTCCTTAAAAGGTTAATACAGCTAGACTGAAAATAGTGCTTTTCACCAGATCTCCTTGCTTTAACTTGCTTTGCAAATTAAATTAATACCTTAAGTCTTAGACTAAGCTTATGGGATAGAACAAGTGTTCTATCGTGTCCATTTTACTGACGAGGAAATTGAGCCAATACAAATAAGCAAATTTCTGTAGAAAGATCAGTAACAGAGCCAGAATCAAACACCATGAATACTTGGCTGTTTTTCAGGGTGATGCTACATTTAGTAGCTATATAATATCTTATGATTTGAAAGACTAAAGTGTTCTTTAAGAGTGGTATGTAATAAAATAAGATACTTGGAGATTTACTGCATGTGCCAATCATGAGTTTCTCTATAAGACAATGAGCAGCCCTATATCATCCTTTGAAATCTCAGGTCTTTGGATCTTCAGCAGGAGATGAAGACAGCTGGACCTCTAAAAGAAAATCTTTGCACCTTGCAAAACAACCCAAAGTCTCATGCTTGCCAACAGCATAGCCACAGCACACAACTGTGAAGGAAATGATTAGTTTATTTTACTGACAAAGAAAATAAGTGGTAGAGAAATGGAAGATTTTGCAGTTTTCAGAGCTTAGGAGCTGGAGGAAGAGATTTTACTTCCTACAATTAAAGCAGAAATAAAAAATTAGCATCTATACAATTGAAAATGTGGACATGAAGACCCAACATGTTCTTTTTCTGCCCTTTTCCTAATCAGTCTGGCAATTTTGCATATAATCTCCCTTATGCTTAGGTCTGATACGGTTTACACCAAAGCAATTGTGAGTACTTATAGTATCCATAATTAGGTATCTCTGAAGAGCAGCCCTCTGTTTTTCAGAACCAGCAACTCTCAATTAAGTTAATTAATTTTAAATTACAGTTTAATTTAGTCTTGTACCTTAATCATGGCAAGGTTTGCAAGCTGACCAATAATTGATCCTAAAGACTTGTGCTTGCCAAAATCTGGTTTCAATATTCTATGGTCTTCCCTCAACATTAACATCTGAAAACAAACAAGAAATAATTTACTTGTTTTGTAATGCTTTATTTGTTAAGGTCGATAACGGAGAACTCAGTTTCTCATGGGAGAAGGAAGAGATATCCTTTTTTTTGATATTCTGATTTTTTTATATATTTTGCAGATACAAAATATGTCGAGCGCTATGGATTTTTTTTTTTTTTAAAGACACAACAGTGCACTGTCTTATAGTATGCTGTTAACAGCACTGCAAAGGTAAAAAATACTAGAAGCAGGTGGCATCAATTTTCTTCTGCTTCCACAAAATTAAAATCACCACTGCCCTGTCCTTGAACAATTCAACATGACTATTTTATATTTACAAATAGAAGCTCGTCTCCTCAGTTATAAATTAGAAATGTCTAAGAGAGAATAAAAGTCTATTACAAGTCCCAAACCTTTTCTCAGTATTTGAAAACAGTCCCAAGTGCTGAGAAAGATCTCTTGCCTGTTCAATATGCTGTTACGTAATTTGGCACGGGACATAAGTAATCAGCTGGTTAGCAGTGCCTGAACAAGACACTGAAACAGTAGCTTCAGTCATTATATAATATCTTCCAGCCTCTTCTTTAAAATTCAATACCTATTCATGATAAAAGATGAATCTTTAATAGTGCTATACAATTTGGGTAGGGTAAAACATTTAACAAGAAGGAATTTATTTCATCAGTAGCATGTAATGACTGCAGCTTAAGGCCTGCTTTTCATATTGAGTTTTTATTGCCAACTGTTCTGTTATTCATTGACAGAGTTTATTAAAATAGTATTCTATTAACTCAACTCATACTTTGAGCTAAGTTTCACTGTAGCAGTACTCAGGCTTCAGGTCAACTCTCTCCTCAAGGTTGGAATTGTTATAAATGACAAAGAAATAGTGAGGGTCAGAGATGGTCCTGAGCTCTTTGTCTCAGTGGGAGCAATCAATCAGGAGTGAAAAGATAAAAGCTTATAGTTTATAAAACAACTGTGGAATAGTTCAGTGGCAGTTTTCCATGAATTTTATCACAGTAAGTTTGCAAGGAATTCTTCTTCACTCTTTCATATACTTTAAAATTTGTGTTTTGGAAGGAAAGCAACCTATTCAGTCTTTCCCATCTTCGCAATTTTCTCACCAAAATTTTCTTATAGCTTTGCTAAAGAAAGTTCACTGTTGTAGGAGCAGGTATTGAGTAAAAGTAGGTTGTGTACTAGAGGAATTGTTCATACCTCAGGCACAGGAGGAGCCTGAGAGATAGATAGCCACAGCATTTTATTTCAGTAGATGTGTTCAAAGGTTAGTAGGAAGTTCTGCATAGTAGGACATTACTTAATCTTAAAATAGGGATAAACTCACATGCTACATTGGAGTGTCTGGTTCAGGCAGAAAGCTCCTATTTTTGCCTTTTTTTTTCTCTCCATACCTGTTCTTCTGCAGCACTTCTCATCATGGAAAGCTGGATGTTTGTGAGATGGTTTTGTGCACAACTCCATATATTCTTTAACTCCTATTTCTACTTTCATGCTTTTTAGACTAATATTTTCAATTAACTCCTTCAGTTGTTGCTAATATTCAGCCATCAACTAACTAAAATTTTGCCACTTTTTTAACAGCGAATATTTGAAAAGCTCTATTTCCATGTAACAAGTAGAAAAAAATTTAAATGTTCACCAAGAGATAAATGTTTATATTATTACTTCTTCTGTGTAATAACTATTCTGGCAGATGTTCAACATCAGATCCATCAGTATGGATTACTGAGATGCTGTAGCATTACCTAGAAATATCCTCCCTTTTTATGATCTATAAAATGCTCTTCAAAACATATAACCTGAGCAAGAACAAAATTATTTCTTTTGTTGAGAAAAAAAAACCACTTCTGCCTCTATTGGAGAAGGAGTAGAAGTTTCTAAGTAATTTGTTACTGTATTGTGTCTTTGTATTCACTCACTCCTAATTGCTACAGTGCAAAAAGGTCTTATCAGGCTAACAACACTACTAAAAGGAGTTTAAGTCAAGATTGCTAACACACAGCTCATTTGTTCCATCACACTATTATCAGCAGATGTAAATACTAAGAAACTAAGAGGCACTAGCTATGTTTAGGAAAGAAGGCACCAGTGACAACAGATACAGTAACAGAAGCTTTTACTGCAAGAATGACATTAGCTGCATTAGACATAAGAAAGTTAAAACCTATCTTAATTTCTTAATTCTATGAAATGTGCATGGCCTATACTTGAACAGAAAACTAATACTTCTGTTTCGACCAGGTCTGAAAGTCACAGGCCTTTTAAGTAGTCTAGATACAATATTGTATTATGACACAATTTTCAGAGAAACTATCATTCCTTTCAGTACCATTATGCTAATGCATGACACAAGCTTTCCCTGTACAACCATCAAGAGACATTGTGAAAGCTGTCAAAAAAAAAAAAAAAATTCTTGGGATTTCTTTTCCGAAACCTAACTCAATTTTAGGACTACATGGGTAGTTCTAACTGTTTATCTATAAAAAGCCTCTTTGCATGTTACTTTTTAACACATGCTAACATGTTAACTTGAAAAAAAGAAATTATTCACGAACCACAATCTAGTGTTTAAAATAAGGCATTTTGAAAATAAAGAAAGGACACAGTAATATCCCAGGTCAGGTGATTAACTATTCCACTTCTACTCAGTGTAGATGCTGCATTTCTGAAATCCAGTATTTCTCTATGTGAACTGCTGCTAGAAAAACTGCTTGTCTGGGAGTTTTGGAAATGAAGCATAAAAGTACAAAGTGCATTTTGTTTTAAGTATTCAAATACATATCTGCGGAAACATATGCCAGGTTCCAACTTCCACCACTGAAGAAACTTCCAAGTTGCATCAGAACATTTAAGGAGAAAGCATTCCAGCACCACCATGTACAAGTGCAGATGCTCCAAGTCAGCATTTTCCCTAATATCTAGATACTCAGAACAATCATTATGTCCTTAAATGCTCAACTGCAGCAAGCAGAAGTATAGTGTCACTATACTTAAAGAAACCTGGGGTTTCTTTAACCTGGGGTTTCTTTAACCCCAGCCTGGGGTTTTTGCTCCTAGAGTTCTGTGTGCAGTTCTTGGCTCCCTAGTACAAGAGGGATGTGGAATTCCTAGAGAGGGTCCAGCAGAGAGTGACAAATATGATCAAGGGACTGGAGCATCTATTTTACCAGGAAAGACTAAGCGAGCTGGGCCTGTTTAGCCTGGGGAAGAGAAAACCAAGAGGGGATCTGATCAACATGTATAAATACCTGAGGGGAGAAGGTAAAGAGGATGGTGCCAAACTCTTGTGGGTTGTGGCCAGCAACAGAATTGAAATGAATGAATTGAAATTGAAACATTGGAAGCTCCATCTGCATATGAGGAAGAACTTCTTTACTGTGAGGATGATAGAGACCTGGAACAGGCTGCCTGGAAGTTGTGGGGTCTCCTCTGGAGATCTTCAAAACTCACCTGGATGTGACCATGTGCTACATGCTGTACACGCTCTAGGTGTCCCTGCCTGCTTGAGCAGGGAGGTTGAACCAGATGATTTCTAGAGGTTCCTTCTCAGAAAAAAAAAAAAAAACCCTCCCACAGCCTGCCCCCTTCAAAACTCTTCCTACCTGAACAGGTTCTGTTACTAGCTTTTTTTTTTAACTCTGTCAGACTGGAGTGCAGGTCCATTGGAAATAGGAGTAGCAAGGTAGTGACAAGGGCACTAGCCACTAAGAAGCAACAACGATGGAGAATGCCAAAAAAATATTGAGGCCTTAAATTCACAACTGTGAAATATTTTAGATAGGCATGTTAGCTTTTAGCTATATTTGGAAGTTCACTCATTTGACTGACAGCCTAAGTTGCAGAGGGCTGTCAAAGGTAAGGTACATCTTCTATCAGAGGATATTTGTTATTGTTAATAATAATACGGAAATGTATATTTCCATATTTCTTGCCAAGAAAAACAGAAAGGGGTAAAAAAATAAAAAAAAAGGAAAGAAACTCACATTGAGACAGTAAAATCCACACAGAAATGTGATGTTTTCTTATTTCCCTGCTCCTGTATGCATCGCATGGCTGCTTGTTTATATAAAAACTGTAAGTAGAGCAACATTAAAAAAAAAGGAAAACCACACTCACATATTTGCATTTCCAAAATACATATTTTTAACATATAGTAGCATTTCTTATGTCTCTTTAGAGGTCTTGACTAGTGTCCACAGGAACGCACTGCATGCTGTGAAAATAAGGCAAGACAACCCGCAGGTACACAAGTAATACTAAAGACATGTTATTCAGTGGCATACCTTATAAAAAAGACTTTTAGCTTACTCAACTCAGTAGCTAAATATCTTTGCTGAGCTACATATACACATATTTTTTCCTCTTTAGTTAGGGTGATTTAGTCTCATCATATCTATAAAATTTGTGCATATCTCTTCTTAGCTTTGCTTTTTATTCTACACTGGATCATATTTTTGACTTTTATGTAAGCATTTCCTTCTGTTTCTTCCTGAGCCTCCTCATCTATTCCACATGTGCAGGGGTTTTAAGAGTGATTTAGTGAAATCCCATCTTTCCTTTCTCAAGAATCCAGATGCAGACACACACACACTCCTAGGGAAAATTCCAAGCGTTTTTTTTTTCTCAATATGAAGTTTTCTTAGAATAGTCTTCAACTGGAATAAAAAAAACCCCAAACCCCAAAACAAACAAACAAACAAACAAAAAATCAAGGCAGCTCAAAAAACAAGTATTCTTTAAAATCTTGACTGCTCTCTCAACTTCAAGCATTAGGTCCTCCTCTTTCCAAAAGTGAGTTTCACAGAAGTGACCTTCACAGCTGTATGGTCAGGGCAATCAAATGTCAGAGTCTTTTTTAGTTTGAAAATTGTAATGAAATATGCTATTATTACATTGCATATTTACATGAAGTCTCTAGACATATCAAACTCTTCCAAATAAAACCCTGTTTAATTAGACTTATTGCAAGAACTGACTGTATTTATGAATTAAGCATTGTCAGAATAGAAAATGGATTAAAAAAATAAGGAGAATTAAGGATCACAGCAATTAAAAGTGAAAGGCTGTTTTGGGCAGACTTCCATTTTGCAGCCTGTTAACTTGTGGTGCCCTAGCTTAACTGCCAAGCAGCTGTCAGCCTGAAGCTCCCTTTTGATAGCTCAGGTACATAAGATTTGGGATTCCCCAGCTTCATTTATGATATGAGCACTTGTTGATAAAAGTTGTCCAGAGGCACTTTCAATCCACATCCTCACAAGCAAATATGAGAATCACAACGTTGGAGGAGAGGTAGTGCCCAATGTGTGCTCACCCCTGCAGAAATGGGAATGGGGAACAAAGATTAATCCAAAATATCCCCCACTGAAGTTGTAACATAATTCAAGTATTCCTTTAAGAAATAAGAAATACAAAAGCTTAGCAAGTAACGAATGGTTTTAACCTCTGTTGACCAAGGTCAGTGGATAATACTCAGGATTTCCACTCCATATTTCACCCTTGTACTTTTTACCTGCATCTGCCGACAGTGGAAAAGTAGTGAAGAACCTGCCATTTTTTGCCTCCTCCTTCCCCAGGGCCTGCAGTCCTCTCTGTGGCTGTGTATTTAACAATGCCACCTGACCAGGACTTGTCTTCTGAGCCAAGAAATATTAACCACCATCAATCAATGGATGCCAGCAGGTACATAAAGAAATATTTGTCTCACAGACACAATACCTTGCACCATGGTTACAACAAACAAAAAAAATAATAAAAAGAACACAGAAAGCCAGAAGCAAACTACAGCATATAGTAGCTTATTATTGGAATGAGGAAACTTATGACTAAAAGTTTGTTAGCAAGCACCTATCTGTATGAACTGGACTAAGGAAAACTATGCTTACTTTTTCCATAGTATATTTAATTTCCTTCAAAAAGTAAACAAAAGTTATTATATGATTATGTTATGATTACATACTTCTAACTATCCTTTTAATTTCCTTTGCAATTCTTTTGCAATTACTTAGTGAGTTCTAATTTAAGGTTAATCTGAAGGGGCCTCTTTACTAATTAATGTAGTACTGTAGTACTTTATTTGCTAATATAGAACTCTGAATCCTACCATGACCATTTGTTCAGTCTGTGACAAACTGAACTTGAGGAAAAGAAAGCACAGTCCTAGGTCATCTAATCAGCTAAACATACCATTTTCAGAAAATAGCACATAAAGAGCAGAGCAGCTGCCAGGGGATGCAGCTGGCACGTGTTTTGCCTTTGTCATGGTAAGAAGTCTTTCTCTAACTGTATTTTGAGTTTGTCAGAAAAGTTTTCCTTTTGATTTTAAAACACAGTTCACAGGAGCATCAGATAGGCAGGGAATTTAAGTGCTTTAATTACAGGGCTACCTCAAGGACCTTTCCACAAGTAACACACCAAAATGCTTTTGTAGGCTGGGACAGATTTCCTATGATCTTTCCTCCTATGGATGAAGTTACTGCAAAAAAAAGTTACTAAACTTACCTTCAGATTTCACTTGTTATTATTACCTGAAATAAAAGCTGAACTTTACAACATGCACTTAGGTTATACTGATTGAGATATTAGGTCAGTTCAAAGATTAATCTTATTGTTATCTGCACATCAGTTATCTGGACACAGAGACAAATCACATCTTCTGGAAAGGACAACTGCAACAGTGAAGCTCAGAGAGAGCTGAAAAAGGCTCGAATCAAGTGATGCATGTGACCCCCAGTATTAGGTCTTTCCTTAAGAGATAAAAAGGATTAAAAATACTAGTATATTTAAGTGACATAGGTGCCATTCCACTTGGTGAATCAAACAAAATACTCTGTTAAATGAGAGGGTGAAGACAATTTCAAAGACCTTCTTATTTATTTACCTCACTTTTCTTCAAGTTAGTTCTTCCATGAAGCGCGCCATAAGAGGAACACTCAGTGTCCTACACTGGGGTTGGAAGTGAGAAAGACCTAACTGAACTACTAAGTGCTTTCTATATATGAGAGACTGGAATATTTTAAAGTTAAGTCTTCTCGCTCACAGTTCTCATACTGCTCATCTACCTCATAGCTTCTCTCATATAGTCTCAGATTGAGCTCACCCTTTCTTGGAAAGGGTTTCCAACTAGATTCAGACTTTGTGTAGATCTCTGGGGTGAGATTCAGCCTGAGAAAAAGAATAGCAAGAATTTAGCCTTTAACCTTTGGCTTCCAGAAGCTGCTGTGAAGAACAAAAACATCTTTTCACAGGAGGAAAAAAAGAGATCAATACTGCACAATTGTTCTTCAGATTTCTAGGAGAGATGAATTTACAAGTTTCATTTTAGGAAAAGAAGCTCATAACAACAAGCTTTCACTTGTTGTTATATGGAATCAGTAATTCATTTCTGCAGAAGCCAGTAGGCCAGTTTCCTTGCTGGTACTTCAGATGAAGCACCGAACGATGACACATTTTTGATTCTTTCCAGAGTGGTCTCACAGAGCTAGAGGACCTGGATGAAGGGACAGAGTGCTCCCTCAGCAAGTTTGCAGATGATACGAGGCTGGGAGGAGTAGCTGATACCCCAGAGGGTATCAGCGTTATCATCCCCAGGGACCTAGACAGACTGGACCGCTGGACAGTGAGAAATCTCATGAAATTCAACAAGGCCAAGTGCACGGTCCTGCACCTGGGGAGAAATAACCCCAGACACCAGTACAGACTGGG
>JAWLRI010000162.1:998067-1034303 GCA_034781795.1 Crypturellus tataupa
ACAGTTCTGTATCAGCAAAAATGTCTGTGTCTCAGCATTGACACTTAGTGGTCTGCAGTAGATCTGCTTTACTTTGCAATGCAAAAGCAAAGAAATAATTCATATTTCAGAGGTCCTTTGCAATGCCTATATGGCTGCGCCTTAGCAGAGATGACCTTAATCACAGACAGCCACGGAGAAGAGGCTGCAGAGAAGAATTGCAGAGAAACACGGTACAAGCTGATTAGGGTAATCACAGCCTGCTGGTTCACTCTGGGACCTAACACTACTTTTGGCTTTCAGCTCCACTGAGGAAACAACACATTAATTTGTAAAGTGTTTAAGCCCCTCTCCCTTCACTCTCTTTTCTCTCCCTCCCACCCGCCCCCTTTTTAATGGAAATTTTCCATCCCTTTATTCAGAGGGAATTGAGCAGGTCTGTTAACTTCTTTTATCCCCTTTCCTGCCCGGTGATAGCAAAAAAGGAGAGGAAAAAAACTGTTTATTTTAAAATAATATCTTGTATATGAAGAAATCAAGAGTTGTAGAACTTAACCTTTACCTCTAACACCTCTGCAGGATTCTACAAGTCAGGGTCTGCTCCTGACTGGGATGTCACCTATTTTTTTTAAACAAAACACATTTCTCCAGAATACCATTTTATTTTTGAAAATTTACTCTTATTTTCTCTGCTATGCCACAATTCATACTTTTCCAGATTACTTGGGGGGACTTTCATCCCACATGCTGCAATACTTAAGCTACAGGAAGCCAGATGCAGTAATTAAAAGGTTTCACTATGAATTACTAAACAGTCAATCTGTGTGTATATATATATATATATATATATATTTAAAGCTACTTACAGCTATGCAGTCTTTTTCAAAACTCTGTCTGCATTCACTGTTAGCTGCTCTGGAGTGAGGAAGCCTCTCTCGACCTGTCATCAGCACAAACCAGAATTTCACTTACAAAGCTTGTCATAGCAAGGATTAGAATTTTCATCCGAGAGCTTTTAAGAGCTGGAGGGCACCATTTTGTAACCTCTCTTGTTTGACAGAAATGCGATGAAATAGAGATAATAACTAAGTGGATAAGGCTATGTATAATACACAGCTGATAGCGCTTACCAGGATCTCTTCTCGGGAGGCCCAAGGTGGTTTTAGGACATGATCTAAAGACGGAAATTCTTGAGGTGGCATAGTAGAATTTTAGCTATGGCTAAGCTAGTGTCAGCAGAAGAAAGTATATGTTTCGGAGTTCATATCTACTTTCCTTTTTCCCTATTGTTTTACTTATCTCACAGTGTAGATTCTTTCTTCTAGAATTGAACCTGTCCTCTGTGTTCAGATTAACCAGTGAGACTTCTCCTCAGATGCAGTCCTTGCTTAACACTTTGCCAGGTTTGCATCTTTTCCAGGTTATGCTGCTGTAATGTAGGGTATTTGAAGGTATTAATTATGATGATAATGAAAATATAAATTAAATACATGAGCTATTGACTCCTATGTTAAACAGATCCACAGCAATTTGCATTGAATCTTCATAATCCATATTGAGTTGATCTTAATACATATTGTGGTTAACTCTCAGGGAGATCTTAGGATGATGGTCATCTAATACTAAATATTTCCATTAATAATACCCATATTAGATTCATTTAAGCATAGATCTATTGCCACTTGTTTCAGTTAGCTCAGGAGGCCCACAAATTTGAAGTAATACCACTTTACTTATTCTTCAGGAGTGCTTCATCCCTAATAAATAGGAAAAAAAGTGTTATATTCTCGAAGCTCACTTTAAAACTTCAAGGCCAAGAATGTTCCTTCATGTTCTTAAACAGAATAGGTCTGTTCGGATTACAACCTTCTTTCTAAATAATATCATTTGTAGGAGTAATTATCGTCTATAAATGACACATTTTAATTGCAACATAGGCTGCCACTTTACTATCTGCAAAGGAAAATGGATGAGTGAATTTGGATTAAAAAAAAGACTTTTTATTGAAATTTGCTAAGAAAGACTTTAATCTTAAATCTTGAGCAGTTTGATATAAATTAGCACTCAGCAAAACATCTGAGTCACACAAAGAATGACTGCATCTGAAGTCATCCAATTGTAGGTTGGAAAGGCATAATAAAATTAAAAAATTCTTACCATTTTAAACTAATGTTCCCAATGTACAGCTTTCCTAATCAGTTTTGAAGCATTTTGATCCTGCGCTATTGAAGATATTTGTGTTAGTCTAAATAGTCTGACTTAATCTTCAAAGTAATAACAAAATAACAACTGAATCTATGATTGCCGAGGTTTTGTGCATGTGTGATTTGCAGCAGAGGAATGTGTTTTTTTAGCACATCATTGCATGTAGGTAGTAGAGTATTCACCAGTTAAATAGCAAAATATTGCCAAAATCTCACTGCGCAGGTCAGCCTGAAGATTTTCCTTCATAATTATTCTTTAAAGCTTGCTTGTTCTGCACTGCTCTTTGAGGTATCTCCTTGCCTCTTATGTCTCCCTGTGGAAGGTATTTCTACTCCCAGACTCCCTCAAGTCCTCAGTAGCTTTTAACAGACTAATTTAGTAGCTTTTGCCTTCCCAGTCCTCATGCAAACTGTTGGTATTGTATTGAACGAAGATGAGAACGGGCCTCCAGACCGCTCATAGCTAGCAGAGGCAGACACTGATAGCCATCACTGCTGGGTTGCCCTAAATTTTGGTAACAAGCCTATTTTGTCCTGGTCCCAGAACAACTTGCAGAAGTTGGACTGGTGCCTGTAGAAGGAGGTGGGATTGGGTGAAGGGAAATGAGTACTTTCACTCACAGGAAAAGCTTATCAAGGTGGCTGTTATTTGCCACCTGAGCTGGACAGATGCTTTTCAGCTCTGCTTTCTCTTGGTGAGTTGCTCCAAAGTCGGAGCCTATTAGAGTCTATAAGTAAGTAGTGCAAGCAGCTTCTTCCCGTTTAAGCACTTCTTTACTGAGGTGATCTTTATAAAGCATGATTTCCAATGACTACTTCTATTACAAACCAGAACTGTTTTACTGAATGTATTGACAAACCAGAGTTGATGGATCAAATCAGTTCTTAATTTCTTGATGTTCATGACAAGACTTATAGCCTTTGACACATGAACAGTGTTTATTATACTTCTTCTAGTCTCAAAACCATTCAGAAAACTGCTGCTCTTTCCCAAGAAGTCAGGATCACATCTATTTCAAGTTGCCTAAAATAATCTTTCCAAGAGAAGCTACAGTGCAACTGATCTGAATGAAAATGTCCCACAGATAAAAATATCTCTAGTGCTCTGAAGAACTTTGTTGTCTATCCAGCTGATTTCTGTAGAGTCAGGGTTCTTTTTTGAACTACGTTTCTAAGTAAGGGGTGAATACACGTCCAACAATGTCTAGAAGATTTATTTGATGGCTTCTTCCTGGTTCAGAGAAGAAACCAGTTCCTTTGAATTTCTGTATTTTCACAGCATTCCTATTTTGATCCTTGTCCCTTTTAGCTCCTTGTACTCTTGAAATGAAGCTTTTTATTTCCGGAGCTAATTGGTAGTAAATGAGTCATGGGTAAAGGAACTGCCAAACTGCGTGTGTATGGTCCTAGAACTTCTCTACTTCCAGTCCTCTCTGCTATCAGCTGTTCCTGTAGGGATTTGTGAGTTTATCCCTCTCTAAATGGTGACAATGTCTTCCTTCTCTGCCAGGAGAAACGTTTAATAACCACATGTGGCACGTTCATTAGCTACAGCTATCTGCCTTCTTGCTTGTCATCCATTGGAGATGTAGTTGAAATAAATCAGTAGTTCCCCTACTGAAGTTAAGTATTTGTGCTGTGTACCACACACTAAATTTTTCTACAGAATGAAGGAAGAAAATGAGGAGCAGGGGATGTTCCTCCAAGAGTTCAATTATATAGCTGCAGAAAATCCTTTTCAGACTTTCTGGCTGAAGGTACAATGAAGAAGAGGCATGAAAACTGTAACAGAGGAGGAGGAGACGTGAGTTGGCCAGGGAGAAGCTGCCCCACAGTAGCATAAAGACCTATCCTTTGGCATGCACAAATTTCTTCCCTTTTTTTGTCTTTGTTTTGTTTTGCTCATCTTCAGTGCTACTGCTACAGCTGAGGCTGATATTGATCTGATGGACCTTATTCAAATTACAAGAAAGTAACCACATCAGATAGTAGACAACACTCTTGATAGGTTAGTTAAACAGTAGAAATACTTTGCTTCCTTAGGATTTTATTGTAAAGAGTATTGACAGCAAGGCCTTTCTATGATTTTCTAGCAAAGGTAATGGCACATTATATTAAACCCATTGCGGTTTCTGAGTGTGGAAGTATAGACCTCAAAGCAAGTGAGAAGAACTTGAAAATGTGTTTGCTGAAGCTTCTTCTAGCTGTTTTTTTCTGTCCTTGAAGAACAGTCTGAATGAACTAAGCTGTTGAATGACTCGCTCTACCTTGAATAAATCATAGAAATGAGAGAGAGGAAAACAGAGCTCTTCTCATTTGAAAACAAATGCTCTGAGTTTGTCAGTCACGGAATTGAAAGCACTGAGCAACTGGGGCCACTCAGCATACATTTGGTTTTATTGATTCAGCTTCCACAATACCCATCAACAAGGACTCTGTGGAGGACCTGCAACTTCAGACCCCCAAATACCAGTAAGAAAAGGGCAAGAAAAATATATGCACTTCAGATCCATTTTTCACCAGCACTCAAATGTAACATGAGCTCATGAAAGTTTGGAGTGTAATGCATTCATAGACAGCTCGTGAAAGAGATTTGATGATGAAATTTCATTTTGTTAAAATAGTCATCTGGGAATCTTTTATCATGGTTAATGTTGTTTATATTAATAATATGCTGTTAATATTAATTAATTAATGCTCTTTATATTAATAATACTGTTTGTAGAGAAACATACTATATTTGCTAAAATCTTATATATGAAATCACTGTACAGTTTTTTCGCTGGAGAATTGAATCAGAATCAAGACAATTATGATACTATTGAAGTTTGCTGCACTGGAGTGGATTTTCTAGGTATCTTAACACAGGTGCCATAGTGGCTTTTGTGTCCTGGGAGGAAGGCTTTTCACCAAGCCCACCAAGGTCCTCCTCTGTATTCCAGGTCGGGTTTTTACTTCTCTGCACTTTAGCTAGGCAGTCTCTTCACCTTTGTGGCAGATCATTCTTTGCTAATCCTGCTGAAATACATAGGAGCCAACACTTAGAGTGGCAACTGATTGTGGAGACTATCTCCTATTAACCTACAATTAAGCAAAGGAAGCAGCTGCCTATTGAGTCCTGCCTATTGAGTCTAAGAATGCAGAAGATTTCAGTGTGTTTTGCATGTATATTTCCAACTTGACTCCAAGTCACACATCACTGATGTCCTGACTTCACTGCTGAGTGCTCAGTAGAGCTGGATCTTCCTTTAATTCTCAACTTCTATTTCATACCAACTGAGTAACTACCATCCAGTGTTTAGAGATTCAGTGCTGTGCCATAAGATAGGTTTTGTGGGGATCTATTCTCACAGGAAACATATGCAGCAGTGTTAATCACTAGCAGGTCTTTTGCAAACAACCTGGGACAACAGGGAGTTTTCCTGACAAAATTTGAGAAGCATCATCATCAACTGCCTTGCGCTGTCTATCAAGTACTGTAATGGAAGCCATGGGTGTTTTCCAGCAGTTGATACCTGAGAAAGCACCCAGATACGATACCAGAACTTGGAGTAACTGAAAGTGTGACAGTAGACTGGTATGTCTAGACCAGTACAAGGCATCTTTCCTAGAGGGGAATTTTTGTTAAGGCTACAACTGGATGACAGGAGATTAGCCTCATCTGTTAGTGCTAGGTGTGCTGTTTCCAGGGCCCTGGCATTCTCCTTGGTATGCAGAGGGATGTGTCTGTGTCATCTCTTAAATTTGGCTCTCGTCTAACATGGCACTCATATTAGGAGAGTAATGTCTTTCTCTCCAGTTCCTGTCATTTCCTCATTTGATTCATTTGTTGGTGTCATTCTGGGTTCATGTGGAGTGCTCCAGGAATACAATAGATTTTGATTTTTTTCTTCCATATCCTTATGTCAGATCTGCAGATTTTTTTTGTTTGTTTTCAGTAGAGATAGACTGTAGTCTGAATTATCTTTCATACTTTTTAAGAACCTACTTCTCTATTAGACATTATCCTATTTTCATTCTGTTAGAGGAGAGTCACTGTGAACTCCAGTAAATGTTTTACAGAATTTGTCTTGAATCAGGAAGCTAAAAGGTGTATTTTGCCAATTATTTGAATGCTGTATAAAAATCATTTGCTTGTTTTTCAGCTTGTTCCCGAATATCACTTGTTTATTTCAGCTTTCGAATGACAGATTAATGTTCTCTAGTGGTGTTTTTTTTCCATAACTTACGATTTAGGTTTTGAAAATTCATATTGAAATGTAGTTTGACTGAACTGTAGGGTTCTTTAAAGTGCAGTGACAAAGTCTCTTTCACAGCACTTCCAGGAAGTTAGGTCTGTCTTTGTGGTGAAGGCTGCTTAAGGTCAGACACCAAGATGCTAAGTAAGGGGAGAAAAATAAACACCAAAAACAACTTCTCAGAACCACTAAGACACTTTGTAACACCCACAGGTAGTGCATTATCTGTATCCTCAAAGAAGAACTGATCCCAGCTTTGGATATTCAGTTTTGGAGTTTCAGTTATTTCTTATGGGGAACAAAAAATAGAAGTATTAATATGAGAACATCACATTGTGTTCACAGAAGCTGTGAATCACTGACAATTTAAGTTCTGCTATTCAACCAGATTTGAAAAGGTTGGGTGATCTAACAGTTTGTTCTTACTGTCATCAATACAGTGGAACTGAAATGTTTTTCTTGTTTTGATAACACAAGGATATTGATTTGAAAGAGAAAGGTGTCATCTTTGTTTATTTCCAAGACATAACAACTGCAAAACAAGACTTCTTATATTTTCTCCTCATGTAAGGCAGACAATCCATTTTCAAAGTCTGCCTCGGTGGAAATTATAACTCAGTCAAGTTTGATAGGAAAACTTGTTTTTTGAGGGCAGAATTTGTGGGCAGTTTAAGTCCCTGCTGGCTCTTAGAATGTCAAGCTGTCATCCTAACCTCCAATTTTAATGCCAACTCTCATTTATTTTTACTGATATTATAAATATTAATAGTATTTTGCACCTACGTACTGTTTTTCATCTGTGAACCTACAAGGCTTTAGAAGTGGTTAAAAGCTTCCTATCATTCTTTGACAGATGAAAGATTCGGAGCACAGATTTTAAAGCCTTGATTGTTCAAAGGGTAACTTAAATGCCTTTGCTGCAGTGGATATGTCTGTGGATTTCCTTGAGGAAATCTCTTAACATATAGAGTTGAATTCCATATCTACGGAAGTCCAAATATTCCATATAGAGCCAGCTAGTCAGGCAGGAAACTCCAGATTACTGTATGGAGCTAGTAGATTCTAGCTTCCTTTTCATTTTTATTTACCCATTTTGAATAAAGCTGGATTTTGAGACCAAGTGATACAAATGAGATTTTCTTGATAGATAAAAGAA
Organism: Crypturellus tataupa; assembly: GCA_034781795.1. Taxonomy (NCBI): domain Eukaryota; kingdom Metazoa; phylum Chordata; class Aves; order Tinamiformes; family Tinamidae; genus Crypturellus; species Crypturellus tataupa. The sequence continues at coordinate 1,005,645 of JAWLRI010000162.1, forward strand.
GAGAATTTTGAAGCCACTGGGTGTCACTGCTTGACTACATTTACACTGATTGACTACATGCATGGCAGTGTGCAAGATCTACAAGTAATCTGCAACAGTGCTCAGAACTGCTTTACCTGGAAAACACTCAATACTGAGCGTTTTCCAGTGGGAGTAAATACTCAAGCAGTATTTGCTATCAGTATTATATATACTAAAATCACATATACTTTGACTGCTTGATTGCTAAGTGGTATCTTTGCAATATCTTATTTATATGAATAGCTTATTTTTCTGGCAACTTTTGAAATACAAAATCTTATTTGACCATAAGTGATCTGGAAAGGTTCCCCTCCAAGAACTGATATTTTTAGGCAGGAGAAAAATAAAATAGTGTTAACTGAAATGATTTGCGTTTCCTTGTTACTTATATCCATCTTAAGATCATCAGTTTACTGGGGTGTAAGGATTCTGAAAAAAAAAAAAAGGAAAAGATGCCTGCCCTCCCCCAAATTTCAGAGGGATTAAAGATACATAGCATTTTCTATTTTCATTTATCATCTCTTGATTTAAGGTAGTATATGCACAATTTAGAGACTATTAGAAGAGTGTAGGGGATGATCTTGAAATCTCCAGGCAAAATCTGCCATTACAGACAGCAGAATTTGATCCAAGCCAGACTTTGGGTATAGCTTTGCACAAACAGCCAGAGGACTAATTATGCACAGTAAATGTAACAGAAATGACATACAAAGAGAACTACTAGCAGCAATTTAAGGTGCTATCATTAAGGTGCTCTATCATTTAGGGGAACTTCCGCAATGATGACCCAGGTAGATGATGACCCACAAAGAGCTAAAGAGGTCACTGCTTGAAAGACAGAAACACTTTTAGTAGAGACCGTCAATGCTGATGGAAAAAACAGACAGTGAAAGAACTCATTGCAATCTCTGTAGTGTTTAATTTAAGAATAATAATTACATTTTGAGTGTTTGTCTAGCTCTGCTACTTATGGTCTTGCTTCTTCATATTCCTAATGGCAGATTTGCTTCTTGACTTATCATATTTCTCTTCCCATTTTGGCTGCAATTCTTTCACTCATTTTTTTCCCACATTAATCTAACACATGGAACATTTGAATTCATCAGGATAGTGAAATTTTCTAATTCATAAAGCATTTTCATAGCTCTTGAACTTCTTGAACCACAAACACCAAAAGTGGAGAGAAAATTTCTGTCATGGCTACCATGAAATATGTCACAGAGATAGCAAAGTTTAGATAGAAAAGGGTTTTTTTTCACCTTTTTTAGGCTTGTCTGATTTAAAGGAATATGTTAGAAGTTTTTTTTCCTTCCTATATTATCACAGACATCCTCAATGAGCGAGGCGGGGGTGGTGGAAGGGCAGGGTGTAGTTCCTCGCCTCATGTTTTTCTTTCTTTCCCCCTAAAAGAAAGTTTTTACTTCTCACATAAAGTAACCAGAGCTGGTTCTCCTCCTGCTGCCTTGCCTGTTCATTGCCAGCTTACAAATTCTATTTTGGCTTCTAAAAATAAAATAGGTTATTTTCTTTCTATAGATTGCCATAATTTCCAAATATTGCTATCTATCAAATAAGGCTTCACTTAGACCTTCCAAATGCACTGTCTTTGGAATTTATGCTAAGTGATGCCTATATAGTTTGCATACTACTCTTTCATGATTTTGCACTGTGATAACAGAATAGATGCAGTGTTTTTAGATTCTGTTTTTATATTATTCCAGCAATTTAAAAACTATTAGATCCAATGTGATACAACAGCTGCTGTGAATTTAAATATAGTTGAATGAAGGTGATGATGCTCAACTCCTAAGCCACACAGAAGTGGAGTTTTAATAATAGCCACAGATGTGCAGAGGCCATTCTGGTTCAGGCAGCATATGTACATACATGTAAGCCTGTATCACCCATCTCCAAGCCTTCTTCTATAACAACTTCGTCTTTGTCCATGGAGGATTCAGGTAGCCAGAACTATCCTTAAGAAAGGATCAGTATTAATCAGCTCTCTGACCTTTTTCCAAATGCTTCAAGAATACTTTATGTCCTTGATTATATGTGGATGCTTTGCCAGACAGATTCATGGAAGCGAACATGCTAGTAAAGTACACTTTACTTGAAAATTAATTTTGAAGCCAGTACATGACCACACGTTTGAATGTGGTGAAGAGACAGAGAGTGTCCACTCAGCTAATCCCCTAGGTGGTAAGTGATAGAAATTGAGTCATTTGGAGGTGAAAAATTTATGAGTAGAATTTTAGCTTCCGCCTTACTTAGATAAAGAAAATAATTATGGGAGGGCCGTGTCAACAGAGCAAAGTAGCAAACACGAACAATATGTGCCTTCCTTGTTTCAACATGAAAAGCAACATCCTCATTGGAATTTAAAATGAGACGGTCTGTCAGCTCAGACTCCTAAATCTTTACTAGTGCATTTTCTCTTCTAAGCTCCATTTCCATAAGATATTTAAACTACTTTTAAGCACAGTACTTTTGTTGAGAGCACTCTGAATTCCAAACTGGCCATATATATTTAAGTATTTGAATAACAAGATGAAGGAGTTAGATATTTTATTCCCTTTTCATTGATTAACTTGAGATGAGTGTATCTTAAAGCTACTGCAGTACCTGGTTCATTTGTCATACCAACTATTGACCAACCTGTGTTCTTTTGGAATGGTAGATCCAAATAATATGACATCAGGACTGGTTATTTATAGTTTCATTTTTCTGATTTGTGAAAACCGCAATCTCTTACGCTTAGGCCCAGGATTTGATAAAAGCCCTGCTATAGTGGTTCTTAGTATTTATGGTGCAATACATCCAGAAGGTTTTCCATTGCCATCATGTTGCCTAATGCACTTTTGCTTTTGACCTTGAAATATGCTGTCCTGATTGATACAGATGGAAAAGGTTGACTTAATGAAGGCTACTGTATAATATCATGGTAAGTTGATAATTATTTATAAAAAATCACTTTTAAGTGAAAAGTAGTGCTCAGGAAGTTGAAATCCCTGGAATAGAAGGCCCTTTACCCTTTGGCACAGTAGCTATAGGCTATGTCTGAGTGAAGTTTCCCTGAGTGAAGTGCCACTGCCTGTCTGGCATTCTTCCTGCCTCAGGTAGCCAGGGCACTTTTGCAAGTCAAGGTTTGCTCTGTTTTTTTTCACCTTTAATCCTTGACCGTTTGTTGAGCACCAACCAATTAGTGTCAGCTGAGTTTCTTTCCTGTTTTTTTCTTTTATTTTTACTGTGTGTGTTTATGAAAGCTGTTGGCAAGGCTGGAGGCTGAAATGAGCAACTCTTTTCATATATTACAAAAGACACTGCAAACAGCTCTCAGGTAGGAAAATTTTCAAAGACTGATGGTCCACACACACACACATATATATATATTAACTTCCTAGACACTAAGCAGCTTTAATGTACCCTTCCCTTTCTCACATTCTCTTTTGGATCCTGGATAGGAGACTTAAAGTAGTATTACAAACAACAGCACTCTTCTATAGCTGGAAACAGCTTACAGAACACTATTGAGAGGAAGTGTTTTTTTTAGTATGCTTTGCAGAAGTCTAATCTGAACGGCATGTGCACCTGTCTAAAACACAATTCTGCACTGGTGCTCCAGCTAGTCCTTACTTTCTCATTAAAATTTCCATAATTGTCACACTTCCAGTGGCTGCTGAATATTAGTTTGCTAATATCAATTCTGTGAGACTATATGCAGTAAAACCTGCTCAGTTTTGGCATGCAGGAAATCAACTTATTTGGAGAACCTGGTAACTTCTGGAGGCCACCAACAAATTCAGCAGAAGAGCACTGAATATGCAACTATGTGGAGTCCCCATACTCCTGCCCCAAGTCCTGAAGTTCTTGGAAATAGCAGTGATGCGCGTGCATCCTGGTCACACCCTTTGATACTAAGGACTCATGCTTGACCTTCACAGAAAATTCACATTCAGGGTCTGTTCAGTGGACTCTGGTTACTGCTCACAAGCTTTGGATAGAAAGGATACACTTGACCTTCATGAGGGAGGTGCAAAAGGAAGGTTGCTGTAATTGCAGCAAAAAGTGAATGTGCAGCCAGTGAGAATAATCAATAGCCCACTTTTTTTCTTATGTCCTGTTGCAAATATAAGCTGTGTGCCTTTTTCCCAAGAGACGTAAAATGTTAAAAACAGTAATGGATTAATACATAGTACATCTGTGCATGTTGAGGAGGGAAGCAATTTATTTGCCTCAAAACACCTTACAAGATCTTTTATTTGTCACACATACTTGTTTGTAAAAGTGATCTTTCAGTCTTTTAGACTTTGAAATGCAATTAACTAATATTTAGCTAACTCCATTATTCTAGACTGTTTTTTCATAGGGTTTGTTTCAGGATTTTTTTATCCTTCTAAGTATATCAGTCCCGAGTCTCAAATTAATTTTGTCTGCTCATGTCAGTAAAGATATAAGGATCATTCTAATGTTTTATTTTAATGAGCATTCAGGCACTGCTGCCTCTGTCTACTGCAGAAACTGTAACCCCTCCAGACTTTGCTTCTGAGAAGTGGTAGTTTGAATTTGAATCATATATACTACCTGCTGTGCTTAGTACATCTCCACAGTTAATGACTGCTATTTTTGCCCAATTGCTTTCTGCTTGTGTACTGTGTGGAAAGAATTGCAAAGTGATTTTAAATATTTAAAGAAGCAGGGAGACAGTGCATTATTCAATAAAATTATTATATCTGCTAAAGTATCTGCATTTCTGTTACATTTGAAGGCTGGCAAACATTGGTGCATCTTGTTTTTCAAAAACACAATGTATCAGCAGATAAACTTCTATTTGCAAGTAAAAATTATTAAGTTTTGGGCAACCCCCTCTCAAGCCAAGGTTAAAGCCAATGCACTAGGTATAAGGAGCTCTGCAGCAGGAAGGGAAGTAGGGAAGAGGTCAAGTTACAAGGAGAACAAAATTAAAATCCAATGCATGAGACAGAAGGAAATGAGAGAGAACAGGGAATAGGAAATATAAACTAGGGAGCAGTTAAGTAATGAAAGGACTAGTTTGCACTGGAGAGAAAACAGAGATCAGAAAACAAAAGAAAATGATCACATCAAAGAGAAAGACAGTGAACAGACAGATTGAAAATACTAGACAGTGAAAAAGGAAAGACAGATGCTAGAAAAGGGAAACTTCAGCAGACTACTAATAATGAGGGCTGGGAAGTCAACAGCACAACGTACAAATAAAATAATAGACCTAGAGAAAGAACCTTCCAAATGAGAGACTAGATCTGAAGAGGGAAAAGTCTATTAATTAACAGTCTATTTGCTAGGGAAAAGGGCAACTTTTGCCACAACTCTCTGTGGTGCTAGCAATGATAGAAGCTGATGATAGCCAAGAGCTGTGCGGGGATCCCTTACAGTGTTTTTCATACGGTATGTTCCTGCCATGACCTTGTCAAAACCAGGGGATGATTTTTATATTACTCTCTTTTCCATACTTCTGTATTTGATCAAATTGTTCTCTTCCCAAGGAGAAGTTTCAGTAATATGGTCTTACTCTTTCCCAGATCATAGCCATTCTAAATAAAAATGTTGCTAAAGGGCTTTTTTTCATAGATAAACAAAGATGAATCAGATAGCCCAAACTGTTTAACAAAAGAAATTGCCATTTTCACTCACATTGAATAAGAATCTTCTTCAAGTATTTTAATTTCTATTTAAAAATTTTAATTTCTATTTCACCCAGCAAAGGCCCTTTTTTTTTTTTTTTTTTTTCAGTTTAGCTACTCCCTATACTTGTATGTGGCAAGAACCTCACTCTGGACAGAGTGAGGCTCTGTAATGTAACCTATGGAGCGGAGGCTCTTTCCTAGTTCAACAGATTTTTAAATTATTATCATTCAACAGGACTATTTATTTACATAATTTATTTGCATAAGGGGATTATATGACATTTTTCATTCCTCTGTTCTTTTCACACTGAAAAAGCAGACTGGACTTCCTAAATTTACTGAGAAGATTTCAATGTGCAATTTTAAACAACCTTAAAGTCAGCCAGAGTAGTGTACATTTTGGTAATACTAACAAGAGCTAAAACTTCCACTCACTGGCATAGACATCAGAATGTGCCACCTGAAGGACACAGATGAGTCACTGGCAGCACACATTAGTCATACAACCAAGGTGCTTTGTGCTGATCCACAGTGCGATGAGTCCCAGAATGGGCATCTGTCCTCAGCTGTTTCTATTTTTCTGCACTGGGCTTTAGACTAGAGCAGGTGGAAGAAACAGCTGGAAACCTTCTGGAGTGTCTTTAATGAACAATTCCATCAGGCTCAACCACCGAGACCCTTTCTGGCTGTTAAATTCCTTTCACTAGCAATTTATGTAAAGGATTACCAGCTGCCAAATAAGCACAAGAAAACTGCAACAGGTGATGAGCCTTTTATTTTATTTTTTTTTGCAAGGAAATCATAATCAGTCTGTTTCTGAGATAACGACTTACCACAATTCAGTTCTAGTACTAGAACAAGAAATATGGATTATGTCCGAGGTCTGCAATTACTTTCTGAGTGCTATTTAGCATTTGCAGAACATAAGTATGCTGAAACCTCTTTCTCACTGCTGGTTTGCATATTTTAGTCCCTGCTTTTTTAATGTCAAGCTGGACTACGCAAATACCTTGATTAAAAAACTTCAAGACTCTGCTCTTCATAGACTGCAGTTTGCTTGAAATCTCACAGGTATAAGAGGCCAAGCTGAAGCTGAACTATGCCTCTTCATAAGACTGGAATTTGAGTGCAGGAAGATTCTTCACTGGTTACAGAATTATACGAAGGATTTACTTAAACCTGTTTTTTTTTTTTCACTGAATTTACATTTTTATCATGGAGCTTTTACAATTACTTTAGCTAGATTCTTCTACTGTGGTTGAATTAAAGCCTCAGTGAGTATTGGGACCTATAAAGAGTTAGTTCTTACTTTTAAAATCCCTGCAAAGATGCACTGCAGGACAGATATAGGGGCATAGAGCTTTATTCTCCTGTTGCTACTTCCCCTTTGGAGTTCTAAGTTGTGATACAACAGCTTCCCATTTGCAGCACTGCTACCTCTCTATATTCTTTGGTGGTTTAGTACTAGAATGGATCAGGAAAAAAAAAGAAAAGAAAAAAGAGGTTCCCATTTGTCTTCTGTGCATGTCACTGTCAGCCTTGGGTGGCCACTGTGGAAATGTCTGGCAGGTTTGGAATAAGGAGAAGGTCAGGCTCGTGGTTTGCAATAAGGAGTCGACAGTCATAGTGGATTCTGTTAGTTGAGCGGGCATGTTGTGGTATAGCCATATTGATATTAAATCATAAATATATTATGTGCAACATTGCAAGTATTTATAGGAAGCTTACTTAATATCCTACTTTATATATGTGTATATGTGTATGTATATATATACCCACACAGATACCGATACCTAATCATGAGCATGATTGCTTCCTAATAGATATTTGATTATTGCAGATTAAGTATTTTTACCTCTAATTGTAGGTGTAGTAAAAATGATTGCTATTTGTATTTACAAGAAAGCTGACTGAATGTAACACTGATTGAGCTACAAAAGCAGTTCATGAAGGACAGCAGATCTGCTACTCGTAACCATTTGGCAAAATGATTTAATTTTTCTTTGTCCAAAACAGCAAGGAAGAAAAAAGGAACACATAATTAGCCTGGACATAAATACTTAGCAATAATTCAGGCAGGAAAGCAGGTAAAACACTCTGCTATATGAGTTTGGAAGCTGCTGCAGTCATTCAGCCTGCTGCTTGTCAGCATGGTTGTCCAAAGTCAAGTCTGAAAAATCACCTCTCCCTATTTGACTGAATGTTGCAGAACTTAACACTATCATTTGAAGGTGCATTGGACGAATGTCTTCAGTGTCTTTGAAAGCGCTTCCTCTTAAACCAAGGCTTCATTGCTTATTGTAATCACACACTCATATGATGTATTTATGTTATTTTCAGAAAAACAGGACAAGTGCTAGAGTGAGTGCTTGAGACGAGTCCTTGCCAGCACAGTTCTTCATTTCCTTCTGCATATCTCGTTCCTCTCTCCATTGAATACACACACCAGGCCTCTCTATAATTTTTCACTCATTTTCTCCAATGTCGCTCTTCTATAACAGAACATCTTCTCTGAGCAGAAAATACTGGATGAATCCAGCATAAATTCAAAAATGCTTTTGGGATATCTGAAATGCTTGCCAGCCTCTATCCATGAACTTATAATTGACATCTGTAAAGAAGCTTTGAATATTTAGACTTCATTCATTTTGATGACATGAAAATCTCTTTGGTATGTATTTTCAACTTGCCACAATGCTCCTTTGTAAAACATTACTGCATTTAAGATGTTGATACTATCATAAATATGGTATTCTGATAATCTGAACTTCCAAAACTGACAAGAAATAAAACAATAAAGTTAGTTTTATCCACACATTTTAGTGTTTATACAGATATAATAGGCAGACATGGGAAAGCAGCAGTTTTCTTAAAACTGACTACTAACCTCCTTTTAAGCATTTGCAGAGCACTGAGTGCAGAGGAATGTGAATGCTGTGTAACAAACACTGTAGTGCAGATGTTGCATTACAGATGCTTCTCTTCCTTTTTGCCCTGAGTATATCCTCATCTGCTTGCAATCACATAGCATCCTGATAGCAACTACAACTATTATTTAATGGATAAATTCATATTGGGCAAAGACACAGATGAATGCAATAGACATTCTTGCTTGCCTTCTGGTGTTTTCTGTCCCCTGCCGTGCTTTGGTATTATGCTGCTATTGAGCTGAATTCATAGATATCAATTCAATCCTATGGCATTTGGGAAGAGACCCAAGATAAGGAAAATGAACAAAGGCTTTTTGAAATAATAGACAAGATCCTCGGCTTAGCTACATCAATTTATGCTAGCTGAAGTCCGATTTCCGGTATGATTGGTATCTTCAATCAATCAATCTTTATTCCTACAACTTTTGTCACAGCAACTGTATAAAACCACTATTCACATGTTCCCTGAAAAGGCATTGTGCTTAAGTGAGCCTTTGAATGAAGGCACTGTTCTGTTAATAGTCTGTAGATAACAATCCAAAATTCAAAGTCTGCTAATGTAGGTGTTTTTACGCTAAAAAAAATAAAGCGGTATAGATGCTCAAAAAAACCTCTTGAAAGAATTACCATTTTGACAAAAGGATAAATATCTTACAGGTGAACCTTTGATCTCTGTCAAATTTCAGAAGCATTTGAGTCCACGATTTATTTGGAGGCTGTTTTTCCTGAAAATTGCTAAATAGTGAAGATGGATGTTTGTAAATGGGAGCTCTTTCTTTCTGCATCCCTAAATCTGTGTTTTATTGATATGAAGACCGTAATCCTTTGTGAAAACTCTCTGTAGGGGCAGCTATGATGCCACAAACAAAAGATGACATTTATAAGAGGTTCAGGTTAGATGAAAAAGAAAATTCCTTTTGATGCACAACCATTTAAAAGAACAGAAGACCGGCTAATGCAAAGAGACTACTGCACTGAATATAGAGTTTGCTAGCATTACCTATAAGTGTAAGTTAAAATGGGAAGCAATTCCTGCTTAAGCAGTAGAAGAAATGGCTAGCAGCTTTAAAAGGCAGAATAAACAGCAGAACTGATTCCAGTTCATTTGGAGAACAACAAAGCTTTGTTTGATGTATGAAATAAACTGTCACCCGGTCACCCTCTTTGATCATTTAGGAAGAGAGGTTCAATTCTCCTCTAATTTCAGACTGTATAATTCAAGAGTAGTACTGATGGGTAGGATAGAATGAAAAGGTATATTCATAAATTACACCATTATAGTATTTTAAAATACTGTATTTTGTGCATGTGGAGTATTGTGTGCAGTTCTAGGCTCCCCAGTACAAGACTGACATGGAGCTTCTAGAGAGGGTCCAGCACAGAGCAACAAAGATGATTAAGGGACTGAAGTATCTATTATATGAGGAAAGACTTAAGTGAACTGGGCCTGTTTAGCCTAGAGAAGAGAAGACTGAGAAGAGATCTGACCAGCATGTACAAGTACCTGAGGGGAGAACTTAGGGAGGATGGGGCCAAACTCTTCTCGATGGTAGCCAGTGACAGGATAAGGGATAATGGGTACAAGTTGAAACACGTGATGTTTGATCTCCATGTGAGGAAGAACTTCTTTACTGTTAGGGTGACAGAGCCCTGGCACAGGCTGCCCAGAGAGGTTGTGGAGTCTCACTCTCTGGAGATCTTCAAAATCCACCTCGATACAACCCTGTGACACGTGCTCTGAGTGTCCCTGCTTGAGCAGGGTGGCTGGACTAGATGATCTCTAGAGGTCCCTTCCAACCCCCACCATTCGGTGTTTCTGTGATTTTAAGTTATAATACATGAAGCTAAACTAAAATACAAAAAAAATTTTTATACACGCACCTCAGCACCACACATACACATGTATACACACGTATGCGGACATATAAAAGTAGAAATGAGAAGAGAACCAGGCTTGTAGTGTGAATTTGAACCAGATTGTCAGGTATTTTTTGCTATGATAGCTTTCTGAGTTATGAACTTTACAACTATTATGTATGCAGAAATTAAGAAGATAGGGAGTTCAAAATAGGGAAATCAAAATGCATACTTTTAATTCCATGCTTAATAGTGTGAACGGGGTACAAGAATTTCTTACATCCCAGGCCTTTTTGCATTAGAGAGCAAAGGCAGGATTATGCCATGCCATATACCAGTCCTCAGATGATAGTCCAGCTCCTTGCATACAAAATGGTCTTTACATACCTACTTTTTAAGCAACAAGTGGAGATTTATCTCTATGCCTTAGACCTTTGCAAAAGTGATGCGTAGTACTGAGTGTAGAGCTTTCAAGAGACATGACAATGTTAATTTGCAGGGAAATAAATTCAATGAGACAGTACTCATCTCTCTCCCAAAATAAAGCTTTTTGAAAAGATTTCTAATTGGATAACTCTCTAAAAGGAAGGTCCTCAGTAATATTGCTCTTATTTAAAAATCCATTTATTTTTTAATTTTTCAGACAGATGTTTCACATCTCTGTAAAACCATGATACTTTGGATTCAAGGACATATTTATCATTATGGCTCCCAAGAAACTCAGAAAGCTAAATCCAGTTGTTGCAGACCACTTTTTCCACATAAATGTCTATGTTCCCAAACTAATCAGTGTGAGTACAAGTACGTGAAAGAGACGCCTGATGTGCCTATTGGAGCAAAGCACTGGCTGCACAGCACTGCCAGACCATCCAGTCATCTGATATAAAGATCATTTCTCTGCCAGAATGGAGACCTTTGTGTTGCTAGGACTTTGGAATCACTTTCAGCACAAATTGGATTAAAGTAAGCGTAAAATAAAAAGTTGGTCACAAAATCAAAATATGGACTTTACAATTACCAAATACTTAACTGATCTATGAATCACAGAATCACAGAATAACTAAGGTTAGAAGGGACCTTTCAAAAGCAGTGCACAAGCAGCGTCACCTACAGCACATCGCACATATGCAGGAGAAAGGTGTTGCATCTATTTGTCTCAAGATCGAATCCAGTGGGAGAGACCTCTCTCCTTCTCAAAAGAGGCAGAAAGTAACTGGTTTCTCCTCTTTTTGGGCTACTGATTTTTCTTTTTTCTTGGAGCTACTAATGTCCTTTTTGGATCCCACAATGTTTGATTAAATTATGTATTTTCTCAATTGGTGAAGCAATGTTTATCAAAGTTTGGAGCTCTTCCATACTTCTGAATTTATATTCCATGTATACTGGAACACATACTTTACTCTAGTACCTAATCATGATAGATGTATGCAACTCATTGCTGACTTTTTACTCAGATCATCTTGACAGCAATTAGTCATGTTGATGTGATAACGGATTTGAGAACACTGACCTTCACATCTGCCTTAAGGCACACCTTGACAAACCACACATGAACACTGCAGATGAAAAAAAAGAAAAAGGATTATAGAGCAGCGAAAGAGATAAATACAGATCTGACCAAGACTTGTGGATTTGGCGTGGTGATATGATTGGCACTTGTTTTCTATTAACACTTGAGAAAGATTGCTTCCCTGTCTTCCTGCCTATGGGATATCTATGCACTCTATCATACCTGCCTAAGTTCTACTTCCCTGCTCCTCCTTATGTGCCTAGACCACTTAACAAGGCCTAACAAAATGTGACTGCTCTGAATATCCTGTGTCTTATATCATGTTTCTCTACGCCAATGTTCAGCACACAAAAGCTTGGTTTTGGCTTGCCTTTGAACAGATTTCTCAAGACCAATTTATGTTGTTTTGGAAAACGACATTGAAAATGTATTTTTATTGAAAAATGTATTTTTTAAAGGTTAGAGATGCACCTAAAGACGGACACAGAAGAAATGATAATCTGGGAGAGAAGACTGAGGTAAAAGAGAGGTTCTCTCTCTTCAGCCTGAAGTGTTAAAACACTCTTCTGACTATCAACTTCAGTAAATATTTATTTTTTCTATTTTAAAAATAGGGCACCATTAGCAAAGTAAAGGAGAGTATCTCTGACTCCTCGTGCACTCACCACCTCAGTCACAGTACACTGCGTAAGTGACTTTTCTGAGCAATGAAGGTTCAAAGAGCAAAAGATTTGCATTAGTTGTGTTCCACAATATACCCCATCAGCTCTGTAGCTGAATCCAGCCCTGGGTTTGATGCGCTGTTTGGCGAAAGAAGCAGTTCTTTCCTCTCATCTAAAAAGATGTTTTAGCAAAGTCAGCTGTGGGAGATCTCAGAATCAAGCTTGAATTCTGGTGAATAAAAAGTCTACAAGAGTGAAAATCAGGCAAGTCTATGACAAACTAGGGTACTGATAAAATTAGCTACTGTAAGTTAGTGCCAGAAAGAAAGAAATAGGTACTGCCTAACCCTGCAGTACCCTAAACCCTAGTTTCTAAAATAGTATCCACAAAATTGAAGAAATTAGACAAAATACTTCCTCCATATAAATACATATATGTGCAATTTTTCAGAGGTTTTATTTGGTCTCCAGATGACCAGTCTGAAAGAAAAGCCCAAATTAAATTTCTGCCATCTGCAGATCATGCATATTTTGACAGAATATCTAATTCAATTCAACAGGGAAAATGTGGCCTAAACGGAAAAGTAAATTGATAACTATTCTGGGACAGGTCCCAGCAGTGGAAGTTATCTCAATTTTATCAATCAGCATCAATACTCTAATTTAAAATGGAATTGCATCTGCAACAAACACTTTTCCTTTCATTCAAACTTTTTCTAACATCCAGGCTAAAAAGTCTTCCTGGCAGATGTGGGTTCAAATGGAAGCATTAGTGGCTGGGATTTCAGGATAGTCCAGTCCCCTTCTACACACTTTTCAAGATTACCCATTATTTCCCTTATTATTTCCCTTAGATGCAATTGTCTAACACAGTAAGAAAGGAGAGATGCTGTAGGCTTCTATCATTTCAAATATGCCATACACAGCACAGAATCTTCTTACAAACTGGTAAGTATGCACATGATAAAACCAATCCCAGATTATTAACTCTCTCTTATTTGCCATTATTCCTCTCTCTCTGTCCTCTAATTCTGTGTAATCAAACAGATATTCCAGCTTTGTGCCTCCTTTCCATTTCTATCTATATTCCACACCCTTTTACCAATATGCCTCAGTCTTCCTTCCTCCTGATGAAGGCATGACCCATTGCACTTTCGAACAGGAGACACTCTCTTTTAGTAGAGTAAATCTACATTTATTTTTAATTAGCCATTACGTGCCCTCTATCTAGAGCATCAGAGATACTTAGGCGCTTAACTTTTCTGAATTTAGTGATTGTCAGGTAGCTAAAAGACTCTGTGGATGAGTGCCCAAGTGTCTAATTAAGAAACTCATGAGCTTTTTATAATCCTGATAATCACTGGTTTTACTCCTCCCTTTTGAAATTTTCCTGCCCTCAGGCACAGCTACCTTAACATGTTCAATTAGGCTTCAGGGTGTAGACTAGGACTTTGAAACCCATCCTAACAGCAGACCAGAGAAGTATATGAACTCTTGGTTCATATAGAGAACAGAGGAATTTATTCAACCTCTTCTCACAAAGCAGCTTATACCCTGCTGTAGATGTGGCCAGTAGGGAGTAAGAGCTCTGGCAAAAGGAGTTTTCTTCCCTATAGCTGCATCTAGCTGATCTTTCTCCCATTTATATCCCTGGCTGCCCGGAGAGGATTATGACCTTCTTTCTATAGGTCAAGCTACCTACCAAGAGCTACGACTGATTTCAGTCTGTTGTGCTAACCTATTGTTCTTTTCTAAATAAAACCTTGCAGAAAAAAAAAAAAAAACAACAACAAAAAAACTACAGATTCTTATAACTTTTGAAATGTTCTGAAAAGTTGTTGTTTTTCAGGATACCTTTTCATGGCAGGAGTTCTTGACATAGTACTGAAAATACTCAGAGAACAGCAAACCAAATCAAATAGGTCAGGTAGAGAGGTTCAGATACACAAATACACACTCTGTTTATTTTTCCTGATTGCATACCCTTAAGGCATTTGTGAGCAGACCTGTCACAGGTTGCATCTTTAGTAACTCTGCCTACAAATCAATTTGGTTTGGTATCATGCAGAATTAGAGACCATTAGAAACAAAACCAATCCCTCTTCTAGCACAATTTTCTGTAACTGCAAGTGAAAATTAGTTAGACCTTTCACACTGTCTAACTAATTATAACTGGGGATTTTCTTTATTGCCATTTAGCTGAGCTATCAAGCAAAATATAAAACATATGAGGAGTGGAGTAGAGACTTCATTCATAAGTGTATATATATGTCAAAACTTGTTTTGTTTGTTGTATATAAAGAAAATGAGTACAAACACATGCATGCACTCATTTTCATCACTGCTGTTTAGATTATTTTTATTAGTAGCAACTTAAGTATGAACTCTTCCCCTTTATGTCTTATTAAAAAAAGATATTGTCAGAATTTTACAATGTTGCTTACACTATCTGGTGTTCAGTGTAATTATGCTGATGCTATGAAAAACTGCCATTACACTCGGTGGGAGATTTTAGGAAGGACTTTTAATCAGTGTGTATTCACAGTACAACTGTGTCACACACAGACACGTTAAGAATTAACTCAGTGTAATGAAAACTCTTCATGATTATAGTTTGTAAAATAAAGGACAGATATTACTTTTGATATTGTAAATTCTTAAGTTTTGGTAACTGCTGATTTGCAAATTAATTGTATGAATAATCCTGCAAACTCTCAGAGTGAGCAAATATCATAAAAGTAATACAGTAATAATATTATTGAATGAAAACACCTTGAGAATTACATAAAATTCTTGAGTAAAGAATCAAAGAAGTATGTATTACAGTGAAGAGAAAAACATTACTCTGGAGAAAACAGAACCAAATGAGGTAGACAAAGCAAAGTAAAATGATTATTAATTGCATCAGACCTAATGCAAAAAAATAATGATATGGTAGACAAGTCTTGACTATATTTATTTCTGCAGAAAATAAAGAAAAAAAAAGTGATTCAAAAAGGAGAAAGATTGACTGCTGCAACTACTTTTGAAATATTTTTCTTAACAATCTGTTTAGGATATGCTTTCTGTTCTTTGAAACAAATCTAGTGAACTTTACAGAGCAATATTTACTGGCACTGTGGGCTAGTGAGCAGCATCCCTGGCCTGCAGAGCATGCTATGAAGAGATAGTGTTGGGCTTCCTCCTGAGAGTGATTAAGAGGGTCTCCATTTCCTTGCAGCAGGATCTGTTGAAAGTGCACAGCACAGTGTTGGAAAGGTGTTTGCACTGTTCATCTCATGTGGCCTGATAATGATTCAAATGCCCGTATAATTTCGCTTCTAAAATCTTTTTCAGTTGTCATGGAAAAAAAAGCCCAAAAACCTGAACAGAAAAAGAAACCTAACTCTTCTAGATATGTTATTCCACCAAACTCTGAAATTTGCCGTATGTAAGTTAGCTAATTTAATTCCTTTAACTTCCACAAACCCGTAAGAATCTTGCTGAAGATGAAGACCAGGCATTTACTTGTTGGTAGAACAGCAATAATGCAACAAAAAGAGACCTTTATATAAAACAACAGCAACAACAACAAAAGATAAAGCTTAATGTGTCATTATATGGCTTCTACTGATTTGCTTCCTGCTTGGTCTTTGGACAGGACATATAAGCCAAGACACTATTTTCTTCTATAGCAGCTCTCTAAATGGCCTTTCTATGAGTTAAATATTTAATGATTAACTATTTAAAAGAAAGAACTTTATGAAGTATACTTTCTAGGGCTAACTACTATGAATGAACATGGTGAATGAATATGACCATATGTATGACAAATCATGTGAAAAGGAAGGCTGGATCTTTAAAAAATATAGAAAAAGTGTCACCTTTCATGACACTTGATATTAATTTCTAGCTTATAGGCATAACTTACTGTACAAGCTAAAGATAAATCTTGTTTTGCGAACTTTTCAAAGAGCTTTGATGTATGTCATCCAAAAATTACTACTAAAATCAAAGAAAAAAGAAAAAAAAAGGAATCAGAATTTATCTAGTACAACAGGCCTGAGGATTACAAATTAATCATTTTCTTTCTGTAATCTAATTTGCAATTTATAAAGACTTGACTTCAAATCAAAAGTGGATTGTGATACAATCATAAAAACACTCTGTAAGAACCCAAAGTGGCTGATGGCCCAGAGGTAGCATCTAGCTATTTCTTAGAGACAATTATAGAACCTCTACTTTAATGCAGAAATGGAAAAAATGAAATAGACACAGAAGAGGAATAACATCTATGATATGAAACTGAAAGAGTTTATATCAGACCATTGATGTGGAAATGGTTGTTACCTAAGCCCAGACATTCAGAAGCTTTCAGTTAGCTGCTTTATATTCACTTTTTTCATCCATCTTACTAAAGATTTGTAGGGTATTAAATATTTGTATGGTCTAAGATTTTGCAACATATATGATCTTCATGAAAACATCTTGAACATCTTGACTCAAGGGAGTCAACTCCTTCATTTAATTTATAGAATCCTGAGAAAACTATAGCAAAATTATGTCATAATTAATACACATATAGTTGAGTCATGTAATGTCTTTGTTCTAGTAGAAGAACAACACAGAAGATAAATGTCCTCAGTTGGATACAATATTTCCAGGTAATAATATTACAGAGTTTTTAATTTACTAATTATATTTTGGGTGATTAATGTTGTCAAAAAGATAAACAATCTGCCTCAATATAAATATAGATTTGGAAAATTGTACTTACAGGTTTTACCTTGGAGTTTTACATCTTTGTCAAATATAGAAAAAACTCAGTAACTGAAGGTACAATTTTCTTTAAAGCAGAATTGAGCTGACTAATCTACAGTTCTCTTATGGTCATATAATAATTTTTTATTTGAAAAATATATTTTTGTCTCCTTTCTATTTTTGTTCTCCATGCTTATAAATATAAAAACATACTTTTTCTTCCTTCCCCTTTGCTTCTTAACTTCAAGCTGCTCTATTTTCCAATAGCTGCAATGACTATTATTTACCTGATGGGAGAAAACTGAGACTGCCATATACTGATGTGAGTTGGTATTGATTACTTATCTCCTTACCTGAATCACTTCATGTCTTTATCTTTCTCATAATGAAGGCTGCTTCTCCATATTTGAAGTAGAGATACAGTAAAGCACTTACTTAAAATGTCGTCTTAAACATTTTGTTGAATAGGATCGGATTTAGACAGGGTAGGGATTGGCACCAAGAAAGTTTTCTCCATCACCACTGAACAGTAAACCAGCTCTGCAGCTTGTTCTCATAAAGCTACATATAGATGGGGAGGATACAGACAGGACCTGATGCTCTTTTCATTTCACAGATGAAGTCTGAAGGCATAAAGTGAATCCTAGATCCACAAAGTACATTTAGAGATCCATAGGGACATCAATTCTCATGGAAATCTGTGGGAGTTAGACACCCTGGAACATTCAAGATTATCTAGGCTTAATGACTTGCTGGATTAATTTGTAAACCTGGGACAGAGGAGGGATTAGAAATTTAGTACAACTAGGTTATTCAAATTCATTTTTTACTTATTTATTTTGTTCTTTGTTTCCATATTTTTTAATGAAATTGCAGCTAGATGGCAGCACAAGCACTTCGCATGGGCTACTTTACTCCATTCACATCATCAGAGACTGAGAATAGCCCTTCTGCCCTCTCCTTGCAGGGCTTGGAGGTGCTATCTTTCAATTTTCTGTAAAGAATAAAAGCATTCAGAGAACTGCAATCCTAATAAGAAAGAAGGCTGATTTAAAAACAGACATAAAATGGAACTGCTGACTCATTTGCATTCCTTAAAATCTACCTGATGACCAGCTTCTTTGCATAGTAACAGGGAAAAGCAGAAGAGTTGAATAACTTGAGTCCACTTAGAGCTATCTCCTCTCTGACCCTCTCTGCTCACACTGCCACCACTGCAGAGGAGTCTGAAAGCAACTTCTGTTTTTTTTTTCTGTTGTCAGCTATGAATTATGCACACAGTCTCAACCCTCTCTCACAACATACTTAAGTGTTTTGTTTGCCTGGGGCCTCTAGCACTGCACATGTAGCCAGGGACTTGAGACACTGAGTGTATAACAGGCTATTTTAATCCCCAGAGAAAGAAGCAGCAAATTTTGTGCTGACTTGCCCTTGTGCACTACCGTCAAGCTTAGTAATTCTCTACAGTCCACAGTTATTTCTATGCATGGCCCAGAATACTAGTCTCCCAAATAACCTTTTACTCAGTTCCTGGAGAAATTCAGCAGTGTGGTGACATGTGTGACTCCTCAGTAAATGGCTTAACTCAAGGTAAGACTTTGAACCAAGAAGTAATTTTATATTTCAGGAAAAGACAAACAGACAGCAAACTTGTCCCTTTCCCTGTTGCCTTAAGCCCACAAATGTATTATTCTTAACATATTTAACAATTTACCTGAAAATGACCTTAGGGGAAGGTGATGTAGCCTGTGATTTAAAAGAGGTTTTTAAAATAGGATAATTGACAGTACAATAGGTGCAGATGTCTAATTAGTACCTTCCAGTTCAAAGGACAATATTTCAGCATTTCCTACTGCCAGTTTTCCTGGTGAGTGCCTCTCAACAGCAGTGCTGCATAGGGACTGCTGAAGGAAAGACTCCCTTGCTTAGACTGTGGCCATGAAACACCGGTTAGCAGAGTCATTCTGTGTTTTGTGCCTTTTGTACAACTGGCTTCATTTCCCCCTGTTTCAGAATATAGAATTGTGCACCACAGCGGTAGCATCAGGCCCCTTGCCTAATAGGAGAAGGAAACTCATCACCACACCTCACCAATTCTGCTCTTTTGGAAGGGAACTTTTATAAAACAGATGACAAACATACCAAGGCTGGTTCACTGAGGCTGTGTCCAAATGTAGCCGAAATATAAAATAGGGAGATACTAACATCATCCCGTTTTAAGCAAACTGACTTGAAATAGGATCCTTCCTAACATGAGTCACTCCTGAGCCCAAATTTTGGCTCTCTGTTGCTGCTAGGAAGAGTGTTCCTCTCCCCTAAGTACTGAGAGCTACGAGGGACATGACCTGGCCAAGTTCAATGTGTCAGTTTACTAGCTTAATTGGTACAGCTTTCCCCTGTAGAATTGCAGGCTGTGTCTTGTAACAGTAGGATATTAATTACAAGAGACCAATTATTTGGCTTTGCAGACTGCATGAATGATTACGTAATATTATTTTGTTCAGCAAACGTCGCATCCCAGTCAGCTTCCCATTTACTTAGCTGACAGCTAACAGAATCCCTTCCCTCAGAGAGTGAGCTGATGCAGGTTTTATTGTTTCTTGCATTCCTCTCGGTATATGCATGTGAGCTGTTGCCCAGTTCTTTTAGGAATAGGCTACCTTAGTGATGGCAAAATGCACTATGCAAAATTCAGAGATTTAAAAATTCTGAGCATAAATCATATTTTTATGCCAAAAAAATATGTTTCTGATTTCTTACAAGAGCAGCTACAGAGAATGCAGGGCTAGAAATATGGATCGTCATCTAAACTATCATTTTTTGCCAGGCATGAAATAGGGAAAAAGCACAAGTGAAAGTATTGATTCCCGGTTGTACATTCAGAGAAGCAGGTGATCCTTTATTGCTTTTTTTTTTGCCTGCTCTCACATGTCTCAGAAGACGGTATGCATGGCCATGTAGCTCTCAAAGATGTTTGCATGCATCATGCAATGTGTCTGCAGGATTTGTCCTGCCTGGGCAACGACATCAGAGTCAGCGTAACTGGTGCCAGTGGCTCCAGATGTCCTTGCAGCAGCCTGGTGACTCACTGCAACCATGAAGACCCACTTTCAGCTTCTCTTATATTTTAAGTTATGCTACTAGATTGCTCTGTGCCCTTATCTGTGATATTGAGGACCACTGGAGCCATATGTTGTCAGCTTGGCTCTCACAAGCTGACTGGTACTGAGTTTAAAGTGGCTATTTGGTCTGGACAGGCTGCTTTTTTTTTCAGGGAAAGCAATATTGATAGATTTACATCTGACATATTTTCTTGCAATTTATTAACATTTTAAGGATCAGCAGATGGGATGTTGAGTGTACACTTCCTGACAGGGTCAACACAGTGAAAATAATATATTTCAGTAAACAGCCACAGTGTCTAGAGGTCTATGATCCTAATGAGTTAGATGATCTCCTGTGGCACGAGTAGCCTCACTGACTTATACTCAACAACTTCTCTGAGGCCTGCATGCTCTATAGGCCACTAAAGTTCACACCCTTTCATGCATTATTCTCATTATACACAAACCAAGCCTGAGATTCCCATGCAAAAGGATTTATGAATAAAAAATGATCCTCAGTTCCATTATAGGTTGTGAATTATTGATGTTAGAAAACACTGCTGAACAATTTTGACCTGTATCAAATGCAAAAGGGGAACCATGGGTAAATAGACTTCTTTGAAAAAAGTTTAACACCTGTTTTTATGTTTGTCGAGTCTGTTTTACAAAATGGGACTTAAATCTATTATTTTTTTTTCTTCTCTAGAGAGATTGTATTTAAAAAAAAAATACATTGCCCAGAGGTACTGATCAGCGTCTGAACACTGTTTTGTGTGAAGTTCTAAAAAAAGATGGCCTGATGGACAGATAGTTGAGGAAATAAAATCAGAAACCCTATCCAAAGCTTGAGTACCAGTTCCAGTCAGTGAAGTGAATAGACAGGAAGACTGACATGTGGCTGTGGGTGATCTCTTACGACCCTCAAAAAAAAAAAAAAAGCTATCTCAGGACACTCCTCAGCTAAATGAACTTCAAGGCCAGCAGACAGAGAGAAGGAAAAGAAAGAGCATTAAACATAGTGCAAAAGGCGGCCAAAAAAAAGTGTTTACTGAGAAATTGTTGTAAGTAAGTGTTATACCTTCAGCACAGATGTAGGCAACAACTCTTTAGTGGCCTTAGCTTCTAAGTTCAGTTTTTTAAAGTCTACAAGACAGACTCTGAATAGAGCCCAAGAAAGTTTGCAATATAGTGAAATGCAGCAAAAATTTCCATGATTCCTGTCAGAGCTCAAGTTTTTGCTAAGTTTTTTTTCCACAAGGTCATTAGTCCCTTCACCTTGCTTATCCCAGGAAAATTCTGAAATGATCTTCAGAGGTAAAATTGATAGTTACAGTTGACAGTTATTCAAACATGTGCAAAGAGAAAGATACCAACATTCTCCTGATAAAATCTCAAAACAGTCAAGGTAGATCTGAATTGTCAGATATCATAATGACACGGCCGGTGACATACTCCTTTGTTTATCTAGTATAACTAATTTTTTTTAGAATTAGCTTGTACAACAGAAAGCATCTTTGCATCCATCTAACTCTTACTTATCATATAGAGTGCACACATATTTGTGAATGCAAATAGCCTTTAGATCCCAGGTACTTGCAACGCCTGATTTTTTCATGAACATGAAATATGTATGAGCTTGCAAACTGAATGAAAGATGAATTTAACTATGATCATCCAGTTCTGAAAATTTCTAAGTGCTACTAGCACAGCTATGGTCTTAACATTGCTCAAAGAGAGAGGGAGAACGGGAGCACAACGGCTTGCTTACATAGCTATAGGTGGGAAAGAAAAACATACAAACCAGACCTGTTTTCTGATCTCTCTCTAGGGAATTTTGTATTCATTGCACTCATGTTTCCAATGTGAACACAAGCAGGCTGTTTGTTTCCTACTTGACTTAAAAGATTTCTCCACTCTACAAATGTAGCCAAAACAGAAAATTGTTTAAGCCTTCTAAGCTGAGGTTAATTAATCTAATTTTCATCTTTCTCTGTAAGTGAATAGAAGGATAAACTACTATCTCTTAGTTTCTGCTCAGTGTTTCATGGATATTTTCCTATGCTGAAACACTAGAGAAGTGAATTACCACTAGTTGTTACAGTTGTCTGTTACAGTTGTGATAGACAGCACTAGTTGTCTATCAGTTCAGATAACTGTATTTTTTTCTGTCGTCTACTTGAATAGAGTCTCGTTGCTACATTTAGGCTTATTATTAAATTATATTTACTCAATTTCCTGAGTAACAAGTCCCTGTTCAGAGAAAGTACAATTCATCCATCTGAACTGTTACATTGCTGCTTTGTTTTTAGCAAGTGTTAAAACACTGTTAGAAGTCCATATATTCCAGCCCTTAGACCAGAAGTAAATCCACTAACTCATACACAGAAGCCTTGTCCATATATTCTGCTCTCCTTTATGATTAGTAGTTTTCCTAATGTGCTCACTGACAACTTTTAATTCATTTCTCATGGGCCCCCTCTTTGGGTACAAAATCATTATCCTTTTTAAACGGTTATGTGCTTGATTGGGCAGCATAGAAACGTAGATATTTCCTTGCATTTGTAGTTATGTTGGCAATATTAATTGGAGAGGGGGGGTGACAGGGGGAAGAATATCACTAGTTATTTCCTTTATGTTACAGACTTTTCCCAAAATAGATTTACAGATTTTTACATTTTAGATTTGCTTTTATACATACATGTCTTTCCCTGCATTATACACTCCTTTTTCAGATGTGACTCTTGGTCTGGTCAAATCATGAGTGCTTTAAAGCTTTAAAAGGTCTTCAACCTTGAGTAAGGGATTGCCATCTCTTAAGTGTTTTAAGTGTTCTTACATATTAAAATTGTTCTGCTTTACACTGACCTATCATAAATGCCTTCCCACATCAAGGGCAGATTTACAGCTTGAAAGAATTTTAGTAGTTGTGCATACTCCAATTTAGACTGCAAAATATGAAGCTTCTGTTGACAACTTGCTACAAAGTGTGTCTGATTCTCTTCCCTTCTCTCACTTTAGGGACTGGAAGACTTTATTCACTTTTTGAGAGGCTCCTTGTCAATTTCCCCAAAGACTTGGAGTGAAAATATAAGCCGAGAAATGCCTGGCTAGAAAGAACTATATCTGTCAAGAAATAACAGCTGGATGCCTTGGAAGATGATATGATCTGTTCCAAATTAATCTTCCTGTTTAAACCAGGTTTAAAACGGAGTTGAATTTAATTGATTTTGGAACAAACACTGTTATTTATTCATTGTATTACAATGCTGTTCAGGATCTCTGATTCTGGAACTTTACCCAGCTGTGCCAGAAACACACACATAGACCAGATAGATAATTTCAATCATAAAAGAGACTATCTCAGTATGACTTATTTTTTAAGAGTTATCTGAAAATCTTAGCTATTATTTCCAATGTCCTATGCAGGGTAATTGCAAGTTAAAATGTGTAACTAGTAGGAACCAAAAACAACCCTGCCAATGTTCTGAAACATACAAATTATTTCTTATCTGCATGATTAAACTACACAAAAATGTACACTGTTTGATTTTATGCCAGGATCCATATAAATATTTTTGCAAAAATAGAGAGGTATTTACTTGCAAAATATGTGTGTATCTGATGACTAAAGGGCTCTACAAGAGCTTGAGAAAGTTACTTTTTTTTTATGTTTTAGGTTTATGCTATAAAGAAGGGAAACTGAAATACAACAAAGAAAGGGAAAAAGGTCCGTAAGTCCCTTGTGCCTGAATTACAGGGACTTCCAGGTGACTACAGCTTTTTTCTGATTAATAGATCATGATATTTCAGTGACATGAAATGACAAAAAGACTTGAGGCTCGGCTTGTGCATTGATATTGTGTTATGATAGTATCCAAAGTATTACTGCCCTGTGGTTTTCCCTTTGAGTTTATATATACGCAGACATCCAATTTCTTTCAGAAATTTTGGACAAGATTAATCAGCTGAAGTTGGCACTTGTTTATATGGGTAATTTCCTTTTTCCAGCTTAGTAGCTTTGGCAAACTTCTTATCTAGAGCCCAAAAGGCTCTGTAATACTGTTTCAGATCTGTCTGGGGAAACCTTTAATGAACTAAAAGTGTCAAGTATCACCTTCTTTCATATAGCAGTTTAATATTCAGAATGAATATTACAAGCAAATGGATTAGCTTTCCTTGATGTCTATGAAGTTGCAGTAAAAGCAGATGGATAATCACTATAGCAACTTAGCACATCAGCCGAGAGCCATTGAAAAGCATTCCATAATCAGGACCGTGACCTTGACAGTCCTCACTTCCAATTGCCTAAGCAATATTTTTCATCTGTTGCAATTAGGCAAATTTGTTACATGCCAGTAAACCTAGCTGCACTGTCCCAACACTTTCTGAGGAGCAAAGAAAGGCTATGTATCTCATTTTAAGATATTTGATTTTCCCCATGGTATCTTATATATTATTTCTTATGTTTCAAATTTAGTACATTGAAATAATAAAGCAGCAAGTAGATGTTATTTATCTCAGTTTTAATAAGGCTTTTAATGTTGTCTCTCAGAACATCCTCTCTCATAGACAAGCCAATGAAGTAAATGCTGGATAGGTAGAGAGTTAAGTGTACTGAAAACTGGCTGAACTGACTGGGCACAGAGGGCTAGGATGAGCAGCATAAAATCCAATTGGAGGCCAGGAACTAGTGGAGCCTCCCAGGGGTCAATATTGGGCCAATTCCATTTAACAACTTCATGAATGTCTTAAATGATGGGACAGAGTACAGGTTGAAGGTCTATCATCTGGAAAGCAGCTTAGCAGAAAAAGACCTAGGGGTCCTAGTGGCCAACAAGTTGACCGTAAGGTTGCAAGGTGCCACAAATAAGGCTAACAGCCTATGAAGAATGTTGCAAGCAGGTTGAAGGAGGTGATCCTTCCTCTCATCTCTGCACTGGTGAAGCCAAATCTGGATACTGGGTCTAGTGATGAGTTTACCAGCGCAAGAGAGACATGGACCTACTGGAATAAGTCACTAAGATAACTGTGGGATTCGGCCAACTGACATGTCAAGAGAGGCTGAGAGAGCTAGGACTGCTTAGTTTTGTGCAGAGTGATTCAGGGGGATCACTTGATGGGAGATTGTAAAGAAGATGAAGCTAGACTCTTCTCAACAGTATTTGGAGACAGGACAAGAGGCAATGGGCACAAAATGAAAGTTTAATTTAACATTCACTTAAACATAAATTAAACATAAAATAGAAAAAAAAAAAAAAGAAATTTTACTGTAAGGGTGATTGAATGCTGGAACAACCGCTTATTCATCCATAGAGATATTCAACACCCAACTGAACATGTCTCTGAGGAATTGCTCTAGGCAATTCTATTTTGAGCTCCAGCCTCAGTGACCCTGTAATTCTATGGTAAAGGATTGTATTATGACTATAACAGAATGTGTTGATGTTTAATTTTCCTCAATTAATGTGCCCATCTGCTGTTGTCTGGAGACATCTTCTATGTTGTAGGGTAGCCTAATGTCAATAGTGTATCCTATTTTACAGCTTCTCTCACTTGATACAAATAAAAATGAAAGGAAAAAGTCTCAACATTATCAGAAGTTGTTGAGAGAAGAAAAGAACAGCAAGCAATGACATCCAGCAGAGTCTTCTAACAGTTAGTCTTCTTCTCTTTGGTTGGAAAGTCCTGTTTCTGGCTGCTAAGGAACAGACTAGTCTGTTCTTTGAACCATCAAATTAAGAGTGCGAACTCTTCCACCATTACCAGCTAACATTAGCAATGAGAAACTTGGGATGTCTCAGTGATTATACTGAACTTTTCTGGAGGTTTTAGAGCATATGGTGAAAATTTCCCATGGAAATCTCATCGGATAATATTTTTCTTAGGATTTCTGCTATTTACTGATATTTGACTGAAGTGGAAGTATCATATGAGGACGTCTTAGGATATTTCACATACTAAACAGCAGTCAGTTGAGTATTTATTTAGTGCTCAGAGAGATGTTCTAACAAAAAGAAGCAGACTTGTCTCTGTTTTATAGACTGAGAAACAAAGGTGCTAAAGTTTCAATTGATTCACTTGAGATACCAAAGAGGTTAACAGCAAAGAACCGGAATATTTTACTCCCATAAAGTACGCAGCAAACAAAAGAAGGTTCTTTCTCTTCTTTTCCTGCTTGTGGTCCACACTGTAAACAAAAAGCTCTGAGATACATACAAACAGTATTAAAAATTAATCAGTTTGTCATGATTTTAAAATCTTCTTGAATAACAGTTTTATTTTATATCGACACCAACAATGGAAGCCAGCAAAAAACTTTACTAAAACCAGGAACAGCAATTTATCCGCAACACAGATACAGTTTGAATAAAAATAAAGTTTCTGAATTTTTCTGTTTGGCTAACTAATGGTGAGTTTTCAGGCTGAAAGTAAAGATACACTGCTGTCACCATTTGTAAGCAGGAGATGGAGATCAGAAATGCTTCTTTCACAGGAAGAAAAGGAGGGATGGTCCTTTTCTTAAAAGAAACTCTTATTTCTGCTTCTCCATAGATAATAAGTAGGAAGATGTCAGTAATGACAAAACTTGTCTTCATGAGGGATGGGAACATAATTATTTTCCCTAGAAAAGTGGCAGCGTTTGGCACTGTATCATGAACCTCCCTAGAGTTAACTTTAATCTGAAAAAGGCAAAAAGCTCTAAGGTGCACTTAATATAGACAACAACCTT
Source organism: Crypturellus tataupa (assembly GCA_034781795.1). Lineage (NCBI taxonomy): Eukaryota > Metazoa > Chordata > Aves > Tinamiformes > Tinamidae > Crypturellus > Crypturellus tataupa. The sequence continues at coordinate 1,032,862 of JAWLRI010000162.1, forward strand.
CATATATTCTTTTAGTTTATGGCTCAATGAAAAACAGGTGGGAGAAATATCACTGCATAGATAGAATTTTGTACCTGAGAAAATGAAGTAATTAAAGTAGCAACAGGGGAACAGGCTCTGTCTTTGGCCATAAAGACTGGAAATAAAAGAGATTCACCTCTCTAAACCAGCTGCACACTGTACATAGCCAATGGACAGCTTGTTTTATATACATATATATGTAATTTTATAAATATAGAGATAGTATGCATGAGTCTAAGCATCCTCCAATGGTGCTGACCTAAGAAATGTTCAGCTTTGAAGTAATGACTAGAAAGAGTGGATAAATGTACTGCTTTCCATTCATTTGTTATGTTAAGAAGCTAGTGCATTTCATGTTTATTTCGGTCTCTGCTAGACCAAAGCATGCATAGCTTGGAGGAAATGTATCCAACCTTCAGATGTGTGAGTAGCTGCTATCAAGAACCTGAGTTTGCAGATGGGAGGTCAGGCTCCAGGCCACCCCCGCGTCTGAGAATTGCCATAATGTCATTGCTGCCCCTGCAAGAGTTCCTCCCTTGGGGACCAGCTCATTTTGTCTTTGCTACAGGCTGTCAAATCCCCACTCAGAGGGGCATCAACAAGGTTTCCTGCCACCACTTCCACTTGCACAGCAGGAGCAGGACAGTTTGTATTACAATGCCACCTACTGGGAAGGATTTTCCTCAAAATATGTGACAGAAATAGGAAAAATAGGCATTGGCATTGTCTGGCTAACATCTACCACACATGTTGCATCACCTCTTGTCGACGGGACTTCAGGAATCCATATTAGTGAGTGAGCAATATGTCAGCCTGAGCTCTGGCTTAATTTGAGATCAGTGATCACTGAATTTTAAAAAGCAGGTCACCAGAAGGATCCTGTTAATCCTTTTTCTTTATGACTGACATTTCTTATGTCTTTTTGACTGCATAGAGCCTAGAACCATATATAAAAAATGGTTACAGACCTTAAACAAACAAACCAATAAAAAAAATCCAGAAACCATTGTATTTCTCTAACTTCTACGTCTTGATTCTGGCTGTTCTCTTTTCATCCTGTTATGATCAGAGAAGACTTGCTGCCTTACAGTTGAATATTAATATTATGTTCAGTTATTAACAAATCTTGAACATTTTATTATTATGGGAGCTATATTAATACAGCTTTCTGAAAGATTTAAGATCTAAAAGTAATAATAGTAAAAAATTACACTCCTAAATAATCACAGCACCATACCTTTAGGAACTGTTGTGGAAAAGTCTAGAAGTTTTATTTCTCTTTTACAGCTTTGAAAATACCATTAAAAATCTTAATTAGCTTTCCCAAGGTCACACGTTAAGTCATTGTGATTACAGGCTTGGAAAGCCAAGCTGCTGAGTGCTAGTAACCACCGCGCTGGAATTGGTGCCCTAGGTTTGAG
>JAWLRI010000162.1:1034403-1066946 GCA_034781795.1 Crypturellus tataupa
TTGTGATTACAGGCTTGGAAAGCCAAGCTGCTGAGTGCTAGTAACCACCGCGCTGGAATTGGTGCCCTAGGTTTGAGAAGTGCCTGCCTACTCTGGGATAAATTTAGCGTTTTTTCCCCCTGTGGAACTAAATAATTTACAATTTCTGCAGGTTTGCTGGAGCTTCTGCGGCTGAAAGGCAGCCGACAGCAGGTGGCAGCAGTTTGTCACTCTTCCAGCCTGGCGGGTTACGAATGGAGCCTCGCCGTCCGTGTAGCCGCTTTTTGCCTTCTCGCTGTGCCTGTAGCGGCTTTTTGCCTTCTGTGTTCTGAAGCAGGGAGTTTCGACTCGGCCCAGAAGGTTTTCTGCCAGACTTCAAAGACCTCTTGGAGCAGGGCACTTCCCAGGACACCCTGCGCTCTGTGCCCACCGCTGGCGTCCCCACGGGGCTGTCTGTATGCGGTGATAAGGGTGTTCTAGGGGATTTGGCATAGAGAAGGGAAAAAGGGACAGATCATTTTCTGCAAGTGTTAAAACATTATAAGAGCATCCTGAATCAAATGTGATGATTAGGCTAACTTATGCAGACTTTTAAAGGCTATGAGACACAGCTAGAATATTCTCTAGGAAACAAACCTATTAATTCTAACTTTTAAAGCAGTAGTGTGTTTTGCCACATCAGAGTACATGTCAGTAATATGAATTTTGTTTATTTTCAATTAGCATGCATGGTTTCTTTCATCTAAACTTGCATTTGAAAACACAAGTAATGTCTAAAGAATTTTTAAGTTAATTGTTTTGCACTGAAATGACTATGTTTTTCATTTGCTAGCTACAGTTACCCTTGTGCACAGGAATGCTGTTAAAGCCTTAGTAAACATTATTAAGCACAAAAGGAATGATGACAATTCAGTGAGCGCTAAGCTGTGGACTAGTGGAATGATGCATGGTGCAATGTAAGCACAAGGGGAAGTGACAGGAGGGATTCCACACGCACGAGCAAGCTGAGGTTTGCGAATTCTCCAAAGATAAATTCAGCAAGGTAAATGAGTGATTATGTGCTTGCTGTGAGTTCTGCTTCTCAGGAGAATGAGCCAGCCATAAGAAATACAGTGAAAGCTGATGAAAAAAATAATAATCTCTCTCATACCCATAGTAGACATTGTGATGTTATACAGAAAAGTTTCATACATAGAAACTACATATTTTCTAGCTTGTGTTCATTTAAATAGGCTAATAAAAAGGCTAATTTATCCATGGAATGCTTATAGTTCCACTCAGAAAATGGACTTTAGATTTGCAGATGAAGAATCAGTTTCCTTTCCCTTTGCTTAGCATAGACAACATTTTCTGAGCTAGATGAGTCATTTAAATACAACATCATTTTATATTTATTAAAACTATTAAAACTATGTAGGTATTTTCTAGAAGTTATTATTTTTAATTAAGGCAGTGTGCCTTGCTGAATAGGGAACCCAGCTAGTAGCAGAGCAAAACTCTGTTCTTGTCTGAATTTTTGCTTGACTTTGATGGGTGGGTTTGCATCTTTGTTTCCCTTTGTCTGCACATGGGATGAGGTTGAAGATTTGCATCTCCTCTTTAAAGCAGTTTGAACTCGACAGAGAGCATATGCTGTCTGATCTACAAATAAAAAGGGGGATGTGATTGTATAAAATATATATATGAACTACTGAAAAATTAGATTTTCTTTATATTCTTCCTTCTGTGCTAAGGAGTTGAAGATGTTCCTTTCCCTTTCCCTTTCCCTTTCCCTTTCCCTTTCTCTTTCTCTTTCCCTTTCCCTTTCCCTTTCCCTTTCCCTTTCCCTTTCCCTTTCCCTTTCCCTTTCCCTTTCCCTTTCCCTTTCCCCTTTTCTTTGCCTCCTTTTCTTTTCCTTTTCCTTTCTCCTAAGGCTTACAAGACCATTGTCTGTTCTCTGCAAAAACTGCCACACCAAGCCCTTAGGGCAAGCTATACCATTAGCACAGTTTGCTATGGTAGAGACAGAAATGTCAGAGCTACTTTCCAAATTCCTACGTTCTGGTTTGAATGAAAGTCTGAGGCTTCCAATGCCTCACTTTCTGAGAAATCCAGAGAGGCTTTCAGTTTTTGCTGACTCCCTTTGTTCTTCATGCACCTTAGGTGTTACAGGAGGAAGTTTTTGCGGGTTTGTTCATTCTTCTGTACAAGTAAAGCTTATTAATTGTGATATGATACCAGAAAACTTCTGGCCCCTGATTAGACTTGTTAATTAGGAGAAAGAAGATGGAAAGAACTGGTCCAATTAGTCTGATTGAACATGACTGCATGCTACATTTGGTGACAGCCTAGATAAACATTTTCTGTAGCAATTGGACCTCAGATTTTTTCTTCTTGTGTTTCTAGAATATTTAGCGAATATTTCTCCCACTCAAGACCTATCAGTAAAACCAGTCAGCAAAATATCAGAATTATAATATATATTTATACACAATAACTACATTATTTCATCCATTCACGTGTTTTCCTTGATATGATCTTCTAACGGCAGCTCTTGGAAGAGTGTCAGCAAGTAGTTGTAATGTACATGGAGTAGATCAAAGCATCATTATTACATCTGTAAGCACATCTATTAATGCTAATTAGTCATCATACTGCAAGACCTGGCTTCTCTATCACCATCACTTTACATTGTTAAACTGACAGAATAAGGCTGGTAGTTCAGACTAAGTAAAACCAGAATTAAAGAAACACAGAATACCAAGATTCGTTTAGCACTAAGAATGAATAAAAAGTGAAAGCAACGAAGAAATAAATAAAGGCATTACATGAGACTACAAAATAAACCTAGTTCATAGTACATAGTATGAACGTAATAGCAAGAAAGTATCACAGAATTTGCCTGGCTCATGAGTAAACTCATAGTTTCTTTATTACATTTTGTGTGTGGCAAGATTTCCTTTATTTTAGACCAATTTATTTTTGAAGGATCAATGTTATTACCTACATACTAATGTACTCTTTTTTTTTTCTTTGGTGGGATATTACCTGCTTTCAGCCATGAGGAAATGAGTGTCCCTGAAGTGTCTGGCACAAATGAGTATCTAGAAGCTACCAGAGATGCTGCTGTTACTGTTCTTTGGACACATCAAACACTTCCTTGTTTACTTTCTATTTTAACTGTTTTATTTGATATTAGTGAAATTTCCTACCTTTACCAGGGCTTCCATCATTAGTAGACTTGAATTCGGCAGGTGCAAAAAAAAAAAGTACAAGTTGAACTAGACATGCCATGTGTGACCCGTGGAGAGATCAGCAGCAACAGGCATGATAGGAACAGATTTTAATAGGAAGCTCAGGAGTGAGTTACTGTTTTAACAGCTAGTTTGATCAAACTGGTCTGATCATTCTTTGCATAACTCCCAATTAATGGGAGCAAAAGTGGGTTCATCAGCATTAAAGCTATTACTTTCTTTTTAAATAATCTGTCTTTGAAAAAGAGATGCAGAGATGACTAGCAAAATCCACAGCAACATTTATTTTCCTAGATACAATCTCAAAGAAATATATTTTTCAAATAGGAGGGCAATTGGCAATTATTTACAGTTGCTTTGAGACATTTGTCTTGATCAAAATATATCCAATTTAATGTGAATTGTCTTAGGGACTAATCTCCTGGCTATTATTAAAATTTAAGTTTTCTTTAATAAGCCTTTATTGAAAAAACAATGAAAACAGTGACTTCCTTGGGTCTAATGTCAGTGGCTTTTTAATTACAGTATATATAACTATTCTGAATTTGAAAAAAGGAAATCTGCTATATTAAAGTTTTGCTTGAAGCATATTAAATGGAGTGGGTAGGCTTAGATTAAGCCACTGTGGATTTAGGTCTATTCTTCAGTATCCACGTGGTCAGGGTAAATCTATATCCCCAAGTGGTTACTTTAGATGCCAGAATTACGTGCTTGAAGTAGGTTTTGAAAGAACACCAAATTGAGTAGTAGAAACAGTATTTAAACCAATAAATTTGCTCATGTTCACAGAAAATTTAGAGAGAGAGAATTTTCCCCAAGCCCAGGTTGTAGCTCCACCTGACCTCAAACAGGAGCACTGGCAGAAAAAAAGGAAAGTTTGCCATTGCCAGAAGCGGAACAGATCATGAAATGACTTTAAGGCCCTGACATTAAAATCAACTATACTTTCAGATAAGAATTACTTTATTCTTACTCCTCTGACTTCCTTAGCCTTATTACTATATAACCCAGCTGTCATGCAACTGACACCAGGTCCATTAACTCTGCCAAATGATGGCTTTCCCTGTTTTCAAACACAGTCTGTTCCGAAGTATTCAGCCCCCAGTATCAACTTTCACCAGCACCTTTGAGGCACTGAGCTCAGCACTGAGTTAAATACATCATCCTTTTTCCAACACGGTCCTGCTCTCACCAGTTTCCCTCCCCTACCAGCAGTCCCATTGCTCCATTACACGCAGGTTGGTTCAAACATCAACATACGTGTTAATGCTTCCTTGAACAAGTGTATGTTTGAACCATACAAGAACTCCTAATAAAAACTTAAAATAAGTAACTGTCAGAATCAGGACCACTCTATGGGAAGTTCCTCCAAGTTTTTTTTTTCTTTTTTAATTCTCTCTGATGTTCAACCATGCCTCAGGTGATTTGTGTTGTTTTACCTTCCCGCGTTTTGTGATATGCTTAATAGATCTCTTCTCTGCTTTGAAAGTGCATACACATTACTGCTCTGAAGATGGAGCTAAAGATTTTGCAAAGTTAGTAGGCATTAAATACAAACAAACAGAGCAGAAAAAAAGCTTTTTCTTAATTTTTTTCAGTTTTTCCTTTTAAAGGACTGATAAATAAGCTATGTTTTCCTGACTGCAGCTTATAGAGTTGGACATCTGTAGCTCATTAGTTGTCTACAACTGTCATTCAAATTGATTAATTGAAAGAATTAGGTGCTTTCTAAATGAGAGACAGAACAAAAATGAATTCGCTTTTCTCCCTTTTCTTTTAAATGCCTCTCTGGCATTATTATCTGCTAAGCACAGAAAAGCACATTGTTCCAAATCTTTTATCTTCTTCTTCCTCCCCTTTCTCCTTCACATTTAACCAGTATTCTGTTTCTACATCAGAAATATCAAACAGTTTCATTTCTAGCCAATGCTTTCATTCTTGGAGGGGGATATTTTAGAATCTAGATTTATGAAGAGGCCCCTTTGACGCTCTGTTAATCATAGTACAGTGGCCTGGTATTTGGGTATTATGGTGGCCATCTTCTAAATGTCAGTTCCAAACTTGATCAAAATTATTTCAAGTATTTTTTTCCCATGCTTAATTATGATTTTCAGGGATATTTTCTCAGCACATTAATCCACTAATAGTTTTCCTGTTAAAAGATTGTTGCAGAGCACCTTAGCTATACTTTTTGCAAAGCTCTCTCTACATTTAATCACTTATAAATTGCTGGGACTCAGTGTTACTCTTTCCTTGCTGGACATCAGGAGGGGAAATTCTGAATAGTCTTCCAGAATAATAATAGAAGATCACTATATGGATTTTGACTGACATGAAAACAGCCAAGAACTGCAGAGCCCATTGGAATTACTATCATTGCATGAAGGCCTGGAGACAAAAAGCAGGAAAGAATTCCTGCCTCACTCAGGTAGCTTATTGACAGATTTCAGTGATTTGAGGTTCTAGCTGTATGGAAATCCACTTCAAAAGTTTTCTTTCATTTCAATTCATGTCAGATTTCCACAAGGATTTCATTTCTTAATTGCACAATGCCTTTGACAATGTAAGGCTTTATTTCTTATTTTCTGTATGTGATACCATAAATAAAAATAGGGGAAAAAAAAGTGTTTTGAGCACCTGGAGTTCTTATAGTTTATCTCAGAACTCTTGCCTTAACCTGCTTTAGGTTATCTCAAAGTAAAAAGATGGACTGCAAAATTAACTTAGGCAACTTAGACCTTCTAACAACAAAAATGGAGGAAAAAAGTGGAGAAATGAACAAAAGTTATTAAGAAAGAGGGGATCTGAATGACCAAAAGTAGCTTATGTTTTGATTTGTATATACCTGAAAGCTTTTCAATAGCAGTGCAACTTACTACAGTGTCTACTACCAATAATATTTTGGTTACTCTTAATTATTGTTCATCCCTGAGCTCAGGAACATGTAGTACCCATGCTGGAAACCTTTGTTAGGAGGTGGGTCTCGAATAAAGGATTCATTGTTTTTTGAAAGTTACCTGAGACAAAGATTAGTTTCAACGGTTTTTACAAATGCCATCATACTACTGACTGTTTTCTCTAGATGCTACTGTAACAAAGAATATTAAATATTCATGAAATGAATTGTTCTACTATCTCTCAATTAAATATATTGTGTGGAAAAGAATTGTCTTGATTTTGGTAAGAAATACAGCCGAAGAAATCCTGCATAAAGCTGCATAAAGTCAATGTAGGTAAGATGTAATTGAAATGCAGAAATTATTCCAACTACAAATTCCAAATTTTCAACATAAGTACTTTTCAGAATCAGGACCAAATATTTATTCAGTAGAAAAGTGTGATCAGATAGCCAATAGTTAGGAAATAATGACAGGAAATTATTTTTCCTGTGAAAAAAGTGAATACTTTTCCTTGTATAACAGTATAAATTTAATGAAATGAATTTCACAGACAACCTCTAAGTTCTTGTGAAGGTAGAGAGAAAACTAATGCAGCACAGTCCCAGAAAACATGCAAAACCAGGAAAAAGTTGCTTCCAAACAAGTGATGACTGTCACAGTCCTTTGCTGCACTGTCTGCATATAATTGAAGGTTACTTGCAAGCCTGGTTGAAACCATTTACAAGTAGTATTTCTACAGGAGACTGAAAAATTGTCACAGACCTTCTCTACTTATCAACTCTAATGATCTTTATCATCTCATGCATATGTTAAAGTTTTCATGTTCAGCTTATTTATTTTTGTATAATGCCCTGTGATATTCAATGGAGAGGTGCTTTTTAGAGTCAAAGTGCTGCCGCTTTTAACACCATTATTTATACTTCACAGGAAAATATGAAACAATTTTTGCAAAGAGGATAACACCGTAAGTAACATAATCAAAAGTAACACAACAGAAGTCTCTACCTAAAAACATATCCCAGAGTTTATCTGTATGGTTACTGCAGACTATTCTGTTCCTGACAGACTTTTAGTTTGGAATGGATGAGAAACATTTATTCTTGAGTATTCAAAATAGAGACCACTTTTTACTATTCAGCCCCACATGATGGATTAAACTATTGTGATAATATGTGACTAAACCAGATCTGCCTCTTTCCTCAGTCAGATGAAGATCTCAACAGTATCTTCACCTGAATGAGAAACCATCCTCACTAACTGCACATTGAGAGAGTGTTAACCAGGATTTTGTGGCTCTAGAATCCCAATTTTTGGAGTCTGTGAATATCCTTGATCATAAAGTCAAATCTAGGCTCACTGTGAGTATCTAGGATTTTTATGAATTTTCATGGTTATTATTGCAATGAGAAGGACTGAAAATGTTAAAATGAAAACTCAGAGAAATCTTACATGCTCAGCCCTGAACATCACATGTGCCTCTGGCTGCAAGCTTTGTACAATGCAAAGAGAGCTAAGGGAATTCCTCAGATTGGAGGTGTTTATAGCACCCTTTTCCTGCTCAGTGTTATTTCTCTGATGACTTCTAGAAATCCTGGCAGCTTTGGGAGTTTAATAGTATTTTCTACTTCCTAATCTTCCTTTGCTCATTCAGAGGAATTATATTTGATCTGCTTAGTGGTCATAGATCTAATAGAACAACATCATTCCTGATGTTGTCATTTTGCTTATCGAAAAATCATTTCTCAGCATGTCCTTGACCAGAGACAGAGGGGAAAGTTGCAAAATCATGCTTTCCCAAATGGATCCACTCTCTGACAGACATTATTGCATAAAGGCCTGTAATTTTCTTTGCTAAATATACAATGTTTTATAGTGTGTTTGGTAAAAACCTATCACAGTTAAAAACAGTGATCAGCATTACATTTTAAAAGTTATTTATAGTTGTATTAATAGGGCGATGCCTGTTAATCAAATAGATTTGCCTAGTAGCTTCACATTATAAAGCTGTTTTACAGTAGTGTTGTCCCCATATTGTCCCCATATGGCATTAGGGCCATAGAAGAAGATAGGGAGAAGAATATCAGAACAGGACTCCTGAAAACATTAATGTAATAAATAACTTTCTGGAGTCCAGGTAGCCCAAATGGCTAAACGATGAAAAATTCAGCTTCATGAGCTTTTTGGACAAAGAAGGTATTTCCTACCAATTGCAAAGTTCTCTGACTGCTTAGCATAACTGAATGCTGTCAACACTGAGATGAGGTTTAACCATCCTTGAAGAGCTGTATCAATTATGAAATAGAAGGATACTCACATTTTTTAATGTGTCAAGTCACAAGGCTGCCATGAGAGAAAGATTTTAAGAGAGAATGTTACTAGGAATATCTGTTCAGAGTGACTCTGAAAGAAGTCCACTCTTCATAAACTCACAGAAATGAAACATTTATTATGCCTCTTGCAAATGTATTTTTTCATTAGTAAGGTGCCCTTCCTTGCTGTTAAATATTAAACCTTAATCACTTTTTGACTTCATCTACAAACTTGTGCTAGGATTTTACCTGTTGGATGAGAAAATAATATCAGATGTGGAACCAGCAGGTGAAACTTGGAGCTGCTGCATTCTCTCTTCTCTGTGAGGTACTTCCAACTCCTTTGGAGTGCAGCAACAGCAGCCAGAATATTTCCTCCCAGTTTGCAACCCTTGACAGGATCAGCCTTTGCTGTTCCTTCTATGCCTGCCTGTTCACAATGTGATAGGGAGCCTTTTGGTTCTCTGGGGAGAACTGCCTGCCTTGACTCATCCTAAGGAGAGCTGATAATTTTAGACAATTTAAGTGCTGAAAGTTTTAGACGATTTTGGTTACTATGGTTTTAATAGTTATCCTTGGATAGAGATGATAGCAAAAACACAGAAAAGCAGCAACTAACTATCATGTTGTTATCAGTAATCCTGAGAAACTTCACAGAAATTGTGTTAGTTCAACAATTGCAATTTTTTTCTGGTAATTGATGAAGGTTCCTCCATACACCTTTTCTTTTCCATTTACTCCCAATTAATTTCCCACGTTTTCCCATTCAGCTCCACAAGGAGACGCTGTTCAGCAAGAAGCTGTCGTTAGCAGGGCAGTTGTGCATGTCTTAATGGCACGTTTTTTTCAGCAGCTTCTTCTGTAGATTTAGCAGCTGTTAATGATGCAGAGATTTGGAGGTTGCTTGCACATATGGGTATGATATAAAAGATTTCCTGTAAAAGGAACAAAATAGAAAAGAAAGCTGAATTTCCAGATGCTACTTTTAGCTGAGATCCTGGTTGCAAGCACATATGTAGTCCACACAGAGATTAACTGTTCCAACAAAGGAATCAGAATAATAGTGCAAAAATACAGTGCTGTTAATATCAGTTAGAGATTAGGTGGAAATGGTTAAGAATTCACAATTATTAATATGCTGTGGTTAGACTTTTTCAAGACATATTTCTTTCTTTCTTTCTTTCTTTCTTTCTTTCTTTCTTTCTTTCTTTCTTTCTTTCTTTCTTTTTTTAAGAAAAAAAGAGAGAGAAACAAGTCCAAATTATTGCAAATTGGTCATCTTCATGGTTAGCAAAATAAAAAAAAAATGCATGAAATTATAGTAACTCATTATGCTATTTAAAAAAAAAAAAAAGATTTCAGCTCATGCTTTCCTTGGGAGCAAGCCTGGAAGCCTTTAGGAAAATATCCACAGAGAAGACTCAAATTCTGTGAGACACAAGTGAAAATGAGTGCATCAGTGATCTTTAGGCGTGGGAGATACCAGTAACATTTGACAGAGAAAGAGAAATTATAGTGCTCCTTTCTGGAAATGTTTCTCCTACAGTGACAGAGTTGACATTCTACAAAGAATAACAAAGAAATCTATTTATGTAGTGAAAGGAATGGGCCCCATATTGAAGGCTTAATTTATTTATTTTTTTCTGCTTAGCTACCATTTGTGGAAATGCTGACTTTTATGCCTTGTATTTCTTATATTCTGGCTGCTTTTTATGTCAGATTAAATGTCTGATTAAAATGTTAAAAAGGAAAAAAAAATAGAGTCAGTCTCTCCTCATCTTTGCAGTATGAATAATTTCACTTTTTTAACAGTACTGTTTGACTGAATAGGAAGAAAGGATGAACAAGAGAAGAACAGGAAGGACAAGAAAGAACTTTATCTTCCTCATCTTCCTTATCTTCCTCTTAATATGGTAAGCTTCAGATTCAAGGAACTCTGTCAGGACCACAACTCTTTGCTGGTGAAAGCATTCTGAATGGACATTCCTATGGCTTTGTACACAGTTCTATTGACAAACATAATTTTGGACTTTTCTGTAAGCTTTCAGAGACTGAGGAGAAGGTAGTGTTTTATGAAGTAATAACATTAGAATTTCTACTGGTTATTATGTATTGCCATTCTCCTTAGTGCATTGTTTTCTGTAATAATGGAAAGAGCTGTCATAGAAGAACTGTAGGAAACTAATTGGGAATCACTCAGAATTTGATTAATTAATTGTAATTTACTTTTTGACATTTTTGAAAAGAACAAATGCTTTCCTACAAAAATAGAATTGCTGAATTTCATTCTATCAGAGCTGAGTTGTGCTCTTCTGAACAAAAATGTTTGATTTCCCTTCTTTTATCCAACATACAGTCACAATAAACTGTGCATAATCTCTGAGCCATACCTCCACAACATTATATCAATTTAATGCTTGTATAACTCAGTGAAATAAAGGAAAAATCTACTGGTTTAAACATACAAAACTGGTAAATTAATTGTTCTAATATAATCTCCATATACTCCTACTCCAATGTTTGCAAAAGATGTTATGTAAAATGAATAAGTTAATTCAGAACTACTTTTATGTTTGAGTATAAAAATTTTCTAAATTCCATGAATATTTTGACAGTTTTGTGTATCTGAAAAACATGAATCTGAGAGCCAAATTTCAAAATGTTGTTATATATATTCCAAAGATTAAGTGAGAGTTGTTTTAATATTATTTTACTGCAGTTAATTCAGAATCTGATCGAAATCCCTTTCAGGAACAGTTGATTCTATTAAACTAGTTTTGAATGAATTGAAAACTATACAAGCTATTGTAATCAAAGAAAGGATAGAAATATAGGGTAGAAAGGATAGAAATATATGCTCTGTAAGGTTGACAGAGCCCTGGAACAGGCTGCCCAGAGAGGCTGTGGAGTCTCCTTCTCAGGAGATCTTCAAGACCCGCCTGGATGCCACCCTATGCCACCTGCTCTAGGTGTCCCTGCTGGAGCAGGGCGGTTGGACTAGATCATAGAATCACAAAGGGCCTAGGGTTGGAAGGGACCTCTAGAGGTCATCTAGTCCAACCCCCCTGCACACGCAGGGCCACCTAGAGCATGTGGCACAGGACCGCATCCAAGTGGGTCTTGAAGATCTCCAGAGAAGGAGACTCCACAAACTCTCTGGGCAGCCTGTTCCAGGGCTCTGTCACCCTCACTGTCAGAAAGTTTTCCTTAAGTTCCTGTGGAACTTTTGATGTTTCAGTTTGAGGCCATTTCCTCTAGTTCTGTTGGTGGCCAACAAGAGGTCCCTTCCGACCTCAGCCATTCTGTGATTCTGTGAAATATGTATCTTTACTCCAGTGAGTTCATTTTAAGTGTTAGAAGGGAATCTTCCTGTGATTCTACTTTACTGTCACGATGGCTACATTAATGCTAATAGATGCTTGCTCTTTATCCAGCTAACTTAATACTATTTACTTTATGGTTCATCTCATTTTTCATTGAAAGTCATGGTATGGATAACTGTGAACTGTGTGGTTTTGTATGTTCACTATTTCTTTCTTTATCAGTCAATGACAAATTCCTTTTTAAGGTGTCAAAGGATTGACAAGATGAAGCAGAAATTTTCTTGTTAAAAATGCAAATCTAGAGGCTAAAGTTCAAGGACTAGCAGATACAGTAAATATAAAAAAGCAGGCAGGAGACTAACACACAAAACAGCTGACTAAGAAACTGGCCAACCCATCTGGTATTATACATTCCTTATTTTTAAGGGACTTGAATTAAACTGCTTGCAGAAGCTTGCTTTTCAGAGGGCAAATGTTTGGCCTGGCAAAGGAAGACAAAAAGAAGAAAAATGTAAAGTGAGAAGTCTTTTCTCTGGTTACAAAAATGTCTGTGCTTTGCCCATCAGTTTCACACTATACCTCAAAATTTGAAGCCTTGAAAAATGCCAGTCTCTCTGCTCATTTGTATTAGTTATTGGGGAACAAGCTGGAGTGAAAATTTACATTATATCAGCTGCTCTACAGCAGCAGTATATATGTATGCTCTTAATACATAAGGACAATAACATTCAAGGAAATAACAAATTAAAGGTTGGTGGATCTACTCATGGTCTTATTCAACATCAGCAAGATTATGAAAAACTATTCTTACAATAAAAAAGGGGGAAAAAAACCCAATAAACTAAACCTTATAAAGCACAAGTTCTTGACTGGAAACAACCTTTGTCCTTTGCATATTAGTCTAATGAACAGTTCTTGCATTGAAATACAGTAGCGTAATCTTGCCTTAGGAAGGAAACTTCCACATTTTGATATTCGGTACATCATAAGCAAGCATCTCTTAAAAGTAACACATTTTTCAGAATGTTGCTGTATGATAATGGGCTGCATTTAGTTTGCTTTCCTATGGGAGCTGGTAGATGGTAATTCTGAGAGAAAGAAAACATGAGAACATTAGAAAATGAAAACTCTGTGCTTTACCTTTAACTTTCATAAGTTAACCAACCAACCGATACCCAAATATGAGTACATCATTCTTGTGACAAAGTCTGTAATATGAAAATGGAATTATACAAGAACAACTCATCCTTGTTATAATCATAGAAAATCATACATCAAAGGTATTTAATTTATATTGTCATAGCTTGCCAGGGATAAAAATGGTTCTGAGAACTCTCTTAAGAATTTATGGTAACAATAAATAAATGTCACCATCATTGAATTATTATAAAAAGAAACCTAATTCTTCAAAATTGTACAACAAAAACACCTAGATTATTATTTTCTTCACAAATAAAAGAGATAGTGAACATAATATAAGCCTTCATCCTTGTTCAGCTTGACAGTTACTGTCCCTGGCTCATGTAGGAATGGCCTCCTTTGTCTGCATTTTGCATTTTACAGCTTTTTGGTGTGCTGCTCAGACAGAAATATTTTAATAAAGCTTTGGTATGGGTTCAATTTTAAGACATTTTTTTTTTCTATGAGAAGGGTATAGGGAGAAGAATCTTTTCTGTTAGAGGACTGTCAGAAAAGATCAAATCTCCAATATTTTATCTTCATCAATAGCCTGTGCTCAAGGTTCTGAAGATAACAATGATGTTGTAAAAAACCAATTACTAAACATACAGATACTCAGTTATAAAAGGAAGGAAAAAGGAATACTGTTCTGGCTTTCAAAGTCAGTACTTAGCTAGTCCTTCTTGGTATTGTAATTTTGCTACTTACATTGTTCTCTTGCTGCATTTAACAACTTCTGGGTGGCCTCTACCTACCACCATTTTATCCTAGTTATTACTAGTCAGCCAGTTAGCTACAGTAGGTGAGTAGTGGCTTTGTCATTTGAAGCTTTCATGACTTTCATTGAATGATTCTCTGTCACTGGTCTCCCTAACTCAAAAGCTAATAGGATCATCCTCTGCAAAAAAAGTAGTCTTATGTGTGTGCAAGCATAAAGCCAAAGTTCCCTCAGTGACACAAGTCCAGTGCTCTACAAAGATAAGATACGGTTGTTAGTCAAAATGCATAATGCTATCTTTACCTTGCCACTTTGATTTGATCTAGACACAGTGGCAGGACATTGAAAGACACCAGTAGTTCCCTCAAAAGTGATAACCTGAAATTACCCTACTGACATCTAGCCATTCTTTTCAGTTCTTCAGGAATTGTGGCTTGAGTATCACAGAGTTGTTTCTCCCTTTAACAGGGCTATTATAATCAGCATCAATACACAAGCTTAAAGAATGAGTTGTCATGAGAAAATAGGAGTATCGTAAAGCTAGCTGAATACAAAGACTTCTTTGTTCTGTTTAGTTAGAAGACTGTTCCATATTTTCAGCAGACAGAGGTACCTATAGTGGTGGGATGCTGCTCTTGTACTGCTGTTATGCCACCTACTGCTAATGTGGTCATGCAGTGGACTGTGTCTTGTTCTGAAATCAGAGAGTGCAGAAGCACAGTGTTCAGTAACGCTGAAACACACAGTAACACTGAATGTGTGCTGAGAGGCTGTTGTTGCTCCTCTCTGACTGACACTTGTTCCTCTAAGTCTAGGGTATCTCCTGGATGCTGTGAGATGTCAGCTGATTTTCACAGCGAACAGAACTCTCCTATTCAGAGTAACAGGCACAAAAAGAGATATTTACACGCTTTCTTGCAATTCTGCTTTTTACTCCTTGTAAGGGTCATGATCTGGCATGGAACTCTGCTAGGTTTCTGTTGATGATAAATCCCATCAGGGAGCTTCTCAGGGTCTAGGAGCTACCATCCCACTTCCAAGAAATCTCCTCTCAGAAATTGCCCATTTGTCAGCTGCAAGCATAAATGCTGTTAAAATCTTTGGCAGCGTGAAGCATGCAATGCCACTATGAGAGTGGTTTTTTTTAATTATTTTTTCAAAGATGCTCTTACTATTTAAGAATGTAATATGTGCCCTTTCAGAAAGGCATAAGGACTGTTTGCTCTTGCGACTGGGGATTTTGAATGTGCTCCTGGCTACTCTTGGGCTACTGAGCACAAATAAATGGAGCTACCAGTTGCTAAAAGCACTGAGTCGACTTTTAAAAAATGGAACACAGTATTTTATTGTGAATACTGACTACCTGGTACTGCAGTATCACTTTTCCTTAAGGACAAAATGAATATTCCTTGAAAATCCATTACTCTTGTTTTAGTTTATAATCTGCCAGTTTCTGACTGCACTCTGTATACTAATTTAAAATAACTCACGAGGAATTGCCTCACTTAGGAAGTATTGGATTATCCTCATCCTGCAAACAACTTCTGGGTTTTAATGCTGGCCTGTGTTCTCTGATATCTCTTCTTTTTACTTCAGAGGTCCATTTTATTCTTTTTTTAAATTTTCCTTTTCCATTGCATAAAGTCTTGCTTCTCTTCCTAGAGAAAGTCAGTTTCTTGTAATTTTGAACT
This sequence comes from Crypturellus tataupa, assembly GCA_034781795.1. Lineage (NCBI taxonomy): Eukaryota > Metazoa > Chordata > Aves > Tinamiformes > Tinamidae > Crypturellus > Crypturellus tataupa. The sequence goes on from JAWLRI010000162.1 coordinate 1,049,736, forward strand.
TTATCTTGAATATTAATAGCAGTTTTTATTGGCTTTGGATCTACGCCTCTGCCGCACTTTCATTATGAAGAGCAGCTAAGTTTTAATTTGCTCTATTGTCTTTTGCTGATGAAACAATAAGTTTCAAATTCTGGCAAATTACTGTCATTTTTTTTCTATATTCCAACAGTAATATCCTGTTCAGGCGTCTTGTTTGTCTTCTTATCCTGAATCATCCTCTGAATGTAGTAATTAGCATGGGGAAATGTGACTGTTTCCATACTCTCCCTAGGGATAACGGAATTGCAATGCAAATGCTGTGTGAAACACTTAATTGGGCCCTCTCTTTTGTTTCTTTTTGCTGGTGTATGTGTGGGTTTCTTTTGCTGTTGCTTTGCTCCTTGATCTTCTGCAGCCTGCAACAATTCTGTCAGAGTAAGAAGACACATAATCAGAAGAGTCTGCCTTGCTCAGAATTCAAAATAGATCGCAGTCTTTAACAAACAGCTTTCAATCTCCTTCATTTTTATCCCTGTTCAGCAGTACTTCTCACAAGCCATATAAATTATTCTGGAAAAACTGCCAGATTTTGCTGCCCATTCAAGGATGAGGCTTTGCTCCACGGAGACCATTTTATTAAATCAAGTTTTTAACTATTACAGAAGCTAAATCAACCTGATGTTCTGTGCTTTGCAGTTATTCCTTGTGTACACAAAAGGCTTTGCGGAAGCTCAACTGACTCTTAAAGGAAAAGCTCTAATTTCTAGTTTTGCATAATGAATATATCCTAACAGTAATATACATAGGCATCCAAAGTGACTACTAAAACTCTAATTTGCGAGTACAATTTTTTTTTGTACTGTTGTCTTTGTACAAAGGTGGCGAATTCTCTATGCGTATTCCTTTTTTACCCATACATACATAGACTGTCGAGTGATGATGAATTTGACAAGAGTTTTAAGATGCCAGTTTAGGAACTTAGCTGAGGTAACGGTTTGATTTTAGTAGGTTACTGCGTAGTTATTAGCAGGTACTGCTATTCTGTTCTATCATTCTGTAGCTGATGGGAACTGGAAATCAAGAGGAAAAGAAATCAATGTATTTGAAAAACATTTAAATTGATTTTATACTATAAGGTTGCACAGGGTTGTAATATTGACCAGCATCACTGTAAGAGTAATGCTTACTCCACCAGACTCAAAAAAAAAGTCTAGCAAATTTAATAACTGGTGTTGCTATGATATCTGGATAATATGGCACTGGGCACACAACATTATTATATTAAATAACTCTCTGTCCAGATTCAGCTAAATTATGTCTGACATCAACAAGAACAGGTAGGATTCGTCCTGTCAGTCATTCATACCAGGGCTGAACTGGCAGTATTCTCAGACTTTCACATGAGATCCCAATATCAATTTGACAAATTTGACAAATATTAAAATCTTCTTCATTCAACTTCTCTCCATCTGGGAAGCAGGAAATTTTACCAGGGTACCTCTTGCAGTCCTCACCTTCAAAGCTCTAAGTCTCATGCTGAATTCTGTTTTCATTTGGTCATTTGTTTGGTTTACTCTGTACAGACTATACTGCTAAAGAGTGTTTTAAGTGGATCATATTTTTTTTTTCTTAGACAACAGTTTTTACTATTTATACCTAAGCGTCGCCTGCGTTTAGACTGGTGTTTGGCAGTCTTCCAAAGTGTCTCCCATTTGGGAAGAAATGTGAGGGCTCCAGGGATGTGTATATTTACTTAGTGAAATGATATATTTTAGCTATGCCTACACTATGAAAGTCAAATAGGGCAACAAGTAGCTATGGAAAGTTAGAAAAAAATATGATTTTTAATTAAATATGAGTTAAGATGAATTAGTGTTTCTACAAATATCTCTGGAAACAAAATATGCTCTCTCTAAAGCAGAGAGTCAAGCAACTTTCTTCACATTATTTTTTTTTTTCCATAACAGACACTGTCAAGGAACCAAAGTATATAGTTTGCTGGCTGAAACATAACTTGTAGCTTGGTGAAGGCTTCTTACAACGCTTGTTATTCTCTGTTTATCTCACTTGCATGATCATTTATTTATTAAAAATGATTTAATACTCTCCTTCACTATCCTCAGCTATGACAGGAAGAAGACATATTTAAACTAAATTGCATGTCTTTTTAGGACATGTAATAGAAAAAGTTTGGAGTGATGAGGATTCACAGCTGCTGGGCAGTTCTCATTGTCTCCTATTAACAGCTGGCATTTATTAGAGCCTCCATGCCACTTACACAAAAATTCTGCTGTTGTTCATTTCTTTCTGAGGATGACTTTCAACTTGTCCTATAGGCCTTTATTCCTGAGGTGAATCAATATAGAAAGAGTTCTTCAGTGGACTCAAGCTATCTGCAGTCTATCTGTTCAGAACGTTATTCCAGATTATTTTCTGCAGAAGAAATAGCAGGCCAGGAGGATCATATCTCTTCCTATCTACATACAGGAAAAGGATAGTTTATCTCTTTTGGCAAAGAGGTAAAAATATCATTGGTTTAACTATTTTAAGATTTTCTTAAATCTGCCTAAAAAAAAAATATAAAACAAAGGCCTAGAGTTCTTCAAATTTATCTCATGTCAGTAATTTCAGAACAAACTGCATGGAAACCCTTTAGATAGATGGGTTCTGTCCAATAAAAAAAATCTTTGAATATAACCTTAAATTAGCCCAGTATACAATCTAATAATAAAGGATCATTCCTAGCACCTTACATTTTGTCAGTTTTACATATGTGGATGCCCAGAGAACATTCACATATGCTGTCAAAGGAATGGTAGAAAATATTTTATTGAAATCTTTGTTGAAATTTCAGAGAACCTTGTAATTTGATTGCCATTTTTTTAATGATGGTTTACAGACATAGACATTACTAGTATTAATATTTATCCAAGGTGGGTTTTGAATAGATGGTTCAGCTGATAATCAAAAGATCACTTATACAGACATACATTGTCTTATCTTACTAAGGAACAAAACCATATAAAATAATGTAAGCAAAATTTTTTTTTTTTTAGTGAAAATGTCATCTCTGGGAATTATTTATTTTGTTAAATATAATTCAGAAATTGTAATGCATAAAATCATGTATAAATACCTGAAAAAGCATAGTCTTCATATAAGCAAAAAAAATTCTTCTGATATTATTATTTTTGTTATTAAGTTGGATGATTTTTCAAAGTGGACATCACAACATTCTCTCCAGGTCCTGTGGGAGCAGCTGGTACTCAGCTAGTGTGCTGAGTACATCTTTGAAAAATAACACTTCCTGCTTATTTTATTCTGCTCTGATTTTCTTTCTTTTTCATTTATTTTTAATACCATGTATATGAGGTTTTTATACTAAATAAGCTCACCTTGTGGTTGCTTGCTTTGAACGCTGCATGACTAGCACTTTATGTGGTCAAGATAAAAGGTCCCTCGATTTGATGGTCATGAAAGTTAAGTAGATTTACTAAAAAAATCTTTTAAAATTGGTTTCCTTTATAAAAATAAGTTTTTGGTCTGATAGACCTCTCGGATCAGTGCTGCAGGTGCTCTGCACCCCTTTCCTGCCATGCCAAATTTTGTGATTGGGGCCGCAGCTGATTTTGGGACATCACCTTGTCCTTCCAGGACAATAGACACCCCTGACCATCATCTCCAAAAACAGAAAATAAATGAGGCTTCATCAAGGATGCTAAACGTATGCTCAGCAGAAATAGGTTAAAAGCACATCAAAGATTGAGGCACAACCTCATCCTGGGATGTCAATGACCTTTTGGCAAATTAAGGCCAGAAAAAGCAGATTGAAGTTAAATTTAGTTTAGTTTAAAATATCCAACTTATTACCTAGAAATAATGAAAATTTCCTTTTTATTTTTTGTAATATAGCCATAATTTTGCTACTGGAAGGCTCAAATTTTCCATGTATGTTATGAAATTTTCCATATATGTTATAAAATGATGGATTGAATTAAGTGCTAAACTTGTCACTGGCTCATTTAAGAAACAAAAAAAGAAGAAGAAAGAAAGAAGAAAACCCTCAAAACACAGTTTGGTTTCCTCCTTCAAAGTGATGGACCAGATTTTCTCAATTTCACGCTGGTCTATTCCTTATCATTTAGAGCTACTATTTATTTGATTCTATTCTACTTATCACTTTGCAGGAACAGACCTTTACAAAGTTACAGAAAAAGATTATGTTGCTTTTCTTTGTGCTAGTTGAGCAATCCTTTGCTTTGGGAGCTGGTAATTTAGCAACTGCTTCCCAAGGGCTGTTGTCTGTAGACAAGATCTCAGTAAAACTGTAGAGACCAAACAGCCATTTTTTGAGAATAGTGCTCTTTCCCTGCTCAAGGGCTTTATACTTGCTCATGATGAAAAAGATTTTGAAACCAGAAATCTGCATCTGGCAAATTTCCGAAGCAGTTTTCACATCTGTCTGATAGCTTTCTAATTTGCAAGGCAAAAGTCAATAAATAAATAAATAAACAAATCCATCTGCAAGCTATAGTGCAGGCAAGTTTTAGTCCGAGCTGTGGTTCTAGCATAGTTCTTCAGGACACTGGTAAAATGATTACTACAGCAAGAAGATTACCTGTGAAGCAGGCAGGGCTGTTAAGGATGCAGTTTCAAGCATGAAGATGTATAAACTAAACAATGACAGGTGTTTGGCCATGCAAAAACAAACAGTTTTCTTGTACATGGTAGTAAAAACAACAGAAAAGCCAAACACTGAGGAATGCACATATAATTTTATTTCTCTCTTATCTCACAGGCTAGTGGATGTTATCTCTAAGTATCTGATGGTAGAACATCTCATGGCTCATATTTCATGCTCTATATCATTCTCAAGAGAGAAAAACTCAGCTTCACCAGGCTGGAGGATCAATGGTTGAACTTCTCTTGTTTACGTTTGCTGCTGTATAAGAATGGGTATGAGATTGAGACCATGCAAGAAGGTATTTAGGAAAATGAATACTAGTGCAGAGAATACCAGATTGAAAGTAAAACACAGAAGGGTTTCCAGTGCCTAAAATTGGGTTTTATTAGAACACAAACTAAAGGTAAGTCTGAAAATGCGAAAACAGTCCTGCATGACAAGCCAAAGTAGAATAAAACTTAGGAGTTTTAAATAAACCTTCTTCCTACCTCCTGCTTCTGTATGAGGAGCTCTGCAGATCCCTTCTCTCAGATTTGTGCTATGTCTGGCAATTTAGAGAACAGTCTGTCCCTACAGCACACCCAAACTTTGGGTTCTCCAGAAAATCTCTTCTCTATCACCTCTAAGGAAATGTTGCATGTTTGCTTGCTGCTCAGAGGCTGCCCAGTCTTTACTTGTGCTGTAGCCTGACTTGCTGGTAATCTATTGTTTTTTGAGCTTTATCTTTCTCCCATAAAGGTTATCCAAACTCCATATACTCAGGTACTCTCACGAGTGCTGTAATCCCTTTCTCTGTTTGTGCCTCCCATTCTGAAATGCAGTTGTCTGTACAAAGCAATCAGAATGTCTTTCTTGCTGCCTTTTCTAACAAGATATAACTAATGCTATATTATAACTAGAAGCAGGGAAAACATCCCTGCCTTGAAAACGTAACTGAAATGTTTCTGCTAGGGGAAAAAAAAAACACCAAAAATCTTAAAAGTCTGTCAGAAACTGGCCTGCTTATGTTTATGCCTGAATTTGAGGGGTAAGAATCTTTTAACTTCTCATTAAGCAAACCATGACTGCACCATCAAAATAAGCAAATGTATTTGGCTTTCCAGTGTGCACAGACTAAGTAAATGGCATTTATACTTCGTGAGCAGGAGATGTATTTCTTTTTTGTATTGACTAAGAGTAATTCTGAACTTATAGTTGGTTTTCTGTGGTATCCTGAATTCTATAAAATTTAAGGCAAGCCTTTCATCACCACACTAATGTCACGAGTAGCTATTTGGCTAAAACACAAACACAGTAGTATGCCTAGTTGCAAAGGGCTGAAGAAATTCTACATAAATACTGAGTACAATGCAAATAATGCTCTTAGCAGTTTTCTTTATTATTTAGGTAGCATTTCCAGGAGAAGCCAGAGGTAGACGCATGCATACAAGAGCTACTTCTGCTGCGCTAAATCAGACACATATTGCACAGACATGTTTTGAAATAAAACTAAACTTTGGGACCAGATTTTACTTGGAAGTATCATTATGATCATAGGTTAAATTTTCAAATATCCTCAGCATACTCTCTGGAGGTAATTTTTTGGTATATTTTTAAATCCCTGAAGGAGTTATTTTGCCCATCTCCAAAGCAAAAAAAGGAAAGGGATGAAGCATGCCATTCAACCTGTTAAAGGTGAATTGACACAAGAATTAAAAAAAAAAAGAAGAGAATTTGGTATTGTCTTTGATGTAAATAATGACTTTGATTTCAGTTTCATGAATTATGGCTTTTAGGCAATATCCTGGCTCATGAATAAGCTCCTGGTTTCAGGAGTAAATTCTCTATTATCATTAACAATGGTTTCTTTTCTCACAGGAGAATATTTTGGCACCAAAATCTTTTGACTTAGAGTATCAAAAGGCGAACAAAGGAAGTGGATCTGCATATTGTACTGCTAAAAGCAATCACACATATGAGGTATCTGGTAAGTGTAGGAGTTAATGTTCCCTGAAGTAGTGTTCTCAAGCTCCTTTATTTCACAAGTGGCAATTTTGAACCAGTAACACTCCGTGAGGAATACTATTGGCTTCATTTTCAGCAATTTAATTTCCTGTAGTTGAGAATATCATCAGATGATCTTGCAGGTAAAATGTTGCACCATGAACCATAAATTGAGAACTGCTGCATTGAGATCTCATGATTTTTTTTTCTTTTATACCTCCTGCAAGCTATCATATGTTACAGATGGAAATGTTGATATTGGTTTTACTAGGTGGAAATAAAGGGGAAGAATCAGTTGGAATCTAATGCTTAGTGTAGTAGCAAGATACAGATCTACTAGCCTTTAGACAAGGTGCTTTGCATTTGTGTTGTCATTTTATGGAACTTCTGAAATGTTTTAGCAGCCATAAATATGCAAAGCCTGAATGACTTCTGGCTATTTGCATACATATACATCTTCTCTTGTGTACTTTGCTTCTGATTCAAACACTGTCATTACACATCTCTGAGAAATGGTCTTATTTTCCCTTGCAATATGGCCAATGGCTTTTAAATTGAAGACAGACTATTAACTTGACCAGTCAAAAATCTCTTTGTTTTTCCCTAAATACTTAATATATTTTTTTAAATGTGTGCATTTTTTAAGCATTAATGATCAAAGCTAAAGGTATTTTTTTATTTACATACAGGCTTTAAATTTTATAAGTAGTACTCTGGTATCTAGTTTTTCAAATCAATTTTCACCTTCCAATAACCCCCCAATAAATTTTTCAGATTCTTGAAACTTATAGATTGATTTTAAAATGTTAAGTGAAAATGAGATGTAAACTTTGAAGTCTGTGTTGGTGTAGTTAATATGTAAGTCTGATGATAGTTTCGTTACTCCTGTATAAATAAGCTAGGTAACTGAGTAATGAATTTCAAACTATGAATTACAAATGCATTTCAATAATTTGTAAATGATTATGTGTTAGTCAATTTGATTTGTAATTTTTTAGAAAAGCTGATATTACTTTTTAAAGTCCTTTAGAACCTCCCATAAAGAAGGGCAAGATAAGACCTGAAAATGCAGTATCAGAAAAGAAACAATGCTGTGGGATTCACCTTTTTTGCTCCTGATGCGTGTACTCTACTAACATTAGAAGTCAGTGGTGATAACAAGCTGAGAGGATACATTATGAGGAAAAATTTAATATGAGGTTAATCATCTGACTTGGTATAAAAAAAAATCTATCAAATGAAAGGTTGACTGTAAGTTGCAAAGTTGAAGCAGAGTTCACCTCATCTGCAAGACATGATTGGATATGCAGGGTTTGATCTGAGACATTATTATTCCCTATTTCACTTATATGTTTTTAGGCTCAAAATGACAAAAGACTTTTGAGAGACATGAAGCAACAATGTACATTACCTGCAGGCACCTGACATGTTATTTTAAGAGAGTCAAGCATCGGACGCATCAGAGAAGGATGGAGAACCTGTACACCCCCATTTAGTTCCATATAAACCATATAAAAGTTTATTTTATATATTCGGAGACCATACTATTTCTTTACATTATGGCTGAAGGCAAACTGTATGATTGGATAGGAACCAAAAAAAAATCTGAACTTAAGTGAGAAAAAAGGTCTCTGTGTTATCTAAGGAAATACAGATATTACTTAAATGAGAAGTTGCCATCTCTCTGATCTTGGCCATCTGATGTTTGGAAGAGCTGTAGCATAGTATAATTCAAGGAAATCAACTCTGAGTTTGAATATGTGCTGCAAACACATTACACAAACACTTCTTGTCCCCACCATGGATTTATGCTTATTTGTGCTGAAAGAAGGGATTTGGGAGTAAAAAGAATATAGGGAAGAGCAACTCTATTGCTGAAGAGAATGAGGCAGCTACATTACGAAGAGGGAATAGGAAAACTCAGTTTAGAGAGAAACATGAGTAGGGGGGTATGGTGGAGGTTCGAAAATCATGAATTAAGTGAATGAGCAGAATTGCTCATTCTCAGAGTGCTAAAACCAGGATCCACTTGATGAAATTCACTGATCAGTTCAGAATGGATAAAATAGTTTTTTTAATGACCTTTTAGAACTTCATGAAGAGGCAGATGAAGTGAGGCAGGTGATATCAGAAGGTTTAAAAAAAAAGAAAGAAAAATTTGGGATGGCCAAATTTATGTGCAATAGGGGCATGAACTAGGAATAAGCAGGACAGTGTCCTCTAATAAACCCAATAAAATAATGTAGATACTAAGCCAGTGCGTGAGAAATAGATTGCACAGAATGGGCAGACCTGCATGCTTTCACTGAAGAGCATTTCCTGTTGTCACTATTGGAGACCAAGTATTAGGCTAGACAGACCAATAGTCTCATCCAGTAGAGGATTTCTAATGCTCTTTTATCTTAAATCTTTAGACTCAGGTACACTTGTTTATGGGTACAGTGAACATTTATGTACTTTAAAAAGGCTTTATTTTTTCCTCTCTGTCCAAACTTATTTCTCATTTTTTCTTTGTACTGCCAGGAGACTGATCATTTTAACATAAATCCTGCCTAAACTTCCCTAAAGAAAGTTAGTTTAAGTTGACTGGAAAAGACTTCAAGTTTGAAATACTTTGCAGTAGATCCACAGAGCAAATAGAACCTGCTATTCTTAAAAATCATATCTCCATATGAATAGAACATATTTTGGGAAGAAAGTGTATTTTCTTGTCTTAGAATCTGTTCAGACTTTTTTACTCCCGTTTCCCCCTTCTTAGTCACATATCCCATGTTATTCCTTTACAACTTTCTGAGTATTTGAAGTCATCCATATAAATTTTATCATTTAAATCCTGGCACATTTAAATCCTTATTTTCTGTGGTATTTGAGGCTTAATTTTATGGGATGAAAATTATGTATTTGACAGATTATTAAACAGGGAAAGTCTAAATATTCTTTCTGCTTTGGATTCAAGTAGAGCAATTTCTATGCATATATGGTTAGATGGCCATAGATATCACAAGGCTATTCAAAAATGTAGCCTTCTTTTGCCTCTTGTGTCTAATTTCAGATATCTCAAGAATATTTCTGTGCACAGAATATTAGAAAGTGATTAACAGCTCAATGTGCTTTCATCACAAGGCTATTATTTTCAATGCTTTGCATGCACAAAGCACAGGCAGCTGTGTCCTATTCTTCTATGGAGTAGCAACGCAGTGTCTGGTCATTATACCATCCTAATGTGTTAAATTATATGAATATCATAAGTAATAGCAATTTCAAATAAAATACTCAATTAAAAGAAAAAAAAAAAAGCTCTTAAACTCCTGAAACCTTTCAAAAGAAGCAACAGATGTTGAAGTGAAATGGGGATTCTTTTATAACTTTGCTCAAACATTCATTTACCATATTCTATTTAAAACATAAGCTTTTTGATCAAAGGAAAGAGAGAAGCAGACTACTTCATATCCTAAATAATGTTTTTCTTCCTAAATATTTCCAAGTCTGTTTACAGAGAGACAACTCATTCATATATACCTTCATGTTTTACAAGTTTGGTTGTTCATTCACATTGTCTAAATTTTACAAAGGAGGCAGGTGTGTCAGCTTTGATGTGTGTCAGCTGGATACTAGAGAAGGAAATCTAAGTTTAAGTGGGAAAGGATGGCTTGTAGTCAAGTCTTATGCCATCTTTAACATGCAAAATAGTTCTGACATTGTGTCCTCTCATCATTGCCTGACTCCAGAATTTTTATCCTTAGCTTTGCCCTGCTGTCCAGAGCATGACTTTTAGCCTTTTGAAAAATAACCTGATAGGATAGAAATGACTGGAATGTGTTAATATTTTAAAAAATGACCTTAAACTTGAGCCTTTGCAAACCAGCAGCATGTACTGTGTGCCTCTGTGAGGGAATGACGTGATTATATTTTTAATTAGAAACTTTATACCCAGGCATTTGTAAAATGGAATTCATGTTACTATTCAGTACACTGTCAAGTAAACAATGACTTTTCTCATGCGTTGATCACTGTAAAAATGCCAAAGTGCTAGGGTGGCACAGGAGCTTTGTTCCATTATATCTCATTCGCATTTTAATATATGAAATGAATATAACTCCAAACCTTATTTTAAAGTAATTTACTGAAAGAGATAAGAAACAAAAATCAAACAGTTTTTTGTTTTGTTTTGGTTTTGTTCTCAAATCTGCTATACATTTAAAAATATTACTTCTGTAGTAAACTTGTCAGTCTGGTGCGCTCTTCAGACAATCTGGAAATAATATGGGTATGGGTATGAGTACCATTGTCCACATATATAGTTGTGGTCAATGTTACCTTTCTGCGAATAGTTTAATATCTGTATTTAAACAAGCCTGTTCAGGCAAAGTTTGGCCCAGCTGATGTTCCTGAGAGTTCTGCTGCTGTTTTCAGTCATACCAGGCCACTGATTAACATGTTTAAACTTGAATACAGAGGCAGAATGTGAACCTCCTTTTTTTTTTTTTTTCCCATACGAAATACCAATTTCCTTGGATTTCTAGCAGAAAGGTCACATTAATAACTATTTGCTATCTTGACAGAGAAAGTGGAGTTATCTTCATTCTACCCAGCAGATAGGTAGCTTGTGTAGTTCTAGTGTGCACTTTTAAAATAAGTCTGCATATCTTCTTAAAAAGGAGACAAAGGAAAATGTATGGACAATTTCAGTGATGAGATCACAAAAAATTCAAGCATCCTTCCCCGTGTTAGACATGATTTATCATCTGTGGCCTACTTAATATTATGCAGAGATGTCACCATATAGATTATTGGTAATTGGTACAACACATGCTTTTTATTCTTTCAACTACAAAAAAGTGATAGAAGAGAAAGAAAAGAACTTTTATTTTCTGAGTACCTACCAACCTTGGCCATATGTTGACACAAGTCCCCGTCTGAGTTCAGCATTTCTACTGTAGAGAGATATTCTCCAAAATACAAAATACAGAAGCATTAGTTCATCCAAGAAAAGGAAGAGGATTAATCCTGATCCAGATAGCCATGCAACACCCTTTCCTGCCTGCTGCATGATAACATGAGGTGAAAATTGTTGATCAGTAAGCTGTAATATGTACAAATATAGCCTAACACTACTAATAGTAACATAATGCTGATTAGGAAAAATCTGTCATAGTTTATCTAGACTCAAACTCTAGCCTAATCCTTATGGAGATTGCAGTATTCTAGCTGTTCTCATAAAGAAGGTTTTTCTTAGTATTCAGCTCTCAGGATTGAAATTTAACTATTGGTAAAAACTAAGGTAGTTTTTAAACTAAGGTAGCTCTGTCTGAGTTTTAATTGAAGAAGATGTTTCTCGGTATGATTATAAGATTTTAGAAATTCTTATCATAATTATTATCTGAGAATGGATAGCAATTATGCTTTTCTGTGTATTTGCAGACAATTTTCACAGTTCAAAGGGAAGGACAAGTGACTGTTAAATCCATTTAAATTCATACTGAAGATTTGTGCATACTTGCAGAGGGACTGTCAGAGCTCATATCTCTAGAGATCATCTCATGCAATACCCCTGCTAAGCAGGGACACCTACAGTAAATGGCACAGGGCAGCATCCAGGCGGACTTTGAAGATCTCCAAAGAAGGAGACTCCACAACATCTCTAGGCAGCCTGTTCCAGGGCTCTGTGTCACCCTCACAGTAAAGACGTTCTTCCTTACATGGAGATGAATTTCCTGTGTTTCCATTTGTACCCAGTACCCCTTGTCTTGTCCTGGCCTCCACCAATAAAAGTCTGGCCCCATCCTCTTTACATTCTCCCCTCAGGTGTTTGTACATCTTCTCTAGGCTAAACAGGCCCAGTTCGCTTATTCTTTCCTCATATGATAGATGTCCCAGTCCCTTAATCATCTTTGTTGCTCTATGCCAGACCCTCTCCACAATGCTCATGTCCCTCTTGTACTGAGGAGCCCAGAACTGCACAAAATACTCCCTGTGTGGCCTCACAAGAGCTGAGGAGAGATAGAGGACCACCTCCCTCAACCTGCTGGCAACACAGCTCCTGAGGCAGGTCAGGATCAGATTGGACTTCCTGGCCACAAGGGCACATTGCTGACTCATGGTTAACTTGTTAATCGGAACTCCCAAATCCCTCTCCACTGACCTGCTTTCCAGCAAGTCAACCCCTAATCTGTAGTGGTGTCTGGGGTTATTCCTGCTCAGGTGCAGGACCCTGCACTTGTCCTTGTTGAATCTCATGCCCCACTCTTCAACTTGCCTAGGTCCCTCTGAGCTCTGCCATCCAGCCATCTCAATCCACCCCACTGTCTACTCATCTAACCCACCTTTCCTGAGCTTCTCCATGAGGATGTTATGGGAGACAGTGTTGAAAACCTTGCTGAAGTCAAGGTAGAAAACATCCACTGCTCTCCCTCATCCATCCAGCCTGTCATCTCATCATAGAAGGCTATCAGGTTCATCAAAAATGACTTACCCTTGGTGAATCTATGCTGACTATTCCTGTTTGTTTCTTTTCCTTAATATGCCTAGAGATGGTCCCTGGGTTGTTGGTGCTTCTCCAACACCTTTCCAGGGATAGAGGTGAGGTTGACCACCCTGCAGTTTCCTGGGTCCTCCTACTTGTCCTTCTTGAAGAGTGGAGTGTCTCAGGACTCTTTAGTTATTCCTGCATAATCCATGTTTTATCAGAGTGACTTCTGCGTTCACATCCTGAAATTCAGTGCTGTTCTCCTGGTCAGATAACAGTGATTAGTGAAAATTGCCCTCTACCTTCTGTCTACTTCTTGCCCTTGTGATCAGATAAAGGAATCAGAAGTCTACAGATTAATGATTTTGTTTATTCATATTCTCTAAAAAGAAGCTTTTGGAACCATTGAAATGTTCATTTGTATCATCTTCTGTTCCCTTCTCTGTCGCAATCTTTTTTTTTTTTAATTTCATATTCAGGGCACAAGATGCTTTCTGAAGTATATTGAAGACATATTGATCAAATTCTGAAATTGGAGGCCCACCTACACAATGAATGAAATCAGATGATTGCTTAGTAAAATGGAGATATGTAGCAAAGTTTGGGTGGTTTGTGTGTGAAATGAAACACATAGTGTTGCTATATTGCACATTTTTTTTTCCACTGCAATATGTATTATTCTTGTCTCTAAATTCCTGAAAGATAAATTTACTTTGGTATTCTAGTAGAACTGTATATAGGGATTATTTCTTTATATAATACTAAAGGTGTTGGGACAAGTAGAGGATAACTCTAGCCACCACATTCCAGAAAATTCTTCTCCAAGGATATGGTACAGACTGGAGTGCTTTGCTAATTTAGCTGTACAGACTTATTTACTGTGCATGTAGGAATGCATGAAAGTAGCCAAAACAGTGTGCTTATATTTTGCTGCTGTCTGTAATTTTGTTAATTTTTGATTTTAATAACTTTTTAATATGATCTATCCATAATATATTTTTTCATGTATCTTATCTTTAAAGTGTAATCATACATGGATATTGAATAAGTGAAGATTATTACACAGTTTTGCTGTACCATATACCTTCCTTCCCCTATTCAGTGCAATTCAGAAGCTTTCTGAGGTTTTAGCCTGAAATGGTATCCTAGAATAGTGTACATACTGACATTAATATAACTAGCTTCCATTCAAACTGTAATAGTCTCTGACTTGATAAAAATGCTGAAGCATGGTTCCTCAAAGAAATTTATAATCTCAGACTTTGTTTTGGATCTAACTAATTTACTCTGCTGAACTAGGTTATTTGAATCAGAGTCCATGCCTTCACTATTCAAAAAAAATCAGGCGATGGTGGAAAAAAACAACAACAATGAAATACCAGGTGTATTGAAAATGAGATTAGTTTATCAGCCTTATTTATTTCACTCCTCTGCTAATGTAGATCACATGCGTCTCCCAGGTACAGCTTCAAAGAGTTATTGTTACACCACAACAGAAGGCTCTGCTCGACAAAAAATGACTTAGCTCATGGGGACCTGGTAATGGAAAAGCTTTACTTTTCTTCCATTCAATTATCAGTGTGATATGGTTCACCATAGTGTTCAAAATCATATTGAGTAGAATGGCAAAGAAACTGTGTTGTTATCAATATAAATACTAAATTTGCCTGTTCAGTTACAGGCTCATTCTTTTTAGGTGGAAGCAATAGAGCAAAAATGATGATTAATAGACACACAGCAATGCTGTATGTCAAAGACTGAGTCAAAACCCAGGATAGTTTTAAAATGCTCCTGAGAACCTGTCAATAAATGAAGAAGTCTGGACAGCTACATTAACCCTATGTACAATCTCCTAAGTCAGAAGTCAAGATATTATTTTCCCAAGTCCTAAGGCATTTAGGAACTTAAGCTTCTGTAAAAATCAATGGTATTTGGCGGTAAAGGCCCAATACATTTTTTTTGATGTTTTTGCTCCCTTACTATAAATGACTTAATTTAACCCTTATCATGATCAAACAAACGGCTCACTTCACTTAGGATAAGTGCATAGGGGAATATTGAATACATCTTCTGAGCCTCTACTCTGATGAAATGGTGTGAAAAGAAATAAATAAAATGAGAGTACTGTCTCTTCTCTGGCAACTTTTGAAGTAGCTTCATTGCTGCATTTTCTGATTATTTTATACTGAGTTCACTGTTATACAGATCACATGGTTATACAATACAGAGGTTATGCAGGTTAGAGGGTTAAATAGGACATAAAGAATCATTTTTTCATGATGTCAAAATAATATTAAAAAGTCTTCAAAATGGGAAACTATCCTTTGCCGGTAGGAATCTTTCACAAAGAAGGGCTTTGATTGCCTTTTGACTGCCACAATATTAAGGTTTTTACTTAACAACCCATTCTCTTGAATGCCTGCAATCACAGAAGAACATTGCGTTTCACTTATAAAGAAAGGAAACCAAATATTTCAGAGGTTGAAACTCTATACCAACTTTGTACAACTTCAGTATCTGTAAAAGCAACAGCAAATATGAAGTATCCATATCTGTCAATTTTTAATAGGCAACACCTCAGGTTCCAGAGAAGTAACCCGAAGAAACAATGCTGAGAGTGCATGATAGCATGAGATGGAGTCTAAATATAAGAGTATGAGACACAATATACGAGGCTGAGATCTCTATCACTGTGAGGGCAAATAAATTTACAATAACCAGTTCATCTTTTGTTGTAAGCAGGATACAGTTTCAGAGTTCTGTCTACAGAGATTTAGAAACACAACATAGAGGGAAAACTGACAATCAGATATTTTTCCTCACCTCTTGTGCTCCAGTGTAGTTACAATATTCCTATTATGTACTAGAAATTCATTGGAGTCCATCACTCAGTGCATCAAAACTTAGATATAGATAAATAGGCCACCTCACAGCTACCTGACATCCAGCCAATTGCCTCGGAACCTACTCCAAGCTGGAAGAAGCATGAATCTATGAAACTCACTGAGGACTTCTGAGAGTCAACTAATGCTGTGTTCTAATGCACTTTTTCAGTACTTAAGTCTTGGTGCAAATAATATATTTCATTATTTTTTGGTTACATCC
Source organism: Crypturellus tataupa (assembly GCA_034781795.1). Lineage (NCBI taxonomy): Eukaryota > Metazoa > Chordata > Aves > Tinamiformes > Tinamidae > Crypturellus > Crypturellus tataupa. The sequence continues at coordinate 1,065,953 of JAWLRI010000162.1, forward strand.
TTTTCTTATTGTACATCTGTTTGATTGTGGTTTGTGCACCATTCACAGACTGAACAGACTCAATCCAAGACTGAGACATTAGATTTTAGATTAGTTACAAATTATCTCGCTATGACTAGCTCCTTTTAACAGATAGAGCATTCAGAATATAGACTTTTCCAAAGACACTTGTTAAAACCTCTTAGAAAGTTTTCATGATTTTTCTTAATGTTGGAGGTAATAGAAAGCTCCTTACATACACCTCATCTGCATGTTCAGGAATTTTGTTGATGGCTTCATTTCTGTGATTACCAACTACTTTATTTCCTTTCTCTGTATCTAAGCACTAAATTTTACAGCAGTCCTATTACTTCAGTGGTGTGAGCACAGTTTGTTTTATCTCGAAGTTCTATATGTTCCAAAACATGCGATGGTTCCTTTCATCTTGTAGCAAAAATTTACATCAGAACCAAACAAAATTAAACAGGTGGGTATTTCAGTAAAGGGGAATATAGCCTACATTACTGGAGGATTTATTATAAGATAAGGTAAATCTACCTGAAGAATTTATATTTTTATATCTTTAATTTATTTTCTATTTCAGAACTCCATCTGTAAATCACAATACTTCAAAAATAGGTGTGGTGAAGTAGGAACTGTCAATGAAGTCTTATTCTTATAAAGCAGAAAATTCTGAGATTAAACAGCACTATCCTGCTTTAAAAATGAATGTCTGCAGTATTATAGAGACGTATTTTAGAAAAGTCAACATCTGACACGTGTCTGCTTCCTCGAGGAGACATCACAGTGATAAGAAAATAGTGAGCTAAACAAAAATGATTACCATTTGGCAAGACTCAAATCATTCCAGAGAAATAATTTGTCATTTAAAGAAAAATCCAGGTTATATAAAATCAAAGGTAAAAAGGATGATATTAACACAGAAGTGCAAGAGCTAAAAGTACAATCTTTTATGTCAGAAAGTAAGATCAATAAGACTTGATACTAAGTTTAG
>JAWLRI010000164.1:0-11842 GCA_034781795.1 Crypturellus tataupa
ACTCGATTCGCTCCTAGGAAGGCGATTGGACCTACAGTCCACAGACTGTGAATCCGATACTGATTTGATATATCCTTTCCCCCTCGCCACCTCGCCACCACTACGGCTTCCAAACTGCAACATTTTTCCTCAACATTTTGTACCCAAGTAAAGGAATGGCTAGGTAGCGACCTTAATACAATTTTGAAATTGGTACTGAGTAAAATAAGCTAAAAAGCAAAAGACTTCAGCTAGAACCATTTCACAACAGGATAAAGTCTCTCTTTATCTCAATTCCAACATTCCATGCACATCACTGTGTTTTTATTAGTGGCCATAGTTCAATAAATACTTTAAAACTTACCAGCTTTATTTTCTTAATGATTTGTCTTTATTGTTCCTGTTAGTAATTAAACTGGATATTGCAACGGGATTGTGTTAAGGTCCATAAAGCAAAAACTGTTGTTTATTTATTTATTTATCAGAATGGATTGTGGTAATGCCAGCTTGGGAAGGAGAGTTTGGATACAGAAGTCTGTGCAATAGAAAGTGCTTGTATAAAAATCTTCTTGTCCTGTCTATATCAGAAACAGAGCAGGAAACCTGAATTCTTTGTGCATTTAAGTATTTTGTACTTCTTTAATTTTTTTAGTCAATTAATTATATTTACAAATTTGTAGGGACATCTCTTGTTTATAGATATAACAATACTCCAGAAGACTTTTTATAAGCTTGTACAGTAGGTTGTGATCTTATCTAAAACCTTTATTCTTGTTCTTGTTTCCTTTTTCATAATCCAGTAAAAAGTCAGTGTTAGCAATTTGTAGGAAGAAAAACAACAAAAACAAAATCAAATTTCTATTTTTAAAAGCAGGGAAATTCCTGTGTTTTATTTACAGCAATAGTTAAGATATGCAGGATAATTCTATCTGAGAGCCTTTGTGACATGATAACCTAAGTATGTTTTTGGAAGGCTAATGAAGGCAGGGTGGGAGGGAAATCCAGGCAAGCAATTCAAAGGAACAGCTTATTTCACTAGTGAGTTGCTAGAAAGCGAAGCAAATAGACATGGGGAGGAGAGGGATGGGATGCATATGATGAAAGTTTAAAAACCTTATAAAAGAATAAGAAGAGATGAACGCTAGGTTTTAACAGAGGTTGTAGGCTTAACATTAAGCTTTTTAAATGTTAATGTTCATTAGCATCTGAAAAGGGTTATCAGAAAGAGAAGAGAGTAATAGATTAATACTTTTACTTAGGTAGGTGAAACAAGGGAAAATACCCATTTTCTTATGCATGAAATAGAAGGGTTTCCTAGGGTGGGAAAGAAAGAAAATGCTCTCACAAACTGGGGCAGAATCTGTGATTTGAAGATCACAGCTGTAATCAAACTGAAATATTTTACAGTAGTCTTTTTTTTTCAAGAAGATCTGAACTTTACAGTACTAAAACAGATATTTTATTAAATTCATAAAAGCAGATGGATTAGAACAGTATGTGTATGAATGTTTAGAGCATAAAACCCTTCGGGAAAGAAATTCTATATAGCTTTTTTTCATTTTTCTCTCTGGCATTATTAACTTTACATACATTTTACAAAAAAAGTGCAAAGCTAAATCTTTCACTTTTATAATGGTATACTGACAGATCTGGTAGTGCCCCATAACACTGTGAAATCTATTTCAGTAGTAGTGATATGGAGGGAAGATTGTAGAAACTTCTTATAAATTAGGCAGTTTAATGCTTTATTGTCCTTTATGTAACACTCAGCACTGAGCAATGGGTAAGAATGCCTGTCTGCAAAGAATGCAAAATGAAAATGAATAGAAAGATAAAAGCAAGACAATATTTCTCAATTTTGCATTACCTTATGACTCTTAACACCCTTTTCCCTTATTCTGAGAAATTATATGAAAGTGGAAAAAATGTTTTTTTATTTATTTCTTAGTTACGAAAATTTCCTTAAAAATGAATATCCCCAAATGTAGAATTATGGTATATCATTAGAATATATATATATGTGTATGCGTATAAAAATAAGTTTATATTTTAATATACATTTCCATACATATATATTTAACTGAGTTCACTTGCTGTGTAGTTCCTCCTATAGCTTGTATTAAAAACCAAAAGAATAAATGAAACAAAATATTGTACAACTTTTCACAAAATCAGCTTTATTAGTAAAATGAACCTTTTATTATTCCATACCCACAGTGCTACTGAAGGTAACATTTTCATTTCCTTATTCTAAAGAAAGAGAAAGCAGAGCTATGATATTTTGAATATGATTAACATGTATAAGAATCGCCTTTTATCATAAAGGCTACCAATTCAGAAAATCTATCGAAGTAACTATAATTACAAATTTGCTTTGCTCATATTAATGTGAATAATCATCAAATTAATTTGTCACTTTTTGTTTTGCAGTAACTTTGACCATTTCCTATCTTGTAATGTTAACTTAGAATTCCCTATAAAAGGCAATTGTTTTTCTAAAATAAAAAAATAAAATCTTGGTTTTAGACTGCATCTGATTGCCCTTTTAAGAAGAGAAAATAAAATATAACCATTCTGTATGACTCTCTATAAAAACTTTTTTCTATGTGTTTTGGGATCAGAGAAGTTTAAATGTAAAGTAGAATTTTGAAGTCATTTCAGGGATGGGAAATGGCATTGCTGGGATAGTGCTGGTGTCTGGAACAGGCAGCATTATGTAAAATTATTATCCAGGAGAGACGTATAATACAGTGATCAGTTTACGTCTCCAACTGCTTCCTTGATGTATTCCAGCACCTGGACAAAGTTTACAATATATTTTAAACCAATATAACTTGGACTCAAAATCATTTTGTTCATATAAAGAAAAGGAAACACCTTGGGCTGGACTGACCAAGGCCATAAAATTCAACTTGCTCTCCAGCTGTACCAGGCGTAGGAACTAGGACCAGTGTGAGTTACAGCCAAAGATGGTTCTTGCAATGATCAGCCAAGCATTTTTCCTGTGTGCTTCCAGAAGTGAGAGAAAAAGATTTTTTTTTTTTTAGAAATATTTTCTCTGAATGGCTGTATTGTTTCTATTGCTTCCTACAAATACTCCTTTTACCTTGTTACTGGGAGTTCTTTCAGGTCAAAATTCTAAGGGTTTTATTATTATTATTGATTTTTCTTTTTCTTTAATTATTCTGCTTTGCTGGTAGTTCCAGTGCTTACCTACTGTTGTTCAGTGATCTCTGAGCCAAAGATATAAGTCCTACTTTTAGGTACAGTCTGAGCCCTAACTGTATCATTGGTCTATACATAAAAATATCCTCCAAACAGTACATGCCCCAAACCCTTAGAAATGAAATTCTTTCCACAGACTGGGCTACTCACTAGTAATAACACAAAGCTCTTAAAAACTCAATTTGCCAAAAGATTTCAAGTTTCAAGTTTGCAAGATGGTCCCATTTAAACCGATGCAATTCAAGATGAGCATTAGGAGAGCAGTAAGATTAGCTACAAATGCCAGGACACCTGTGTTCTGGCCATTGATCTATTCAGTAAATGGCTTCAAACTTAAAAAAAACTTGTGTATCTTGTGTTCCAACACTGTCTTCTCTTCATGGAAAGCCTTGGATGATAGAAACCTGGTAGTCCTTGCCTCACATAAACAGGTCCAGGAGCATCAGTTAATCCTGATTTCAGTGTTGGCTTTGAGTATATTCCCTCTGTTAAGTTTTGCTAGACATCTTCAAATATGGATTTGGCAAGTATAGAAATGTGCTAAATTGTTTGAAACCAACAGCTCATTCACTCAACTGCCTTTCCCTGGCCTTGGCATATTATTTCTTGATGCAGATGCTTATGTAATGGAGCAACAATTCCAGTATCATACATCTGGGGAGGGATTACCTGTTCTACACAATAAAATTCACTGATTTGATGGTCCACTCTTTCCACTTAAAATAATCTACAGTATTATTATTATTTTTTTTTTTTTTGTGAAGTGTAGTTCCCAGATACAGCTCTGCGGTGAGGAATGTCCTATATATTGGACAGACCAGTTAATTTAATTGTGTAGGGCACACAGAAAGCAAAGAGAGTGAGAGTCTATGGAAAAGTCTTACCCAAATCAAGCAAGATTTCTTCCCACGAGTAATTATAAAACCAGTCCTACAGATCTCTGGTTCACTGCATTTTTTTATTCTTCTTATTCTCCTTTGAAACAGTAGAATCTTTCCAAGATTCTCTTTATTCCATTACAGTCAATGCTAAACTGGGATGAAATGGATTTTTTTAGAATTTCACAAGTCTCAGTTACACTGGACAATTTTAAAAGAAATGGACTCCTGTTCGTCTCTGTCCCTATTCCTTTTGTGACATCTCCTGTCTCAGTGATAGGATCAGTTCAGCACTGAGTCTGGGCAAGAAGTAAAAGGGAGCCTGGCCTTAGCTAGCCAGGCTGGCCATATGAGTATGTTCATGCGTGGGTCTAGTGCAATTTGTAACTGCCTGGGTCATTAGTAAATGTGTGTCTCTCATAAATGAAGAATAGAAAAGACATTGTTCTGTGACAAAAGTTTTGTAAGTATGAGTTTGAGATCACCTCATAACTCACAAATGGAAAAGCCACAAGTGAATTATACAGCTTGTCCCAGCAGGGCACTAATACAGTTATAATAGCACCCCACACAACCATGCAATCGGACTGTGCCATGCAGATTTCAGGAAAGAAAGGGAACTATTTTATAAATGTGTTTTAAAGGAGTTTAAAAAAAAAAATGGAAACCGTGTCTTTATCCCCCACCTGTGAAGCCAGGTGCTTTATTTATTACAATAACCTGAAAGAGGTATATATTATACTAATAACACTTTATAACACCTAAAGTATCTTAAAAACACTTTAGTGGATTTGAAGCCAAAATCTGTGAAACACCAGAATTATATGCAAAGAATACATATTTATCAGGAAAAAATATCCCAGCTTCCCATAGCATGAAAGAACCATTTGCAGATTTATAATGGTCTGGACCATAAAATCATAAAGTCATTCATTCAGGCTTATTGTTGCCTTTTTTTTGCTTTCAGAGATATGTTAGTTTCACACTTTCTGAATGAAAAGAGAATCTTTTTTCATGCAGCAGAAGTCTTTACATGCTGTAATGGGTACATATGCTCATATGCAGGCTCTCTCCAGTAAATGGTGATTAAACTTTTGGAAGACTTTTTGTGCGAGAATTCAGCTTCTGTGGTGTCTCTGATGGGCAAAAACAGCCCCATTTTGGCAGCTCATTTGAGGTTACATTCACATATTAGTCTCTCATGTCTTTCATGTTTCTGTGATATATACAATTATGCTGACTTTTTTTTCATGAATTTTGATGCAATAAGTATATATTGCCCCATGCAGCAGATGGTCTTTATTCATACCCTTAGTGGTAATGATGTCACTGAACTGATGCTCAAGATTTGCGCCCAGCAAGACTTTGTAAGGGGCAATTAGCCTACTTCTAATCCATTCTTTGTATTTTAAATGGTTTTGCAAAATGGCTTGAGGTAGTTTGTTTTTTGACACGCGCACCATCAGAGTGAAGAATGTAGCTGCATTGTCTCAATGATAAGTATTTTACAATTCTATAAGACTTTAACATTTGAGATTATATCCTGTCATTCTATTTCAGGAAAGGGACAAAAACAGCCTACTTGATTGACCTGGTGCCTTGAAACAATAACTATAGTGTGCCTGATTTTGCAGCTTTACAGTGGGGTAGTAACAGCAATTATATGGTAGTTGCTTATCTTTGTTTGTAGTCGGATGCCTCTTGCATTCTAGACTGTCTGTTTTGGTATTCCAGAGGCTGCTTTAATTTTTGCTATCTCAGGGTGACATGGTGCTTCCTAAAGCAGGCTGCTGAGGTAGCAGAAATAAGGTATTTTAAGGTCTCAACATCTCTTTTGACAGGGAGTGGATTAGAACAGACATTTGTTTTTCTTATGCTTATGGTCAGATTTAACCACTTGGCAGCTTGATCAAAATGCTCGGGAATATGATGAACACAAGTGCTCACACACAAGTGCTTGTGAATACAAGTGCTCACAACCTGTTTGCCTTGATCAGTAGGGTCCAGAATATGGACTTGCAGCTCTGGATCAGCACAATCTCCCATATCTATGCAAAATTGAATGAAGATGCTTTTATCATTGTCCCTAAATACACTACAGAACTGTTCCTAAGTACAAGCACTGAGCCATTTTTGGCAATCAGGGAATCTGACTTGCTGCTTAGACTGAGGATCCTCACCACCATACCATCAAAAGATAAGTAAACAATATTCTCAAGACTGATGTGGACAGCTCGAGTTTCACAGAGACCTCAAGGGATCTTCAGGGCTGACAGAATCAAAGGCTTTGGTCAGGTCAGCTATGAGTACATAAATATTTTCATTCCATTCTTCAAAATTTTCTTACATCTGTCCAGCTGAAGAAATCATATCAACCAGACTTTAATGCACATGGACTTGGAGGAAGTTTTTTTTGTTGTTTTTTTTTTTTTTTTTTTTTGACAGCTCCACTGCTGAAAGATTTTTTGGAAAGGTTTTTCCAGGAAACTGAGAGAAGCAAGTTAGTCCAACATTTATCCCAGCATGACTGCTGACCTTTTTGTTTGCAGAGGTCAATGACCCTGGCATACTTGAACTCCCCAGTCATTATCCCTTATTTAATCTCATCTTGGGGTCAACAACTGTCTAGTCTTCTGACTAGGTGGTGATCACTGTGAGTAATTTAAGAATAACATCAGACCTCACTGTATCGATCAGCAGCATCTGTGTAACCTCCTAAGGAAGCTGCAGAGTGGATGATGGTTTGCTTGTTAGCTCCTAAGTGGAGCTGTGGAATTTTATTGTAAGCTTCAGTAGAGAAAACATATCAACAGTTTAACAAAGCATGAAAATATCTGCATGAGTGATACACTATTTAATACTTGCTCTTAACAAAACCTGTCCATCTTCACCAAAGAGATGAAAAATGTACTGCTTTTAGGGCAATAGACTGTTCTGGTATGCTTTAGAAATGTGTGACTTTTTCTGATCTGTAGCTTGATGAAATTCTACCCACCTCTTCTACCTACCATGTGTCTTTCTTGACATGCAGCCCTGTTTGTTTCCTGTTTGACTGTGAGACAAGCAGCTTTCCTGTTTGCCAATTTGGGGGTTATTTCTTTCTTTTATATATATATATATATATATATATAAATATATGCATAACAGTTAATAGATGTTTGAAGTATTCCTGTTTTGATAAAATTAATTTTGATGATGGCATTTGACAGAAGTAAAATCCCCTGTGAAAGCAGTTCATAAGTACCTGTGAGTCTTTTCTATTCCTACTCAGCATCTTTTGATTTCTTTTTGTAGCTGAACAATGAAGAGATTCAGTTTGGTCTCTTGTCTCCTGTTCGTGTGTCGTCTCTTCATAATATTTGCCATTTTCAAGTAATTCAAGATTTAGTCTTTTAAAGAGTAGATAGCTGTAAGATATGACAGTTACAGCCACTTGGAACCAGCTTTTTTCCTAGACTGTGATGGGACCGCCTCTGCATGTCTTGGATTTTCTGACAGAGCGAGTATCAAGCTGTTGCAATGAGCAAGTGCTTAGAACATGGATGCACACGCGCACTGTCAGTTGTCAGTGTAGTGTCTCTGGTTGTCACCATATAGTGTTAGTTGTAAGATGACAGGTGCGTGTTCTTGGGAACATGTGCTTCCCTCAAATACTGAAGTCATGGCAATATATGTCATTAAGGTCTCTCAGTGTGATGAGACTTCATTGTTTCAAGAATCTGAGGTAATTACATTCTTGCGGCAGACTCAAGTACTCTTTGATTGTTGTAAGCCTTAGTCTGTTCATTGGTACTAGTAATGAAATGACAACATCATAAGAAGGCTAATCTTAATTCCACCGAGTCAGCTTTGGACTCCATTGTGAAGCGAATACAACTCATGGGGAATGCTATGGCAAGATCTGCTCAAGATAACTCATTTCTCACTTGCTTATTCAGTGAAAGTAGAATTAGCTCAAATAAATTCTTCCAAATGGAGCTTTACCAGGAAGGCAAGTTTTGTCACAAGCTGCTATGTCAGTGTTGAAATATATTTTCACAGGCTGCTGTGTCAGCAGTCAGCCTGAAAGTCCAGAAATTTATAAGTTTTTGAAGTCCTGCATCAGTATCAGTAAGTGCTCAAACTTTCCATGACTAAGTACAAGGAAAGTTGCAAACTTCCACTTAAATTAAAGTTTGTAGTTTAGCTACCTCTGCTCCATGTATAGCACTGTTCTCAGAACAGAAAACTGCTGAAGAGCTACACAGGTCATAGTGAAAAAGACTTGTGCAGTAAGGATCCCAGTCACCCAGCTCTGCTGTTTTGTCACTGTGTAGTCTGTAGCTGAGCGGAAATTGGTGATAGAAATCCCCTGAATGTGGCTGATAAACATAGTGTGTCTGGGCTTCATACCAAAACATTCTTCCTCTCAAATTAAGCTCACCTTGTTTTTATTTCTGAAAGAGCAAATCACTTGAGAGCGGGGCATTAAATGAAATGTAATCAGCTGTTGTAGCTTTACTGGCTTGTGTGAAGCTGCGACTGTTCCTCACATCAGGGCCAACAATATTGCAATGAGATACACAAACCACTCATTTCTGACAATTGGTGACACTGATGAATACATGGAATATATTGGCAACTGTCTGTTTTTTTTAAGGGTTCTCCAAAAAGCACTTTCCATTTTCTCCCTCAAAGACAGAGGAAGGAACTGCTACCAGAACTGATTTGCTGCAGGTCTGGAGTTAGAGGAAAAATACGTAACACTTGCTTAACGGAAATATACATACTGCCTATTTGTGGTGCATAAAACATATTGGTTATAGAAATGGTAGCAAACAAAATATGCAACCAACCAGATCACAGAGAGAATAATTCCATGGAAAACATGGCCAAGGGTAGCTTGAGTATCTCAAAGATAATTTCAGAGATAAGCTGACAACAAATAGAGTGAACATGTAGCAGGAACAGCTAATTCTAACCTGGAGAAACAGAACACTGGCTGCTTTGCTCTGAGTTTGCTTACTGTCTACCAAAACCAAAACTGATCTTCAATAATACAAAAGTATTAACCCAACTGCCCTTATCTAATTTCACTTAATTTTCATCAGTACAAATTCTGTTATTGCACTGCAGATATAAAGGCTTGCAGGCACATGACCGACGTGTATTTTTTCTGCAGGATGGGTTTACATGAGGCTAAATACACTGCAAAGTAGAGCTTACATCTTTACATCCGTAGCTATGAGGAGTAACAGAGGAGAAACAAGAGAGAGGGACAACAAAAGCATCTGGAATATTCAGACAAATAGCAGGATTTGATTCTGTACATATTTCTCCATTTTCTTTCCAAGAGATCCATGGGAGGAGCAGGACATAAATCCAAAGACAGCTTTGCACTGCCCCCAACTCCTTCCCGAGTCTCCCGTCCTGAATCCATTAATAAGGGCCTAGGTGATGCTGGGGAGGTGTGAAGCTCTGGATTTTGGCTTAGGGATAAGAATTTGAGCCCAAGTTGATGAGGCTAAATCAAATAAAGAGCTTTGAGTTCACGCTTGAAAATCTATTTTATTTGTAATAAAAAACCTTAACGGCCAAAATGAAAACCAGCTTTGTGCTTGATTTAATATATTCTTTTTTTTTTTTTTTTTTTTTTTTTTAATTCTTCGCTCTCAATCTCTGTCCAGGATGGAGGGGGAAGCAGAAAGACATTGCAAATGGTATGGAGGTTTGAAATTGATTACAATGCATGATGTATAAGGAAGAAAAATGTGGAGAATTAGCAGTCCATTGATAATTGCACTGAATATATTATAAAAGAATCACTGATAATATATAGTTTACCTAAACTATATAATATATAGTTTATCTAAATCTCCTATTGGAGTTTATTCTCTGTATTGTGAAACTTGAGTGAAATTTTGTGAACTAAGGACACAATAAAATAAAAGTCATTTTATTTTATTTTATATGACTCATGACACATAGTAGATGCACAAATATCGGTTTGTGTATGTACAATTCTTCTGTAAAGCATACACGTGATGCTGAGTTAATACACTGAAGAAAGGGAAATCAGTGTGGAACAGTGATGAAGATAAAGCCTTATAATTGTATCTGGATTTTCACTTTTATTTTTTGAGAACCTGTTCAATTACACTTTTGTAGAAGTTAACTAAGCCATTAATATACTTCCTGGTTATAACTTGGAAAATGTGTAATTTCATAATGCAGAGTATACATGCAAAGTCATTTCTACTGCCAAGAAGTCACAGATTTCAGGAGTTCCAATAAAGCTGCTTATTTAATCTACTCTTCAGGAAAAATATAAAGAATAGGGTTTTCCCCTTTTTATATGCTTATTTTCTTTTTCATCCCAGTATTACTATTAATAATATTAATTAATAATATTAATGAATGCAGCTATTTCGGGCGAATCACAGAATGCTTAAGATTGGAAAGGACCCCTAGAGATCATCTAGTCCAATCCCCCTGCTCCAGCAGGGACACCTAGAGCATGTGACACAGGGTGGCATCCAGGCAGGTCTTGAAGATCTCCAGAGAAGGAGACTCCACAACCTCTCTGGGCAGCCTGTTCCAGGGCTCTGTCACCCTCACAGTAAAGAAGTTCTTCCTCATAAGGAGGTGGAACTTCTTGGGTTGCAACTTACACCCGTTACCCCCCAATCCTGTCAGCGGCCACCATGGAGAAGATCCTGGCCCCATCCTCCCCACAATCATCCCTCAGATACTTGAGCATGTTGATCAAATCTCCTCTCAGCCTTCTTTTCTCCAGATTAAACAGGCCCAGCTCGCTTAGTCCTTCCTCATACAACAAGTGCTCCAGGTCCTTAGTTATCTTTGTTGCTCTCCGCTAGACCCTCTCCAGAAGCTCAATATCCTTCATGTACTGGGCAGCCCAGAACTGCACACAATACTCCAGATGCAGCCTCACTGGGGCTGAGGAGAGGGGCAGGATCCCATCCCTCGACCTGCAGGCAACGGTCCTCCTGATGCAGGCCAGGATCCCATTGGCCTTCTTGACCACGAGGGCACATTACTGCCTCATGATTAACCTGTTGTCAACCACGACTTTCAAATCCTTCTCCACAGAGCTACTTTCCAGCAGGTCAGCCCCTAATCTATCCTGGTGTCTGGGGTTATTCCTCCTCAGGTGCAGGACCCTGCACTTCTTGTTGAACCTCAGGAGGTTCCTCGCTGCCCAACTCTCCATCCTGTCTAGGTCCCTCTGAATGGCAGCACAACCCTCTGGAGTGTTGACCACTCCTCCCAGTTTGCAAACTTACTGTGGGTGCACTCTGTGTCCTCCTCCAAGTCATTGATGAACAAGCTGAACAGCACCGGGCCCAGTACTGACCCTTACAGGACACCACTGGCCACAGGTCTCCAACCAGACTGGGCCCCATTTATCACCATCCTCTGGGCTCTGCCATCCAGACAGTCCTCAAAATCCACTTCACGGTCCACTCATCCAGGCAATATTTCCTGATCTTTCCTATGAGGATGTTATGGGAGACTGTGTTGAAAGCAACAGTGTAGTTAAGGCAGTCAATATCCACAGCTCTTCCATCATCCATCCAGGTGGTCACCTCATCATAGAAGGCTTTCATGTTTGTTAGACACAACTTCCCTTTGGTGAATCCATGCTGACTACTGTGGGAAACAGGGAGACACTGACACCGTTTGGTCATCAGCAAGACTCGTTTATTGATCTTAAGCGTTACATCTTTATACAGTTGTTAATGAGCCTCATACATATT
>JAWLRI010000164.1:30087-45505 GCA_034781795.1 Crypturellus tataupa
AGCGCTGCTTGCTTGCTATTTACAATAAAGCATACTGGCAAATCAATTGGCTCAGAGGATTTGTCCGTTTATAACAAGTCTCTTGGATGTTTTACAAAATACAGAACCAGAAGATATTCCTGCCCCATTCACTTTAAAACCTAGAAAACCAGCAGGTGTGTATATGTGTGCGTGTCTGTGGATGTGTGTATGGAAATAAGAAAATGTATGTGATACAATATTGAACAGCACGGAAGACAGGTGCTATAGTATATTAACTGAAATGCTATATTTTTTTATTTTATTTTTTAAGGCACTGGGGCAAAGAGATATATCAAAAGAGAGATTTTAATGATGGAATTGAAATAGCTCTGTGGAAATCCATGGTGACTTCTTTTATCTGTGAGCGTTAGCATGGAAAAAGAGCACAAAGATCTTATTTGAAAATATAATGAATTAAACATACCAGAAGAGCCAATTATAACCCCGACCTGACCTCAATACCAAGCCAAAACAATACCAAGGGTGAATATCAGCTGTGAAGTACTATGGAAAATATGGTGCTAGGAAATAAGAAGCCTGTTGAGGAATGGGAATAGAAGGGTTAAGTTTAATAAAAATGGTCTAGGAGCAGGTTCAGAATTTGAGGATATCTGTGAGCGGAAGGTGATTGTGTGATAGAAACATACTGAAATGGTGAAAAAGTTAAGGAGGAATAAGTACTGATTAGAATGACTCACTAAGGAAACAGCCTACTAATTCATCTCTTTGGTACAGAAAAATTTCCTATGATTTAAGGTATTCTTAACAAATGAGAGAGGCAAATCCTCATCTAATACAATTAAATTTAGCATTTTTTTTATTTTCCAAGGTATGACAAGTTTTTCTCTTGGGACAAAATCATAATGTTATCTGAAAGCGGTATCCTCTGAAATCTTTATGCAGTGTTAAACATTTGGACCAAACTATTTAATTTTATCAATATTAAATGTAGGCAGTATTTTTTCCCTTTTTCCATTATCACATGTAAGTATCTATAATTCCAGTTTGTTCTCCTGAGCAACATTCATTAAGGTCTTGTCACTGTGTTTTCACATATTTTCTCATCTCAGCTTGCCAGGCTCTTCCATATAACTGCAAAAGATTTTTTATTGAAGGAGGATTTAACACTAAAGTTTGCTTCCTGTGAATTCATCAACGCAGTGCTTTTTCTATTTAGCTATATATATTCAGATGTAAATGAGGCATATTACTGTAGCTCCAGAACACCTCACAAAAGCTAAAAATAAATATACATTCTTGCACACCAAGATCCTTGGAGATAACAGGGCAAATTTTATTTGCTTACATTTCCCTTTCTTGCTTTGTTTGCTTATTTTTGTCTTTCTTCATATCTGCATCATGTACTTCTCAGGAGATTACCATTATAGAGAAAGGACAGAGGAGAAGTATTCTCTAAACTAGCTGGGGAAAGCACTTGTGTTACTGAATGAACATGTTGCTTCTGTTTAATGTCAAATTATTCATGAATAACCACTGTGGTTAAAAACAAATTCAAAGTCACAAAGTGGTGGTCAAGTAATTGGCAGGATGCAGTGATGATGAAGCTGGGAGGAGGCCATGGTGCTGCAGAGCAAAGCTGTTCCACACATCGGGCCTTACTGATGGCATGGGAGCTGGGAGCTCTGCTAAGACTCACAGTTCTTTCTTCAAAGCCAAGTTAGTGATGGTTAAATGCTGACAGCAGGCAAGAAAATTTGTGCATATGCTTTTCAGTGTATGCTGAACGTGGAAAGCATCAGATGCAATCCAGAGCTGAATATGAATTATAGGGTCTCTACTCAGGCAGTTAACAGGGGATACACATTGTTTCATATAAGATTTAAAAAAAAAAAAAAAAAAAAAAGCAACTGCCACTTTTCCTTCCAATCAAAGCTTTCCTTGGGAGGAGCTGATCATCCTCCATGTGTATTGAAGAGAAATATACATTTTTCTCTGTGACAAAGCACAATTATTGAAAAGAACTCTGCCTAGTAACCTGCTTGCATTCAAGCATATGTGCATCCATATTCACTCAATATTTCCTTTAATTCAGACCCTGCAATCAGACAAATTGTCATAACTGATATTTAAATCTGAAATCCCTAGGTTGGGCATCTGAGTTGCTGCATAAGATTAATCACTGGAAATGTATGAACATTATCATATTAATGGAGAGGGAAAAACCCTATAGATAAGAGACATTTCCAGCTTCTCTCCTATTTCTTACTGTGCGTCTATACATTTAAAAAAATAATGCAACTGAACTCATTTTTAAAAGATGCCAGTAGGATAATTTATATAAAAATTTTAAAGATTGTAAACATAGTAGGTCACATTCAGATATCAGTTACGTATGTGTAAAATTGAAGAATCTGAGGGAAGTTGAATTAATAGAATCTGTCTCACTTTTTTAATTATTTATTTTAATTATTTTAATTTTCAAATACCAAATAAATAAAACAGTTTTACTAATTGAATTTAACCTTACTTCTCAGTAACCAAAGTGAATAAAATCCTTATCTGGTTTGAATAGGTATCAGCTCAGGGGACCATATCAGTTTATATTAAGTGAGCATCATTTGCAGTGACTTCAGCAGGAATCATATCTGACTCTCAGCCATGTCAGTATGGACTCCCTCATGCCTACCTTTGTGATTTTCCCAAAAGACTCACATATACACATGTATGTGTGTGTGTGTATGCATAACTATACATACATATTTATACAAATTCCATTGGTAAAGTAGCAAAGGTAAATCTGCTATATCAATCCCACTAGCACAACAGAACAGTTGAGCCCAAAATGAAGGATAACATTCATTACCTCTGTTTTCCCTTTTCTTCCCCAGTACATCTGAAAGCTCTCCTGAAGCCGTTGTAAATCACAATATGATTGATTGAAGAGTTTTGATTTAGCTTATATATACATTTCATAAAACAGTGTTTATTTCACACTTAACATATACTATCATATATTTCACCTTTTTGAAGCACATTTTTCTCTTTCCTGCATCCAAATTGCATGTGTGTGT
Source organism: Crypturellus tataupa (assembly GCA_034781795.1). Taxonomy (NCBI): domain Eukaryota; kingdom Metazoa; phylum Chordata; class Aves; order Tinamiformes; family Tinamidae; genus Crypturellus; species Crypturellus tataupa. Next base: position 33,141 of record JAWLRI010000164.1, read on the forward strand.
ATGTGCATGTAATTCCTATCAGCTATTATATGTTTTCATTCTTTTGTCTGGCAGCTTGCAGAAGCATCTGGGAGTTTAAAGGTCTGTGTTTTTGTTGACTGAAAGCAATCTGATATTTGAAAATCCATTCATTTACAATTTCACTTATTAATAAACTAGTTTGCCTACTGGAGTCTCAAGAATATCTCTTTATTTTCTGCAGGGAAAATCTATCTCGCTTAAAGGTCAAGTGTTAAATGACTAATGGCATTGATTTATGGCTAATAGTCACATCATTTCTGTTATGGGGACTCTGAGGACAGGCTTGGTCTCCAGGCTGTGATAAAATGTAAGTTAAGTATGCCATTTGTTATTTGTCCTTTTGTGATTAATTGATCATTTGGAATGCTGATTACTTAATCATCTAAAATATTAATCAGCAGCAAGCTAAACAATGGCTCTAAAATGGTTTAATTCCAATGACCAGGTGGCCATTGAAAGGAAGAAATCTGTCCAATTTAAGAACTGCCGTTAGATTTTGCTGTCAAATACTCACTATTAACCTCACCTCCCTACTTGCTGCTGAAAGCTCAGTATTTATCTGGCGTTTTACCAACAGCAGCGCTCTGGAGTGCTGGAATCAGGCCCTTTACTCAGCAAATGCCTGCACTTCCGCGGTAAGATCCCTGCAGCCTGGGCAATGCTGTATCACACTGTCACAAGATCTAATGTTTGCAAACAAATACACCAGGAACTCACTGCAAGCTAGTTGATCAATAAGTGACAATTCAAAGTAATTCTACAATGGCAGCCAAGTTCTTCTGTGTTGTTTGAGGAAATTTGTTATCACCCCATTAAGTATCCAAAAAGATGCCATCTGTGTCATCTTCATTATCCTGAATGAAACAAATTCCAGTCTCAAAATGGGGCTTTTCCCCTTGATTGTGAATGTTAGATAAATTCTCTTCTCTTTTGAGACTTGGTATAACTGGGAAGAATTTTGTACATATGACTGTAGAGGCTGAAGACTTAGTGTAGGTTAGTGATCAGTGAGTTGTTGTCACGGCATCATATTCTCACCATGGCTATGTAACAGCACCTGATCTCTGCATTCCTCGACTTGCTGATTAGTAAAGCCTTTATATAATGTTACCAATATGATTTTGGTAATGTCAGTCTCCTGATCCTCACATTATAAGCATATCCTAGCCTGCATAAGTTATTCATTATATTAATAGCAGTAATGATAATGTGTATTGTGCTTTAGACGGTTAGAATATAAAACTCTGCAACCATTCTGCTGAACTGTACACTTTCTATGAAATTAGTTTACTGTATATATCAAACTATCTTTTACTGCATGACCCTTCAGGATATTTTACTGTATGACCCTTCAGATGGGCTGTTAAGAAAGGAGGAGAGTGGGCAGTCAGGCTGTGGCATTCTACTCTTTTGTTTCACTCTATTTCTACAGAATAAAATAAAAGACATAGAGGATTTTCTAAAATTACCATATCAGTTTTTACAATTGGCCTTCTGTGTTCAGATGAACTCAATGCTGCATTAAAAAGAGATGATATTACTGGGTGATGCGGAAAACTAAACTGGAGTGCATGGATGGTTAGGTGTAACATGTAATAGCAGTGCATGGGGAAGGCTTGAATAGTGCTTGTGTCTCCTCTCCTGATACAAATTATGTACTCTTACTGTCATCAGCAATAATACCAGTTCTAAAAACCTATACCTTTATTTCAAATACAACAAGGGTGGTTGCTCTCATTTGATACTATGAAATCAAAAGTACATTCATTATGTTAATGTGCTAATAAGACTATTAACAAAAGCCAGGGAAAGTAAATAGGAAACATCAGGTTCCTGCTCCTAACTCACAGAGTATTATATGAGATTCACATCACTGCCCTTATCTCTGGTATTTATGAGATGTCTTTTTCATACAATTTTTATCTCAGAGCAGAAAGATAAAATATTTTGAAGATATTTTCAGTTTCTGCCCACACAGGTATCTATGCTGTCTAGGAAAACAACCAGGGTTTTTCTTCAATGCACATTCACCAAATTATCCCTTTGGTTGCATCACTTGAACACTGTTATTTAAAAGATTCAGTTAAACAACAGAACAACCTGTTCGGAGTTCTTGCTGCATATGTCTGTGATCAAACAGTATCAACAGTGGCACTGGTATGTGGTCAACCACATGGGTCTAGATCACAGCTCTTTGCAAGGCCAATTCAAAGCCAGTATCAAGCCTATTGAAGGATAGATGTCACCTGATTTACCATCTTGCAGTTAAAATTCTGTGTCTGGTTTTCTGTTGGTCTTTTGTTCTTCTTAGACTGTGGACTCTAGGATGGAGTCTGCCCCTCAGGGGAATTAGAAGACTTCCTAGCATAAATGGGGCCTAATTTCTTTTTGAACCTATATTATGAATAAATATAAAGTATAACTGATAGCAAGGTATTGAGATAGTATGTATTTATACATATCAGGTATATACTACTTCATTTACAGATAAGAGACATAGATATTAAATATTGCTTTGGTTTCAGTGAAAAAAAACTGAAAAAAGGCACCTTAAGTTATAAATAATTATGTCATTAGAAAATATGGGTTTATGGTTTCCAAGAGTTTATTCACTTTTCAGGCTGAAATGAGAATGTGGGTACAGGACACACAGAGTTATTTGGTTACTATGCAGTTAATGAGAAAGTCATGTTTGAATAGTGATATTGTCACTGGCTAGAACATACGCAGGCATAACATTGATTCCATAGAGGATCATAGAAAAGATTGTGTTCAAAGAAACAGGAACTAAACCAAGACTCATCATTATCTTTCTCAGATTTTGGGGAGCAACTAAGTGCTGAAATGGCTAAAATGCAACTTTCAGTGGTGTGCATATGGCTTTCTGCTTGCCACAGACTCTAAGATGCCCCTGTGGACAACCCTGAATGGTTCTCCAGCTAGAGGTTCATATGTCCCATAGGATGTATTAGCTCGTCAGAATCCACATAGACTTGAGACCTCCTCCAACTCTGTTAGATAAGTGATGGCCAGATGTCACTGGCATAAAATAACCAATGGGATTCCGCACTCACTTGTGTATATTTAAACCCCGGAAATTCAATAAAAGATGGAAGGCATAGAGTTAACTTATTTGAATATGAGCAAGAACAACAATTACAAAATGATTGTCATTAATTTGTCATTACCTTTGGTCTTGTGCAAATCCTTAGCAGGTTGAAATTTTAAAAAACTAAACAAATTGTCAGATGTGAGACATATAAATAGGATACTGTCCTCTCAGCTTGGCCTAATAAAGGCTGTGAGGACTGGTAAAGGTCTTACAGGATCAAGTGCCTGTTTAAGCTGTTGAACATCTGATGCTGAAAAGGACTGCAGAACAATTCCACATGTATAAAATAGAAGGTGATGAATTAATAACAGAACAAAGCAACTCCCCAGTGTTCTTTAAATAGCCAGTTAAGGGGAATCAGCTTCAGAGAATTCATTACCACTCAGTTTGTATGAAAGGAAGCACAAACTACTATCTTTAGATTAAACTGGAAGTGGGAAACCTAATTCCTGGTCACCTGAGGATGAGGATCTGGTCTAAACTACTCTTGATTAATAGAGTGATCGTGCAGACAGTTATTGATTGCTCAGATGTCACGTTATCTGTGAAATAATTGTAAGTTTTGACAGATGGACTGTATTTTTGTTTCTCTTGATCTTAAAGGATCATATCTAAACTCCTAGCTGAAGATAGAAATTTTCATTTTTTTTTTAGAGGAAACTATGTACATGGATTCAGGAGAAACAATTGGAATGATCCACTGATGATCCACAGTACTAAGTGACAAATAGTAGAGATTATTCAACTTCTGATACCACACAGCAGTGATATCCTATCAGGCTTTCATTCAAAGCACTAGAGCATCTGAATGAAATACCGAATAAAGATGCCAAACGCTTATATGAGGCACTGTTGTACAGAGGTTCAATGCAACATATACAACTGTTGTTGAGCATCAAGCAATGAAAGCAAGAAGGTGGTCAAAAATCCAGACTGGCGTCTAAAGTATGAATAAACAGGAAGATAAATCAAAACAGTAATAAGCTCAGTTGCTACAGCCCTGAGGGAATAATATGATGTTACTGGATTGCTTAAGTACAGACATGCATGTACAAAACTGAGGTAAACCCTATGAGTAATAAAATCATGCCTAAATCCAGAAATGAACAACTGTGTAACCAATGTGACAACAATGAGTCAACGAGTCAACAGCAGTGAAGCTTTCCACTTCAGTATGCCAAACATGAGATTCAGAAGAAAAGATATTTTTAAACAGACTTTTTTAGTATTAAATATATATTTCATTGTCTATTTATATATTCATTTGTTACTATGAGTAAAAGCAGTCAGGAATTACCATTCTTTACTTTGGATGATAACGAAAGAATGGCTTAGTAGTTTTAGTGATTATAACTTTGTTATAAACTGGGATTCAGCACTCTAGTCTCCCTCAGAGCTTCTGTGTGACTTTTGGCAAATCACTTAGCACTTCAAAACCACAGTAAAATAAGAATCATGCAACTTCTATCTTCTGTTTGTAATATGACGCTAATCGATCATACTTGCACATACCTGATGGTTTAATGTTCTGAAGAACTAGCATATAACTGTGGCACCTGAGGCATACAGCAAAAGTAAAAACTCCAGATCTTCCAAAAATAGCACTTAGAAAAGAAAATCTGTTTATATTTGCTACAATAAAGGGCAGACCTGCAATGTATCTGTGTGTTTTGTGTTATTACATTTAATAGATGTTTCTTTAAAAAGGGTAAATTGTCTTTAAAATGTGTAGTTGTGAACATATATAGAAATATAGGCTAACTTTGTCTCAATGCTGCTGAAGTGATTGGCTTCCTTAATCCAGGACTTTAGTTTTTGGTATTATGGTAAAAAAAGTTTAAGCATGAAAGAACATGTTAGGAAACTTAGTATGAGAGACTCTTGAGAAAAGAGACAGAGGAAGCAGATTAATCTTTGTGAGCTGGGCAACTGCTCAGTTTCCTGAGCTATGCTCCTTTTTCCAAGAGCTGGAATAAGAAAACCTGTAAGCAGAGCCATGGGAGTGATGATGTCTCTTGGTACCAGGCAGTGCTAGAGGGAGAGGCCAAGGTAGTTAGGAGTCGCTAAGAAAAAAAAAGTTGTAGCACCAGGTCACATCAGCTTAAATCAGACCTTCCTACCAGCAAGGCTTAAAAATGTGAGTGAAAGAACACTATTGCAAGAGGGAGGAGGCAATCATCTGGCCCAGCAGTAGCTTTCTGGATACAAAGACCATAAACTGGTATTGTGCTGGAGGAAATTAAGTATTCTTCTCTATTAAGCTTTCTGGCTAGAGTTTTTTTTTTTTTTTTTTTTTTTTTTTTTTTTTTTTAATTTTAATATCAGCACTGTTTGCCAAACTGTTTGACTCCTACCTGAGAGTTAGGAGAGCAGGCTCACTGGAAGCCTACTTTTCAATGCGATTTTAGCAGGTTTGGAGCACTTTGCCAGAGCTTAGAGCCAGAGCTTTTGGTAGTGACCTTCAGTTTCAGGCCAGCCCCTGCTGCCAGCTCTGAAGGCAAACCGGGGAAAAGGTCTGAGTAAAACTTCAACATAAGTCAACATAGTATCCAATGCCAAAAATATGTCTAACGACATGTGTATTTGTTTGGTCATGCCCCACCCAGCAGACCTTGGTGTGTCCTCATTTCTTCCAGGCTGTCGGAGCCCTGGAAAAGTGTCTGCTGACAAAGTCCCGCTGGAATGCATGGAAAGGCGAGGCTGGTGCCGGGAGCTACTCCAGCCTCAAGGGCTGGCCATATCCCACAGTCGGAGGAGACTTGGTAAAACAAGCTCCTGCAAGGAAATTTAAGTGACATCGCCTTTTCTCTGAACTGTTTTATTCATGAGCATTTAGCAGGCATTAGAACTCTGACTATTCTGTGACTATTTTCATTTAGTAAAATACACATAAACTGCCAGAACAATAACTACTACAGGCCCTCTCTGTTAATGCTTCATGACTATCTTTGTTTGCAAAAACTTTAAAAAATCATTAGAAAAATTCATTAGAATTCCTTCTGAAGGAGAATGAAACAAAAAGAGAGACACAGAGAGAGAGAGAGAGAGAGAGAGGAGCAATTTACAATGGGACTTTAAGTCAGCAGAGTAGCTGAGAGAGAGGAAAAGAAGGGAGATTCCTAGCTAACTAACTAGCTAACATAGAGGCCTGTATGCAAGACAGTATCAACTGCAGAAAGAAACTAAGGAAAGAGAGAGAAATATAACTGGGCAAGTGTACCCATCATAATTACAAGGATTCTTATTTTTTCTTAGTCTTTTTATATCAAACATGGCTGCTTGCAAAAACAACTTTACAGTCCAATATCCGGTCATCCTGACCAAGTTTCCTATTATTTAGGTAGGCAAAACCCAAGCTTTCCACATAGTCACACTGAGGCTAGTGATAAGGAGAGTGAAAGAATAAGGCAATGATGATTTTACCTTTCATTTTCTTTCATCATGATAAAAAGAGAGAAAAATGATTCAAAATCAAGTGAATGTTTAATCATTTTTCCTCAAAAAATTGTTTCCTCCCCCACACTGGACGTCCATAACCACACACTTTACAGAGCTCTCCAATGTGTGTTATTAATTCCTAAATTAAGAATATTTTATGTACTGGAATTCTAACACAAAGTTTCTTGGTAGCTTTTGTTTATTTGTTTATTATTTCTTTCTTGGAAAGATTCACTGGATTCAATCCAACTGATTTAGGGAAAAAAAAAAGGGTTACACATTAAATTTCCTTTTGACACAATCAGGGATATGTATACTGAGCCAATTATTCTAATGTCAGAAAAGCTGGCATTGCTTACAAATATCCACTCTTTATATTCATGATGCATCTTGTTTTGCATTTACTTTCATGGTAAGAAAGGGTTTTGCTGGTTTTCATATTTTATAAATTAGAAAAACTTGTTTTATGAAACAAATGGAAAGACATTGCTACACTGACAACAGTAGCTAAGTTTATTCAGTGACTGATGGTCCTTTCTAGACCCATTAGCCCCAAAATAAAATTCCTAAAAATCTCATTACAGAAACATCAACTTTATTAAATCAAAGGTAAATATTTTTGGATTAAATGCTAATATTTTTATCCAGTTGAACAGCACCTTATTTTACAATTGCTCCCATCATAATTTTTCAAATAACTCATGGCATATTTAGAATGCAATAAAAACTGACTCTGCAGCATATGAAATAATGAGATAAAAACAAAAACAAACAAACAAAAAAAAAAACAAAGCAATAGGGCTCATAATAAATGTCAGTTAAACATTAGTAAAGGACCAGAAGGTATGGAATGGAAAGCAGGAGGTCAAAGTGACTCTCAAAGGAGCTGAGCACCCCTTCTCCTCCCAGTTACCTCTGTGTTTCAATGGGCACTGAACCAGGTCCACTATATGACTGTGATTTATGCCTTTGTATGATGAGGTAAGGCAAGCTTCAGCAATCAACTATGAAAGCAGGAGTGCCCTGACCTTAGGGGTAGGTCATACAAAGCTGCAGAAAGCCATGTTCACACTCATGACTTTAAATTGATTTTTTAATGATGTTTATAATGCTAAAAGATAATAAAAATTTTAGGTTAGTTATTTCTTAATGTTATTTTAATTTCTTTCATCCTGATGTAGAAGAATAATAGTTTTCCATCCAGTAAGAATTAGCATCGTGCTCTTTAGCTTTATTTTTTATTTTTAATAAATTGAAGTGCATTTCATAATGCAAGAATCGTTCCAACAACTTGAAAATTTTTGCATTTTTTTCCTCAGTTGAAATCATTAATAGAATTTATAAAACATGGAACTTAAAACAACTTTGACAGACCATCTAGCTTCTCTCTGTAGATTTGATGAATTCTACATGAATATTTGAGTCAATACAAATCCACTCCACCCAGTTCTGTCAAGCAGCCTAAAATTAGGTTAAACAAAAATAATTTCTCTAAACCTTTTATTGCCTAGGGAGGAATCCTAAAAAACTGACAGTATAGAATATACATTAACAAAAATGCTTGTTTATGGTCTGTTAATTCTGAAGGCCATCTCCTGTCCCAAACTGGTTAAATAAAATCTTTTGGAAAACATACCCTGCAAAGAAAAATGTGGAGCCTTGAATTATCAAGACTATACACGTCTTTAGCAAATAGCCTGTGATATTTACTACTGATGGAGCTGTGGTACACTTTCCAGAACATATTCTCTTCACCATGCTCCCTTTGTTCTTGACTGTTGTAGAGATGAATTCATAATATTTCTGGAATCAAAGGACTTGTCACTAAGTCTGCCTTCTAGCTTAAAAAAAAAAAAGAAAAAACTTTTAGCATTCTCTGCTGTATTTTAATTTCTGTTTTGATTCTCCACAATGTGTCACCAAATGCAATACTTCTACTGGCCCTCCACTGTCTAAACACCAGCCCTTCAAGGGAAGAGAAAATATTGATTTCAGGAATGTCGAACAACAGAAGTAAACTACTTTGCAATTCAGCTCTGAATATATGTGCTTCCTAGTTATTACTACAAGCTTTCATAGATTTACAGCATTCTGTTGGGCTCCTTCTTGCTGAATTTTGAATGCTTGGTCTCTAATGAAATCTATTTTTTTAGTGTGAGTAAGCTAACATTGCCCTCTCCTGTAATACCTGAATCACTCACTATAGGTGAATAAGAGTTGCTGCAGGGCTATTTCAGATGTCTACACTTCATGAATACAGCAGAATGACAGAAGGGTCTTGCTACCTAATACAGGACAAAAATCAAACCACTGCAAATAACTGTTATAATAGCAGAATAAAATATCGTAATTGCTGTACAAAACAGTATAAATGTATGACACACATTAGTAAAGTATTTTTGGTGTTAGTAAAGTGTTTCAGCTCTGACAAAAGATCTGTCAGCAAAGAAGACCGTATCCTAAATTTTTTTTCAAACTATTTCAGCAGATTTTTGGTTTCCTTTTGCAATGGATAATTTTACGTTTCTAGACAATGCATCAGACCCACTGTATGTTAAAGAATAGTGTATCAAGGCTGCATCAATACCTATGTCCTTGCGAGTTTCTAATGTTGAGAAACTTCAACTCTGTATACTTGTTTGCATCCCAGATCACAACATTAGGTTACATTGTGGTTGTCCATAAGTGCTTCTGAAAGAAGAAATACTATATTGAACAAAAAACGAAGATGGAAATGTATCAGGGGACAAAAAAAAGGAAGAGACTGACTTTGTTTTTATGCATATGTATTTATATGCACATATCTTAATATTTTAGTCTTATATGAAATAGCCCATGCATAAATGTCATAATAATATTTATATGTGAGCCAAAAACTCTGCATTTCTAATGACAAGAACATGTTGGTAGTTTTGCTTTATATTCCTGAGAAATTAACAAATATGACCATGAAGAAGAATATGATTTTATGAATTTATTTCCGGATTTAATTTCTTTATATTTTTGAATATCTTACACCAGGTAGTATTGTCACCTCAGAGTCAGAATGTCTTCTGACATTTCCTTAGCCTGTGTTACTCCCATGCCCTTGCACATGATCCATGTGTCAAACCTCACAAAGACCTCATATCCTTTTTGTCTGAGATACAAGATATTATTTTTTCTGATTCATTTATAAGAAATGTGCTGTCAGACTGATCTCCAAACAAGCAGTCACATATAAAAAAAAATCTTGCTTTCAATAACACACTGGCCTTTTATATTACAATATTGTATATCTATTATAAAATGATCACATATGTGCACTCTAAGAAAAAAGTAAATATCAGGCTTCTTTTTTCTTCCTTTTCCTCTTCCTTTTACCTCTAATGACTACATAAGATGAATACAATTAACATAACACCAATATTTGGATGACTCACACTACGAGTCAAAGCCCCACTGGCACAATTTGTGAAATTCAGTTTTCCAAGGTGCCTTTTAATATACTGTTAAATAACAACTTGCAGCATATGTGCGACCTGAAGGTTGACAGAAAGTTTGGTCAATATCAAGTGTCAATTATCCAGAATTTTATTTGAACCAGTCATCAGCATCTCAGCTTCCACAACATCTTTCAAACTGTAATTACAGAAGATTTTTTCAACAGCTTTTTGCTGTGACATTCTTCTGTTTTACACACTTAACCCTCTCTATGCTGTATCATCTGCAGTGGAAAGGACAACATGCGTAAGAGAAAACAGAACTTTTGGACCCACTAAAGGTTCATCATAAGCAATGTTTTAATCTCCAGTATTACAGTGCTAAATTTGGGAAAAAAAAAAAAAAGATAAGATTACTTTACTCTGAATTTGTACTGGTATGATTTACCCGAGCTGAGAATCTCTCTCAGGTTGCTTTATTCAGTTGATATGGGATGCTTGGTATACACTTAAAGTTTAGGGAAGGAACTGGATTTTCTTTCAGGGCAGATTTTCTCCAGTATGAATGTCATCTATTAAAACTGGTTGGTTCTGGCCCTGCTTCTGTGTTAAATGCCAAATGGATAGGAGTGGAGCATATAGTCAGCTGGGTACTTGCAGGTGGGAGTGGGGAGTAAGAAGGATTTAGTCTGCCCGTCTGCTTCAGGGTACCTTTCTCCAACTCAGTACAGAGCCGTGAAGACCTCTTTGTCTCCCATTAGTCTCTCCCTCCACTTCTTACATTTGGTAACATATGGAAGCATACTGAATTGTAGGATTTGACTGGTTGAATTTCTATTTGAATTTCTGGTGTTATTGAGCTTCTGTTGGAAACTTAATAAGTTATCAATCCTTAAGAGGTTATTCTAATTAGCACAGTGTATCATCTGAAATACCTCGCTAGGTAGTGGTAGAGTCATTAACAGCAGTGGTCATTATTGAGATTTTACAAAAGTGATAGACTATATTTCCATTAGTTTCACTTGCAACCAGAAAACGGCTCTTGTTATCCTGTCATCAAGAAAAAAATCTCAAAACATGTTATGAATTAAATCTGTACTGTATTTTTACATACACAAGCTGCACCATTTTATAAGTTTATGCCATCAGCCATTATGTTCTACTGGGAATTTTGAAGGTACCTTTTCAGGTGATTAGCATCACATTTCAATAAAAGAACTGCTACTGAATCATGAAATTTGTTTCTTTGGTTTTACATATACCTTGTATGTTCTATATGTCTACATGTGGTAATTGTAACATAACTGATAGAGCAAGATATATCGATAGAGCTCTTCTAATAGAAGATATTAGAGATACAGCTCTTCTAAAAATGCAATGATAAGAAACAAGGGAGTAACTTGGCCCTTGTTTACACACGCCTCAATGAGGGTTTCCACTGATTAATTTTTTTTCTTTCTTTGAAGTGCTAGAAAATTCTGCATTTGAGATAAGTGTACCTCTCTGACATACATTGGATTCCTTTATTTTGGCATTTAATGAGCTACTTCTGGTTCTGTTGGGGACAATATCACACATTAATTTGCCCAGAAACAAAATCAGCCAGATAGTATTAATAAACATGATCATTCAGGTTCTTTTTGTAATCAGTGATGAAATTCCCACTGTCTTCAGGGCTTAAAAATCAATATGAATATTAGATGGATTCTTACCTGGTTTTTTTTAGATCCATAAAATGCTTTTCATCTATGCAAATTTTATATTCCTTTGCAACTATTTTCTTTCCTGTGCTGCTTATGAATGAGATTTTTCAAAAGGACTCATATATATCGTTTCTGCTGAAGTCTGTGACAGCCTTGTCAGTAACTTCAATTACAACAGATAAACTAATGGTAATTTATGACTGTAAGCTGCAAAGAATCCATTATTATAAGTTAGAAAATATAATAGAATAATGGATGAATTGACTGATGATTTTACTTTTAGTTAGTGTTTCCAATATCAGACTATGAGTCATCACTTTTACTTAATAAACCAAACCTCTGACTGCTGGCTGGTAGCAGATTTATTTTTTTGTCTTGTCTATAACTGCTATATTTTTGGTATTTATGAGAAACAGCATGATGAAAAGTACATGATGAAAAGTAAAGGAATGCTAGCCTGAATTATATTTGCTCTATTCAGGAAACCTCTGTCATTGACTTCTGTAGGAAGATATGGAATCAGGTACAGGAGGGTTTTGGGGAAAAAATGTATGTTTGGTGTAAAACAAGTATGTCCCAGTCAGGCTGAAGACCTGGCCCGACGCACTCATTACACCTAACAAGAACACTCCAGAACATTCCAGAATCCCGAAGGTGGGGGCTGGAGCA
>JAWLRI010000164.1:56909-69672 GCA_034781795.1 Crypturellus tataupa
TAACCAAGTGGTTAGGGTGTCACTTTGACAATAACACTAATGTGCTAAGTTAAAATAGATATTCCTATTTCATTAGGTTGTGAATTCCTACTGTGCTACTTCTCCATGCTATGAAATAGCAAGTGAGATTCCTCTGCCAGGCTTGGTGGAAACACAGAGCTTTCAGTTTACTGAGCCTCATGTATTTAATGATTAAATACATGGATTCCATCTTTCCCATCTGGTGTCCCTGACATGTTCAGACATTCAGACAAAGCTTCAATAGACACTCTATGCTTGAACAGTAATTTATGTTATTTGATAGCAACAACAAATCAGAGAAGTGAGGAGAGTCCCCAACCACAATACTAAAGATGCAGTTTGTCCCACCCAACTTTAATTATCAATAATGTGGGTGTTTACAAACAATCCTATTTTCTGTACTCCACCCCCTCTGCTATTCAGAAGCAGAAGCAAAATAGTTGCAACAGCACCTGCGTTTTATTAAACCTTTATTTCCAAAGTTGTGAGCATAGGATACATGTACCTTGCACTGAATAGCAGTAGGGTGTCATTATGAAAATAAATAAAAATCAAAAGACAGAAACTTAAAATTTTATGCTATGATTTTCCAAAGTTACAATGTTTACTGCCTTCTTCAGGGTAAGCTGATTACTAATGTCCTTTACTCACTGGTGTTATACTTCATGCAATACACACTTGAGATAACAGAATGAAATGAATGCATAGTACAAAGGACTTTTAAATAACCAAAAAGAAGTTTATTTTCTTTTCTTCAGGTGAGTAGTTCTGTTTCAGATCAGGGACAAGATCCAACATCTCAGTGAAGGAAGGCACAACTCTAACAAGCATTTCCTTGCCCTGTACCTTGTACTGTGTGTACTTGTAATCAGTACTGCAGAGCTGGCAGATATTATGGTAGTGGGGCTACGTTAACGAATACAGCAGACAGGAGAAGATGAACTGGGAGTCTTTTGTAAGAGAAAAAACAACAAAAAGACCCTAGAGTGCAGCAAGATCTTAAGGGATCATGGAAAAACATGCTAAGCAGAATGAGAAAAAGAGGAAAACTAGAAGGAAGATAATGATGTACTACAAAATCTGGAAAATCTAAATCCTTATGATAACTATAATACAACAGACAGGAATTGTTCTTTGCAACCATGAGGGCCTCTGTTTATAAAAAGGAACACTAAAGCTTATGAGCTTTACACTTATAAAAGCTATATGCTATAAAGGTTACAAGCCTGATGTCTGATATGAAGATTAAAATAAGTAAAAGATCATAGAAACACCTATAATCAATTTAAACAGGTGTATTTTCAAAACTTAGTGCATAATATCTGTGCTCACATCAAATTTATTGGTACTTACACAACTTTAAACTTCATATATGACTTTGAAATTCTTTCTCTCTCAGGGAATATAACATAAAAAAATTTTGAAGTATTTCATGTACAGCTGTACAATACCTGATTTTTAAAACTACTTTCCAGCTCATAATTTCTTTTATGCCCTGTCATTATTCTGTCTCTAAAACCTAGTATACAAGCAAAAGCCTTAGAAAAACAATATATTTTATACTGCCTGGATTTGACTGATCAGGTTTCTTCTATTGGTTAAATTTATTATGCTTATTTATAAAGCACTTTTTCCACTTTTGCCAAAGTTTGGTCTTTTTTTTTTTAGAGTTTTTTAGAGTTTTAGAGTTTTATAGAGACAGTAAGAGACACAGTGACCCAGGAGATCCCTGGCATGTAATGCTGTTGACATGCTTTTCCTCTACTAGATTGAACACTGTGTGAGATCTATGTCATGTAATAATTTTGCTATCAATTGTGCTATTACTTAATCATCTCCCATTAAGGCAGAGTCCTAGGGAATCGCTTACATATATACAGTCCATAATTTTAGGCACTGGTCATATTAAAAACAACTTCATGTTGGAGATAATGAATATTCTTATGGGTGGAGTGTAAATGTGTAATACGAGGAGCTAGTCTGCAAGATCACACGTTGGCCAAGATCAAAGGCTTGTCTTAATGATAAGGAAAAATTGACTCATCAAAGCTTTGTTTAATCTTTATACCTGCAAAATATCAGTTCATTTATTTCTACCACGAGGGAAAAAGGGGAAAAAAAAAAGGAAAGAGAGAAAGAGAAAAAGAGGAAGGTGGAGAAAAGAGGGGAGAGAGGGAAGGCGGGGGAGTGAGAAAAGAGAAGAGTCAGAGAGAGAGATGGCAGGGGCAGGGACAATCTCTCTCTGAATGGGAAGAAGATAACGAGGCAGAAACTTAGATAAGTGCAGGGTCTAAAGTGTTTAGCAAGATTTTCTAGCCAATGTGGAGCTGTTAAGAATCCTAAATTAGAAATGGAGAAGATGTGCAAAAAAAAGAATTTCCTCTCAGGAAAATGGCTTCATTTAAACACTCAGACAGAATACTGGGCTGTTCCTGTTAAGCAACAGCACCGAAGTGAAAGGAATAGAAAGTCTGTGCAGCTCAAGTGGCCAACTTCCCTAGCTCTTGTACTTGCATATCACAACCGTTACATAATTGAGAGGTACATATTGCATTCCTTGATGAAACAAGGGTGTTATATTACAAAGGGGACGGGAGATGATGGTTCTGCTGAGATCCTGTGATTCCAGCGCTGGCTTTTGGCTGAATTTCAGAAAAACTACCAAGCCTGTCTTCAGTAATCTTGTTTACTCCCACACCCAGGAATGTAGGTCTAGAAGAGAGTCTGCATTTGAATTGTTTATGAACTGCGTATGATCGGAGAGACAGGAGCTGGCCTCTGTTTCAGATAGTCAGCCGTTTGAGTGGGTGGTTCAATCAGAAAACAAAGCAAGGGAAAACATGCATAAAATCTAAGCCTTTTCCATAGCTTAGACAGCAGGATCGCATTCCATTCTGTCACAAGGACTGTGTTTGGCAACTTACCCTCCACCTCCTTTAACCTTGTAATTTAATTTCCTCTTACTAGTTTTATTCCACATACATTTAATAACCTAAATTAAGATTACAATAAATACAATGCATAAAACCAATATTCAGCATTGTACAAATCTTGGTGATTTAACTGTGGTATATATGGTATATATAGCACAAAACTGGGACAAACCTGCAAGAGGACATGATCAGATGGCTTCTACCATCTGGACTTTACTAAGCAGCTCCTCATGTAAAAAGCTGCTGAGAGTACATTGCACATTAGCGTCCTCTCTATTTTCAAGTGAAATGGTGCACTAGAATTCAGTAGAACTGGCATGAAAAGGGACACTGCCAAAATAGCAAAAGAATGTACTGATTTATCATCTCAGTACAGCATGTTAGGAAGACCCCTCTAAACTACTAACTCCTTGATTTTTGTAACATGCTGCCTGTCATTTTTATCTCCTTTTTTTCCTCTTCCTTTTTCCTTCTTCCTTTTTCTTTTGCCATTCCTTTTTCTTTCTTTTTCTTTTCTCTTTCCTTTTTAGTTTTCTTCTTCCTCACTCTTTCTTTATGTTCTTCTTTGTGGTTCTCTCTTTCACTATCTTTTCTTTTACGACCACCTTCCCTTCTTTCTGCCTCAAATAATAAGTATTTCACAACTCTGTGACATATTCAGAATTTTTTAAATAAGTGTGAATCAGAAACAGCACTCATCATTCTTACAGGAAACTATATGTGATAGTGTAAGTTCTCACAAGCTGCAGCTAACTGACCTCCTTCTCCTGTACGGAGTCCTGCTTAGCCATGGAGACTTAACGCTGACATAATTCTACCTGGTGTAAATCGTAATGGAGTATTCGTAGTGGGGTCATTCAAAACCAAATGATATGATGTTTGGTCCTTACTATGTAACTAATAAGAAGACATTGTCAGTACTTTGTAATTACAAGTCTTTAATATAGCAACAAAAGTGTTAACATTAAAGGGCTTAAAAGAGAAGGAGGAACCTCTGTGTTTCATAGACTGAATTCTAGAGTGAACAAACCGATTGGAGCTCATCTAAATTAGATTTCTCTTGGGGCAGGGATCCAAACCATTGGCCTGAGAATGAAGACAGCCTCCCTCCCCTTTGTAATACATTCTCCTTAATGAATAACAACAAAGATTGATTAAAACCTTAGGTCATGTCATATCATATCTCTTCCAGTAATTCAAGATCAGGGAGTTACCAAGCCACTTTCAAAAATCTAAAGTGAAAAGGTTTCTATCTGTGGAATGTTCATGTGCGTCTCAATTCAGTTACCAGTAGCATTGTTTTTAATTTTATTTTGATGATCACACTTTTCCAATTTAAATATTGTTTAGAGAAGACTGAATAGCAATGATCCAAATGCATATGCTGAATCTAAAAATCCAGACTTGAAAAGAGTATAACGTACTGAAGAGATTACATTTAAAACCAAAAGGCAAGGGAAGACAAAATGCCCAACAGCAATGTTGGAAATATTAATTAGTATTTGTGTAGTCCTAAGTGTAACAGCAGCAGAGCTTGGACTAGGATAGTGAGTCTGAGTGCTTGCAAACTTTTTTCAGTACTTGCTGCCACTTACAGGGTGTATTATGCCTAAGCAAACAAAATGTGTGATAATGTGCCTGTCTTTCCTGACCTACATAACAAAATGTTCACTTGCCGTGTTCCAATCAATTCCTTTGCTACCCTAGCTGCCTCTTCCATTTGCAATCAATGAGTTCGCACATGAATAGCTCATTCCCTTTTTTCCTTGGTCAGAATGAGTATGGATTTGTTCAAGAACTCAACACACTTTTTGCTCTAAGGCCAGACTGAGGGAAAGGATGTTTCTCAGCTTAGCAAATTGCCTGCAAAATGTTAAAGGTCTTCTTCCACTGAAGCCAATAGAGATTAAAATTTATGCTTAATTTAATTAACTCTTTTTCAGGCATTAATCTAAGATCCAGAGCTGAGTTACAGAATTCTCAGTTACGTCTAAAATGTGATGACTTCAAATTTCATAGCACTGGTGATTTGACCTTGATAAAGATGGAACACCATTGCAAATCGTGGGGAAGGATGTGTCTACGTATGTGATGTTAAGGAAGAAAATAGTGGTTATTAACAACATCTTGGCAAGACCCTGTATTGATGACAACCTTCCCATATTCCTTATTGACCTATGAAAAATGTTTTTTTTTTTTTCTTATTGTTGTTTTGGTTGTTTGTTTTTTAGTTTCCATGTCAGCAGTTTTCAGCTTTAAAATGATTGGGCAGGAAATTTCAAAAGTAAATATATTTTTTGAAGAGTCAATTAACAGTCAGCATTAGACACCTAAATCCACATTTAAACATTTGAATATGCCTGACCTGGTTTTCAAAAATGCTGAGCATTAACAACTCACAGTGTCATCAGTTAGTTAGTAAACAGCTAAAAACCAAGCAAATGAAATCACCCAAACAATATATTATGTACTTCTACAAAACACTCTGTCTTTAAAAATCATTTTCCAGTGAGATGGAAGGGTTTTCTTTTAGTTATGTACTTATGTATTTTTACAAAGCTTTAGTACACTTAGAGATGGAATGTTGCCTTGCTCAGTGAAGAGGTAACCAACCAAATGCAGACAAAGTCATGTAAATACTGGCTGTTAGCGCTGACAATATTCTATATTTAAATGCTATTTGTAACATGTAATGATTAATGGCCTAATCATTAAAGTTGGTGTTATACTAGCACCCATGCAGAACCCCAACAGTGGTACACAATTTGCTTACGTATTACACACTCTCCCCATAAAAATCAGCACATCACTGAAAAAAAACATCAGCAGTAAGCACTTTTAATTAGACTGTACCTAATCCATGGGTGGAAATTGAATTTTGGTTGTGTTCATCAGTCTTGAAAACAAGAAATCCTTAATGTAGTCAGAAAGCCATTAGAAAGACCTAACAGAACTTGAATCAATTTGATGATATTCCACTGTGTGCTGTTCTTTTCATCCATATTAAAACAAAATAAGGTCAGGATGATCATAAGGTTAATTTATCCAGGTCAGGGTTTTTATAAAGGCTTCAGGATATCATACCTAAATAACTAAGCAAGTTAAAAATATATTTTGTACAGCCACAGAAGTCAGAGGACATTCAAAGAGTACAAAGTAAAAGACCCTGATGGTGAAAATAAGAGTGTTCTTATATTCTGTGTACTAATCAGCTAGAAATTCTTTGTTTTTTGCAAGATAGTGATTTTCCATTTTGATTTCAGTGACTTTTTTTAATGTTGCCATCCTTTCTGATCGTACTAAGATCTCACTCAGTATGATCTCACTTACTCTTCACTCAGTGCTTTCAAGTGCTTTATCTTACTTGTTATGCAAAGCAATTTACCTTTTTTTCTATTTCCAAGATAGCATTACTGTACATAATAATGTGACACTTATCTGGATTATAATGTGACACTTATCAGCAAATGTAGATAGTGAAAAGAGAAGGGTAGCACAAATGATAACTTCTGAGTAATCAGGGTTCTTCTCTCTTGTTGATGCTGACATATATGAAATAGTCTGCCTTCACTTGACGTGCAACCTGAGAATTTCAGTGATGGCCTTCTTGTACACGGGGTAATTTTTTCAGACTTTTATCGTTAGTGGTAATCATTTCATGGCCAGCAATTATAGTTTTAAATAAGTTTCCAGCCAACTTGGAAGTCTCTTTTCATACTTAAAATGATATTCAGGAGTGGTATTAAACTGCAAAGATTTAAAATTCATGTTTGAACTCCTCTTAAGTTCTGAGGTTGCAATACAGCACCTGAGAGTCATTTGGGTTTATGCCATGTGCTACATTTACAGAAAAATAAAAGTAATTATCCCAACATACCCCATTTTGTGGTGGCAGGAAGAGTATGTAATCCAGCAGTTCCCATGCATGATTAAACTTCATAATCAAATGTTCTCACTTGTGGTATAATCTTCTAAAAGCAGTTATACAAGGTTCATATCAGGTTGAGCTAGAAAAGCAAAGAAGATACACTGCCTTAATATCAGCTATTTTAATTAATTATAGACTATATGTCAAGGTAAACAAAATGTCTTGGAAGATCCTTCTTTCTGCCATGTTAAAAAAATGATTTTAAACAACAAATCTTTTTTAATGAAGATACTTAATAACCTTTAAGTATGGAGACTAAACGAAACACACTAGTGGAAGAGGCCACGTGGATTTGTAAGACAGCATCAAGCATATGTAAGGTTTTTTCTGACACTTATTTTTTCAAACCATATCCTAGAACATCCATTGATTCCTATTCAGTCCAGACATATTGAAACTATTTGCAAAATTGTGGTTATGTAAGCACAGGAAAACATTTCGATTTTTATTATATTTCCTAAAATTATTTGTTTTAAATAATTTAAATTTCAAGTCTTAGCTTAGTGATATCTGTAAACAGTAAGAATCGTAGATTCCAGAAAAACATCTTTCTGCTTGAAAGAGCATATCCTTCTGATACTAAAATAGTACTATAATTTTACCTTAGTGAATCTGAAAAAGACAAAAATATAGATACAATACAAAAAAAGAAACTAGTAGAGAGATAGAGAGGATAAACTACTATATTTTAATTTGATGTGTTTATAAAAGATACGCTTTGTAAACAGTGCCAACAGTGCGAAAATCTCACAGATGAGATGAATATATTCAACTAGCTCTCTAGGAAGAGTTTTCCTGAGTGAAGAAAATTGACATCAGCGATGGATAGGAGACAGTGCAAAAATTGGTTTTTCTTTGGCAAGGCATTACTAGCACAGCCATGTGATGATAAAGACAATATTCCTTCAACCCAAGATGAAAAAGAATAGATGTCTTTGTGTTAGCCACTGAAGATTAGATACACTGATCAAACTGCCTGCAGTGAATTTGAGTCAGTCAGCAGTAAGAATCTGTGAAAACTTTAAGACAGATGAATAAGTAAGTTGCAGCAAAGGCACAGGAGCTTCAGTAGCGTCTTAAACTTGAGTATCAGAACAGGAAATGAGGGAAGAGGAAAGATTTCATTATCCACTTTACCTATCATCTCAAGTGTTTTACCATAGACACAGACCATGTACTTGCTCTGTTTTTCTGTATCGTCTAATATAGAGCAGGGGTTGAATGCCACCAGATGTTATAGCACTTATTCAAAGTATATTCTCCTAAAAAAAAAAAAAAAAAAAAGAAAAGGAGAGAGAGAGAGAGACCATCACACTAAAGTATTAGCCTAATTACTTTCAGTGATCTGCTATAGATGGAGTTCAAGAAGTTTATAACAGGGACCTCTTCTTGCCTGTGTTACTAAGGAGCTCCATGATCTGGGTCAGACCACATTGCTGAGTGAGGCAGTTCATAAACGGCCTCATGAAATAAGCATGAAATAAGGGCACTTATATGCCATTTAACATACAGCTGCAGTGACTTTGAGATCTTGAAGTCAAGACCCTTCAAAATAATTTAAGTATTTTATCTTCTTTCTGATCTTGTCATTATTATTCCAATCATCTAGCCAGGTAGTTTTTAAATCTAAAGTAGACTTTTCCTCTGGGTCAGCTCTTTGAACCCACAATCTGTTTTGTTGTGATTGCTTGTGTTCTGGTATTTCCCTGATCCAACCTTATTATCCGCCATCTCAGCAACTGAATAAGCATTTTACAAGTCTAAGTAACAGTTTCATATTGGAGAATTATTTTTACTGACTGCTCATTTCAGTCAAGTAATCATTTCAGAATCTGTTAATGATTGTCTTCCATCTCTTTATAGATGACACAGTGCACAGTGAGTCTGAAGTGTGTAAAATGCACATAGGCAGCTTTTAAATGTAAGATGAGATTTGTCCAAAAGAATCAAGGAAACCACAAAGCCACAATCAATGTCATAAAAAAGGTACAAATTAACGTTAAGCCCTATAATTACCTTACAATTTAGAGTGCTCATATATATGCAGATAATATGCCTTTGTAATGTGGTTGAAATGATATTTCTGAAAACAGATGCTTTCTCCTACCATCTGTGATAAGCCTACTTGTACCCCAGCCTTCCTCCTTGCTTAGAAGCCAAAATAAATAAAACAAAAAAATATCTCCTGAAAGGCACTGATAAAATAACCTCATTTCATTAATTTTCATATCACATCATTTTCCCTGTCAATACGTATAATAACAGAGTCTTTCTTATTTTTAATGATAAACTTATGAAAATTTTATCTTGTTAGAAAAAAAAAAAAGCCTCATTTTGTCTTACAAAATCACAGAATTGTGGAGGTTGGAAGTCACCTCTGGAGACCTTCGAGTCCAACCCCCTTGCTCAAGCAAGGTCACCTAGAGTATGTTGCACAGAATTGCATCCAGCTGAGTTTTGGATATCTCCAGTTATACCTGTGTTTTTCAAGCTCTAGCATTCTCATGGTCAAGAAGTTTTCCTCATATTCAGGTGGGTCTTCCTGTTGTCCAGTCTGTGACCAGGGGATCCTCAGCTGAGAGAACTTTCTCCTTTTGTCCCAGCACCCAGGCAGACCTAAGGCTAAGGAAGTCCTGGCGGGCAGGTCAGTGGGGGGACTGGTTGTCACCATTGCATTAACAGGCTAGAAAAGACTGATGTGGGAAGCAGGTTTTTTTGAGTACATATGCTGCTTTATGTATTTGCCAGAAGAACTTTCTGGAGGTCTTAACATATGTCCTAAATTGTTGCCCTACAGTTAGAAATTTCTTGCTAACTTCTGTACTATAGAGTCTTTTCCAGGCTGTGTAGGCACCTTGATCTGATACTTTTAAGTAGGTAGTAGTATATCTCCATCAACACAATAAACAGCTATATAAAGTTGGATATAAATGGATAGATAGATAGACAGACAGACAGGGATACCACAGTTGCAAAGAATTCTCATGTTTTGAGTAGGATTGATAACTACTGGCTGATAATTCATTTTGTTAAACTAATTTTTCCAATCCTAATGGAAAATTTGACAAGTTATGATGGGTCATGCATCATTGCAGATGTGCTAGCTATACTTTTCCTGCAATAACACTTTTTTTCTTTTTTTTCTTTTATATGCTTTTTTTCACAATAATTTCTTATTGTCAATGGTGACAAAGGAAGCTATAAAAAATGATAGCAATAAAGTTGTACTGCGAAAGGAGATGAAGAAACATTTGAGAGAGAGAATAAGAAAATCTGCACACCTGAGTTTGATGGTTCGAAACACTGGGACTAAATATAAAGTTTATTTCTGTCCCTCCAAGTTGTGTTTGCAAGCGGTTGGGAATGACACGTCACTGTCTTCTGATTTAATGGATGCTTTATAGCTAGGACTCTACAGTGTCCCTGAGTCCTTTTATGACTAAGAAGCCACTGTGTCCCTGAGCTGTTTCACCTTGTTATGGAGAGAAATAATTGCCCTAAAACAAGACGACAAGAAGATTATCAGAACGTCAAAATGTTGAGGATATACTTTATACTTTATTTCTTTCAAAATTGCTGCTGTATTCCCACTGAATTTTAAAATGATGAAAGAATAAGAAATATACAGTCCACTATGTCTTTGAACATACTGGTCACTCATTAATATTTTTAAACATTTTGGAACACTGAAAGGATGTTTCACCTCTTCCCATTAATTAGAGTTTATGTAGGAGCTTTTTCTTTCAGTTACATTTTATTTAGACTATGAAGGATATATTCAGTTCACTTCCTCAAGGGTCATTTCCTTCCACATTAAGATAGATAGTGCTATTAAAAATTATTTTCTTTGAGAAAGCTATTAAAATTAAAGTCTTCTGTGTGTGTTTATGGACGATACTAAAGTTATATTTGTATGAGCTTGGAAATTAGTATTACATGTAAATAGTAAAGATGAAAAAAAGAAAAAAAAAACCTAGATGCCTGGAATTTTCACATATAAATTCTAAAATAAACTTTTATCTATAAAAACAGATTAAATCTAGAAACGTTAAAATTAGATTGGCAGCAAAACGACCACTGTGGACTCTACTGCTGTATCAACTGCAGGAACGCAAAATTTGAAAGAAGGAAAAAAAAATGAATGTACTAGTTACAAGCAATTACTCTGGGAAAAGGTAGTGTCCTGGCTATCATATAATCACTAAATCAAACCATGTTTTATTGTTATTCTCAGTAGCTTGCTGACATGTGGGGGACAGAAGCAAGCAATTTGTTAGAGCTAGTAAACTAATCTGTAGTTTGTGCACTCTATAAATAAGTGACCTAATAAATAAATATCCCTCTTTGTTTTAAGGACAATGATGACGAACTGATTTACATCGCCTCTAAAATATTTAATATTAATATAATTAGACTACCAGGACTAATACTGTTATTTATTTGCAGATCTGCTTAAGCTAGCAAGACTGCAACAGCTAGAATAGCATTTCTATCTAAACAACACAAAAACATGGCCTTATTTGGATAGGCAAATACAGTTATACTTGGCAAAACATGCCCACAAATATTCCATTACCATATAATATCCTTCGTATTTTGTTCTTGTAATAAAGAGAAAAAATATTTTCATGCAAAAATCTTCACATTATATTCTAAATTATATTAGTTTAATTGATTATTCTCTATATGGCCGTACTGGCATGAACATTTAGAAGTCCTGGGATGAAGCATAAAAAAATTTAACTTTATTCCTTCTACATACCTTATCTTCTCTGTGGAAAGGTTAAGAACCTTAGTATACTTGACATCAATTCTCATAACTATATCTCTGTAAGTATTTATATATAAGACCATGGATGTCTGTTCATGTATACATACAGACATATGCATATGTGTTTGTATATATCTATATTTATGCTGAATTGTCTGAGATCACAGAGTCCTTTTTCTTTTGATATCTTTCAAAATTTTATATAATGTACCTTTTGCAACATGACAATTATTAGATTATATTTTTCTGGAAAAAAAGCACAGGGTGTAATCTTTACCATTAAATAGTTTTACCTCTCTATTTCTTTATATTATAGTTACTTTGATAATGCTGCCCCTACCTTGAAACTGTCAGGACCAAGGACATAGTATTCAAGTCCTTCCTTTATAAGATATCTACAAGTGAACAGGTAGAGGGACAGTAGGGAAATAACAAAACAATGTGTTTTGTGTGGATATATATTTAGTTAAATAATAACAGCATAAGAAAGTGGTATCAGACGTGGAATATGATTAGATTATTGGATAGCTGAGACTGCTCAGCAGACAGACTATAAGAGAGGAAGGTCAAAGGTAAAAATAAAAAATAGTAATAATAAAAATAATAATAATAATAAAAAAGATTTATGAATCAAAGTTGACTCTATTTTTTTAGAGATAAGTGGGTTTTATTTTATAATTTCCATGCTCAGAGGTGTGTGTAGTTTCTCAGCTAGTATATGGTGGAGAATTGATTCCAATACAACTTTTTAAGACATTTGCTTTTCATCTAACTCCATTTGGCTGGGTCTAAAATAACGTTGATGTAAATAATGTGTGAAAGATATTCTCCTACAATATACAATACTGTCAGAATGGAGAGGCATCATAAATCTTTCAAAAATTTAAATTCTATTTCTTGCTTGAACTGATTACTGAACCAAAAAAATTCAGAAAATGATATCTTCATAGGTATTGCCATAAACAAAGTTTTATGAAACCTGGCAGTTCCTAAGGTACTTTAATGGAGATATGTTGATGCTTGTGGTTTACCTAGTTGTCGGATTCGCTATCAACCCGTGGTGGTTGCCCGTGGTTATAGAGGGAATACTGAGGCCATCCACCTCAGGGT
>JAWLRI010000164.1:72078-136598 GCA_034781795.1 Crypturellus tataupa
AAGGCTATCAGGTTAGTCAAGCATGATTTCCCTTTTGTGAATCCATACTGACTAGTCCTGAGCACCTTCTTGTCCTCTATGTGCCTGGAGACAACGGCCAGTATGAGCCGTTCCATCACTTTTCCGGGGACAGAGGTGAGGCTCACTGGCCTGTAGTTGCCCTGTTTATCCTGTTCTGATCCTAATAAATGATGCACGACTAAAACACATACTTTAATTATGCTTGGAAAGAAGCCGTGATAAACCTTATTGAACTTAACAGTCATAGCTATTGTCTTCAGTTTAAGATTAAGCAATGATCAAGCTCCTTTGTAGCATCATGTAGCTGAAACAATAGGCACCGTTAACCAAAACCTAGGCACATGTAAAATCTCAAATAGTTGTACCACACGCCCAAGATGTTTGAAGAAGCCTGATGCAGAGTGCTTGCAGTGCTCAATAATAAAAGACAGTTCACAGAAATGTTCAGATAATGAGCAAAACCCACCAATCACAGTCAGGAACGCTCTTACAGTGTGCCCGAGTGGTAAACAGATGTGAAAAGCTTTGCATAAAGTGGTGTGTAAGAGGGAATGAAGAAACTAGCTTTTCTGATTTTATTTTCACAGAGTATTTTTTATTTATTCTTTTTAAGTGAACAGCAATGCATGGAAGAAATACCTGATTCCTTTATGTATTTCTTCTCTTGATAGAAACAAACAACTTCTGTACGTAAAGTAATGACTTGAGTTAGAAAAGAAAATCCATACAGCTATATAGTCTTAATGCAAGAGTGTCTGCAATGGTTGATGCATACTCAAATTTCACCGTGGAGTCACAGTAGACTGGAGGGAGGATTTGAGCCAGATACTTAGTACAACCATTCAGCAATTTTTACTAAAATGAATATTCACATAAAGGACATTAAATTAATTTCCAAGTACTTTCTTACAATCTATTGTACCATATTTTGTGGAGGTGCTAGAAACATGTTGTTTCCCCCTTTGGTGGTGGGAGTAGCTCAACAGATGGGCAATCAAACATAACTGCAGATTAAAAAGAGAAAAGTCAATAAAGAGAAATGTGTACAAAGGGCAAAGCTGTTAGCAGAAATTTATTGATGTCCTTCAGTGTCTTGTCCAAATCTTGCTCTTTATTGCTCTATTTCTGTCCTTACAGGAAGGAATCACTCAAGTCTACAAACCAAAAATAAATAGAGCAACTACCACCCAAATCTTCCTGTTCCCCTCAATTCCAGCTGCTTTTTGGAACATGTTGCTTTTGTCAAGTGAGGCTATGATTTAATTCTAAAGGCTTGTCTGTGAGTGAAGAAAGCTCAGCCACAGCCATCAGCAGTTCACTTCAGCTTTCAGCAGCCCAGACAGAGTTAAGCCTCTGGAATTGTTACCCCCTAAAGGAAGATAAAAACCCAGGCAAGGGAATTAGTGTGAACCTGCACCATTAAGCAGACATGTACACCACTGAGAAGGATGCCTGCTCTCTTATTGCTGCTGTTTAATATTACTCCAAACTAATCGCTAAGATAAAGGGGAAGTGGAAAGAAGAAAATAAAGGGGATTAATAAAATTCAGGTAGGAAAAAAAATATTATTTTCCTGTAACAGGTAGTCTAGAAAATATGTATGTAAGAGTTTAAAACACAGCAGCTATATAAATCACTCTTGCAAACCAATGTAATATACAGGATTATAAGAGCATTTTTTTTTCCTGCTGACTCTGGCAATTTGTATGATTTAGCTTTGATTTTCATTAAAATGAAAAGGAAAGATTTGTATTTTAACAACAATAAAGTATACATGACCGAGGAATTGCTGCTGGGAATTTGAGTAGTTCTCTCTTCAGACACAAAGTCTAGACATTGAAATATATGTTTCTTTAATTTTCCTTGCATCTTGGTCCTAAAGCAAAAATTGAGAGGCATTTTCAGGAAAGCTTAGAGGGACTCGAATCTCCTTGACTTTTATTATCATATTGGCGTCAATAGCCTTTGTGTCTTTTAAAAAGATTCACCTAGAAGACTTAAAATCCCAAGCTTTCAGGCTTCACTCATTCATGTGTGACATAGGGTCTGGCCATATATCTTTTCCTCCATATATTGGCAATGAAGAAGATGAACCTTCTCCACTCGGTTTATGTACAGAAGTAAGGCCAATATTTTAAGCTGAGAGAAAGTTTTCAAGCTGATTTACTGGACTGGATTTCCAAAAATATTTAAATATGAAGTAAAATCAATGCCTTATCAACTGCATAAATTGCAGATTATATTGACTGCCAAATTTGAAATCCTGATGCCTTGTTTAATCTAAATTAATTTACTAACGCATTTTTTAAATAATATTCATCCTATCTCTTTAATTTCCATTTGACTAATCCCTATTTTGCATGTTTTTTTTGGAATATTTGATACCATAAATAGAAGTAGATCATTAGGGAGACAAAGGAAATAATAGTTTTATTGACCGCATGGACAGAATAAATACATGCATTTATTAATTTATTCCTTGTCCAAAATTTAATTTGCAGATTCATTTTATGGTATGCTTTAAGAGATACCCCTTTCCTGCCCTCCCTGTGACTGTGATATCTCTGGGAACCCTTTTTCTTTTTTACCCTACTTGTTAAAGCTACTCTAAAGCTTTCTCTCTTGACAATGCACAACTAAAGGTTCCCCCTCCTCCCCTTTTTACATATATATATCTGCCTTTTGAAAATACTTGTGTTAGACTGCACAGAGATTTCTTTCTCTGACGGTTGATTCTGTATGCGCATATGTGTTAAATGACTTTCTTTAGCTGAATACACTAACAAACACACATGCAAAATGATGACTGGAGAAGCTGCCCATATATTTATGCATGTTAAAGGCAGTTGAGGGGAAGGTGTTGCTGAACCAAAAAATGCATATTCTCTGTGTTTAATGAAGCTTCAGTCCAGTATGAAGAGAGTTTCAGAATTTTGCTCTTTTAAATAGTCAAATAATTTTAAATATCACTCTCTCCCCAATAAAAAATATATACAGAATTAACAGATTCTCTGGAGGAAGAAAGAGAAACTGAATGGTTTTTTTTTAAATTAATTTGTTGTTGTTATGTAATTAGTTCTATAGTTGGACCTTCTTAAAGATGCTTGGAAAAATTCTAGTCTTAATTATACCAAAGTAAGTCCAAAGTAAGTGAAATAGTTCCTCAGAAATAGGTCTAGACTTCCTCCCTCCCTCTCACCCACACTGTATGCTTAAAAAAAAAGATTTTATTTAAATGTATGGGGTATAGACTACCAAACATAATAGCATGAGAGAATAAAAAGTTCCAAATAAAGGAAATGAACTTGCATGTTGGCTCATTATGTATCCTAATAAAAAGTAACATCAGTCTTTTCTAATATAGAAGGAAGATGGATTAAAGGAGCCTTTTACAAAAGTCTCCATCAAAATTTTGCATCTCCTAATCAGTATGGAGTAAAGGCCAGGCACATGAAATTATCTACCTTCCTCTTTACAAGTTCAAGAAGCAAACTTTGATTACATGAAGGGATAAGTTTAAAAAAAAATTAAAAAAAATGTTTATATGCTTTTTTTTGAAATGTAAGTTTCAATACTTCACTTTTTTCATATAGCTTCTGAGCCTTATCATTGGCATTACTTCATGTTCTGCTCACTTTTCCTATTTGCTCTATCCTCAGCTCATGCAGAATCATCTAAAAGTTCTTTCCTTCTTAAGCACAAAGACCTATTTCTTTGAAGCTTTGCATGGTCTCTCTTGTACAGCTTACCAAGGGGGTTTTACCAATTCTTAGCTTCTAAACATTTTTGAAGTTCTAAAATTTCTTACTATGTAGTGTAAATTGAGTGATTAGTGAAGAGAGTCACACAGGGCACATATGGGAAAGGTTGTGCCAAAGAGCATCTGTGAGAACTGGGAATGTGCTCAGCTTCTTGGTGATGATTGGCTTTTCAGCCTGGAAGAAGCTGCCTTGAGGCATATGAATCTAGCATATATCATTACATTTGTTTCTTTGTCAGACTGATGTTTTTTTAGCTCCTTAATACCATTTTGGATGGGTGATTAAATCACTCATATGTAGGGAAGTTTTTGTTCTCCGTATGTTAGGTATGGCTCATTAATGTCTCATTTTTTAAAAGTGTTTACAAACTTTAATTCAGCTGCTGGCCCTAGTATACCCAAATGATAGTTAGGTGCAATGCATTTCTCCTAATGTGCTTTCTAATCATCGCTCAGCTTACGGCAGCAGTAAAGGATATGAAAGATATTGGCCCCAGCTGTCTACTGTTCTAACATTAAATATATTTTTCTAAGTCAGCTTGGACTAAATATTCTGATGTCTACTAAATTTTGTTTAATATACAGTAGACCAAACTAACCACACAATGCATTCGTACAAAGCTGATGCAGATCAACAACCCTTGCTGCTGCAATTCTTCTGCAAAGCAGAAGAATTCTGCTGAATAAATATAATTTCTTCTTTATTATCATTTTTTGTTACTTCTTGAATACTTTATTTGACAATATTCCACAATGAACCATGTTTCATGCATATTAAAACACTTTCTATCTTCAGTTACAGGTCATTTTACGTTCCCCAATTCCCACATTTCCCTCATCCTTTAGAGAGCCTATATACTTATTTTTTCTGGCCATTTATATTTGCCAGCACTTAAAGCCTTATTGAAGGCTTTCTCTAGTAGGCAGTTAATTGATATTCCTATATATTGTTGAATCAAATGAACAAATTTTGCACAGAGAACATTCCCTATCCTGACTCAATGACCCCAGTCTGATGCTCAGAAGGAAGCCTGTTTGCTTTGTCAAGACGTTTGATAACGTCTGGAATGTTTTCTTCCACACCAAAAGTCTTGAGGCTTCAGAAGAGAGGGAAGCTTAGAAGCCTAATAGAAGAAATTACATGGAACAGATCTCTGGAAGTACTGTATAATTATTCAGGTTGCTATCCTCTCTCAGGCTGCTACTAAATATACAGGTATTCTATGTTAATGATGTTCTTGAAGTAGAACCCGGAAGACTGATTTTTACCCATGTAGCTACTCTAAGATTCAAGTTAATGAGTAACCCATGCTCATTCTTTCCTTCTTTCAAACTTAAATACTTAGTCACTTCATAAACACAGAGTTAAGTACATCAGAGGATGCTGAAAATTCCCTATTTTACAAGATTATATTCTACCATATTTAATATTTTCCTCTGGAAGTCAAATCCATTCAGACAGAACAAGATTTCATACTCTCTGATAAAAAAAAAAAAAAAAAAAAAAAGAGAAGCAATGAGTAGCGGATACCACATCTCCACTCTCCACTCTTTGACATGTAAAAGAAGATCCTGGTGAATCCCATCATTGGGATGTGGCATAGAGCATGGGTTAAGCCTCCAAGTCTTCAAAGTAGCGGAGCTTAATGCATCCATTTCTGATATTATCATTCTGACTT
This sequence comes from Crypturellus tataupa, assembly GCA_034781795.1. Classification (NCBI taxonomy): domain Eukaryota; kingdom Metazoa; phylum Chordata; class Aves; order Tinamiformes; family Tinamidae; genus Crypturellus; species Crypturellus tataupa. Next base: position 77,539 of record JAWLRI010000164.1, read on the forward strand.
TTGTGGGTGTCTCACTAAGTTAGTAGGCTGGCTTCCCTGTCTCCAGCTATTGGATGATTAACTCCTTCCATGCAATACATGAAAGGAAGTAAGCACCTCACTCAAACACACAGTTGATGTTGGGAAGTAATGAGAACAGAGACTCGTCCCACAGTATTCAGTCTTGCAACATTTTACTCTTTTTTTGAATGCAGCTCTCATCTTCCCTATGAATTCACGCAGCGAGACTAGTTTTTCCTTACTTTTCAGCAATAACTATGAAACAATAGATATAGAGATTTAATGGTGTCCTAGTGTTACTCATTTGGAACTTTATAGGTATCTTATTCCAAGATGAGTAGACAGGTTTCTACATCTACTCAGGAATATATTAAGACATAAGAGAATCTTAGCAGCTTCCACAAAGGACTTATGCAATACACCAGAGAGCAGCTAACACATAAGCAATTCTTCAGTTTTCGAAAAACTAGCAAGAAACACTAAATAGAGAGGTGGAATAGAGAGGAAGCTATCTATTTGAACAGTAGATAGCAAGAAATCTTCAAATAGGAAGATAAATCATCCATCTGCCATGCACTTTGTAAACAGAAGGATTTCTTTCCCTACACATTTATATAGTTACTTCATTATAGGCCGTTATTGAAAAGACTGGTAATTTGTGTGGTGTCACTATCGTTATTACTATTATTGTGTTGCTATCACATCTTGGAGCTAGGTCATAAACCAAGATCTCATTGTCCTGTTTCCATTTTCTGATTTAAGGTTGAGATTTCTCTTTGTTCCTTTTTATATCTGTGGAGAAACAGCATGCATCATCAGAAATGCACTTGTTCCCAGGTTATGAAGTAATGCGGATTGCCAAATTCAGCACAGCATCTTTCAGTCTCTAAGGAAACAGAGTCTTCGAAGCAGAAACTGCCTCTGACTCTGACACACACACACGCACATTCACACATACATGTATAACTGGAAACAAAAATGATATTCAGAGAACATTTAAGGTGGCTACAGAAAACAAAGAATAAAATGAAGTTTTAGTCAAGGGTGAAAGGTACCATATGTCCTCAAAAGCCTTGGCACAATGGGGAACCACCTAAATAGCTTTTTTTAATGCACCCTGTTGTGCCTAGGTATTGAAGGACATATGGTATATTTCACCCCGAACTGTGAATTTCCTGAAACAGCTGTAATGTTCTTTTATTTTTTTTTCTTTTTTCCTGGATAATGACATATTCACAGCATGTATTACTTAACAACGTTTCCCTCATCCTTTAGAGAGCCTATGTACTTTACCAAGTTGTTGGTCTGTCATGTTGGTCACATGAGATGAACAGAAAGAAATTCAAGATTGCTGCTGTCTTGTACAATAATGAATACACACCATGCACAAGCAGACAGAGTTAAGTGTGAGAGTAGCTCCCTATTGATAATGGTAGAGTTCATTTCCTTATTCTTATTTTCAGAAAATAAACAAGGAAGAATGCATGGGTATGACAGACACAGGGGTCAGTCATACAAAGTGATGGAATAATCTGATATTAGTCTATGTATATTATTTTTTAATGCCTCTTTTACTATAATTCCTCCCTGCAGTTCCCCCTGTGACACCTTGCATCTAACACCAAACACGGAAAATTTTTTTCTTCTTCATTTCAGACTAGTAAATTTATTTTTTTATCATTATGGTCAGTTACTAGCAGTGGAAGATCTAGCCTATAAGTTCATTCAGACAAATAGAATAAAGGAGAGAAATAACATTATCTCTAAGTTTTTATTTGTTTGTTTGTTTGTAATAACACAAAGTATCAAGTTTAACAGTAAAAAGCTTAAAAAGAAATTTTGTCTAAATTACACTGATTCTCTATTTGTCCATACCACAAGCATTATTTGTACATTTTTTTTTTTACTGTCCTTGCGGGCAACTGGTAAAAAAAAAAAATCTGAATAAAGGTTTTTTTTTTTTTTTTTTTTTTTTTTTTGTCATTACTGCATTTTGCTGTTATCACCCTCTTCCTATAAAGGGGACTACACAGGCTTCTTCAGTCTCTTCATCACTTCTGCAAAGCAATGCAATACATAAATAGAATTCTAGTATGACAAACTAAAGCAATCAGGCATCATGACAGTGGTTCAGAGGGGTTGGTAATGCACTTTAGATTCATTTCATCTTCTGTTTTCTCCAAATAGAGATCAGATATTCAATCACAACAGATAGAAGTAAACAAAGAAATAATATTTTTCCCACCATATATTTCACAGAAGCAACTTCAATTAAATTACACATATAAAATGATTCTTTATTAAAAGAACTGATTCCGTTTTCTTTTTATATGTTAAGTGCAGCATTTCTGGTTTTTTTTGCCAAAAGGCAAAAACTCACAAATCATGAAAGTTTAGTTGGTCACTATTTTTCCTCCTTTTTTTAATTTTTTTTTACTGCTCCTTCCTCACTCCAAGAATTATACTCTAGATTTTTGAATCTCCCAGTCATGCCCAGTGTGGTGTTGTAAAAAATTACGTTACATTTTATCCGTGATTATTTAATTAAGATGATTTTGACTCCATCATAATTACCACCTACACAACTGCTCATTCCTTACCCATAAATTACCTCTATCTACCCAAATTTCAAGTCAATCATAACTTGTCAGATACTGCATGGAGAAATGAGAACACAGTAGAAGACAGCAGAAGATTAATTTAGTGCTTCTCTCCCAGAATGGGACAGATAATGGGATAGTCAGGTGATCAAAAGAGTCCCTCTCCCAGGTAAAGCAAATGTTTGTGAGGATACTGGAATTTATTGCATTGATATTGTAGGACTCTGGTCCTGGCAAAATACATTTGCTGAGTCTTACTGAAGTACAGAAAATACAGGTTGTATTCCTCCAGGGAGGTATGTTTGTCAACACCAGCAGCAGAATTTGGACACTCTTCAATATAAAGATCTGATTACGCCAAAATGTTTGGATTTTATTCTAATATACTGTACCTTAGTTTTAAAATAATTTTATATTTCTCATTTTTTTTTCCTACAGAGAATTTCAAGCGTATTAAAACAAAAAGTAAAATAGCCAGTCTTTAAAATATATTTTACTTTGATGCCTGTTTCATGGTTTTATAATGTGTATGATTGTAAATATATAATTGATATATTAATTAGTAAATATTTTAGTGCAAAACCCACCCCATATTATCCAAAAGAAAATGAAAGATTACAAGTACATGTCAATAGTGCAAGCTTAAAACAAACAAACAAACAAACAAAAAAACTTAGATCTACTTCATATTTCTTCACACTACCACACACGACCATAGCAGAAATCCATTTTTCAGAAAAATACAGAAGAAAAATAGCTGCTTTCTTTATTTTGGGCATTAGAAACCTGATTGTTGTGCCAAAGTCTCATGAACCTCACAGTTTTAGAACCTGCCCCATTAGTGACTTAATTTTTTTACCTATAACGTAGCAGAAATGGACTCTTGCTAATTATCAAATTCAACAAATGCATGCAAAGTTGATACTAGAAGGACTTTGAAGATGAGCTTGTCTAATTTTCACCAACTTTCTGAATGTACTTTTTTTTTGCTTTGATTTTATGCTTTTTTTCAGATTCTGTATATCAGACAAACAAATACATAAAAACTGGCAAAAGATATCTTAAAATTCCATTCTTTTCCCTTCACTTGTCCACAGCTTGCCAACTTTCTAGCACAGCACAAATTACGCCAGCCCAAACAACACCTGTCACATACAAAGGTATTATAGAAATGAAAACTCCTGGAACTTTAACAGGAAAACAAATGCTGAATTGAAAGATTTATGACACAAGAGAATTTTTGAGCTTCTTAAAGTGCAAAGCAGCTCCATCCAAACTTCTCATCAAACTCTGGCGCTCTAACATACGAGCTTGGTTGCTGCCTTCAACCTTCATTTTAATGAGCCACAAAGATCAGTAAATTTCACCTATCCACAAATTCCTCTTCAATTATACATCATGTGAAAACTCAGCCTTGGAAAATATTATCAGAATATGGGAGTGGCTATAAAACATAAGAAAACTCTTTTTTTTTTTTTTTTTTTAACTAGGCAAAATATACATGACAATAAGAAGAGACCAAAAATACAAGTCTGTACCTAGGAAGTTTTCTCCAGTTATCCTCCTCCCATCACACGATGATTGCCTTGTAAATCCCCAAATGCACTAATGGACAGGCCTAGAAACGATTCTGTACAAGTTATGTTGACTAGAAAATGGTGCAGACCTGTGCAGATTCATAAATTTTTGCTTTTTGTCAAAAGTCTTTATTTTATAGATTTGCTTTGATATATAATTTCCCAGTTCAAAATGGGATTTGACATTCACACAAATATATACAAATAAGATTTAATGTTCTAGACCATTTACAAGTGAATGCAGTTTTCTGAAATTTCCCTAGGCAAAACCCACTGTAGTATTTAGCTCTTGTAGATTGCTATTGCGGAACTGAAACAGGTCTAATTGCACCTGAGGCCGGGTACAGTTCAGAAATGCTTATGAATCCTTTGCCAGGAAAGAAGGCATTGCCATCTCTAAAAGCTTGGGAATTTTTAAATTTCTCCTTTTCAATTTTGTTGTTGAATTTTTAAAATATTTTAAAAGTTGCTTTCAACTGCAGACATATATACACCTTTTATAAGGATGCTATTAAAACAACTAAATTAAATGGGAAAAAGGTAGGTCTCTTCACCGCCTAAAAAAAAAAAAAAATCCACAAATTGCTACTGCCATCTATTGGTCATGGCTTGGAACTACAAATTGTTGCATAATAAGTTAATTGCATCCTTCAACATCCTACCAGTATGGTGACTCTAAGAGTAAGCCATTGCTTGCATAGCATCAGCTCTGCAAGAATGACTTCATTGGGATATATGTTTGGAGCGGTTCATATTTATTTCTCAGAGTTGAGAATATATTCTGCATTAACTACTGAATTTACTTAGTGAAGAGCCAAATAGTACTTTTTGTACAAGCCAATAAGGGACTTGGGTATCTAAGAGCTGCTAACATTAACATATACTTTTGCTCTTTTTCAGTGGAATCCAAGTCAGTGTTTCAGTAACCTAGGTTAGGCACACAGGCAAAGGTGGATGACTTCTGAGCTGAGTCCAGAAGAGCAGCAAGTCTGAGCATAAAGCTAAGCTCAGTAGATCCAGGGTTAGGGACTTGGAATGCTGAGTGCAAGGAAATGTTAGAAACCTTGTGCCATGGGACCATGCAATTGTCACTCAAAGCTCTCTCCTGAATGTCTAAAGATTTTTCAACAGAATAGGTGGGCCCACCTATTTATGTAATATCCCTAATAGCCTAATCTTCTGGAGAGAACAGGAGGATCAGCTCCTGGCTTGGCAGGAGAGTTACCCTCTCAGAAAGGTGCTTTACCCACTGGCTGTGCTTCATTCTGCATGCAGAAGGGCCACATAAATTACCTTACCTGTTGATATTTGCAGACTGTAAATAAAAATGGGGGAACTGAGGAGGGGGAAGAATCAAGGACACCTGGGCATGGCGTTTGCCAGATGAAATTCCCTGGTTCTGAACCCAAGAGACCTACCTCCTTCAGCATCAGCCCTGAGTGATGATACAGGTTTGCCACCAAGCCGGTCTGCTTTCTCTTGACTGCCTAAGTCCTCTGCAGCATGGGCAATTGCTCTAGGCATCAAGGATGAAAGAGTGACACTAAGGACCAGCATGTGTTGGGGGCAAACGGAGTCTTGGTTTATATGGACCTGTAGAAGCTGCTCCTGTCAGTGTGAAAGGTGTATGCTGACTGAACAACCCTGATGAGGATACATAGGAACTAGAGATCTAAATCTCACAAAAAAAATACCCAAATTCCTTCATGAGTCTAGACACTAACCCTTGAAAAAACATTTTTGAAATCATAGGAACTACCTATGATGCAATTTCTAATTATATGGTACCACATTTTATTCTCCACTTCAGTATGTTATTAAAAATCACAGCAAAGGATAGTGACAAAAATAATTATTTTCAATAGTCATTGGAGTTGCATTTTGATTATTCCATTTTTATTTTTATTGCTGTTTCTGTTAAGTGTTCCATTAGAAATTGTAAATATTTTGTAATGTGCAAGTATCTGCTGTGGAATCAGCCACTATAAACAATGATTGGTTCATTAAAACAGTGAATTAATGTTCAGGTTCAAAACAAAATAGCAGGAATAATGCTAATTCCTGCTACAAAACAGCAGTGAAACAGACCCTTCAAAGAGGAGTTTTCCAGAAAGAATTATTTCTTTCAAAAGATAATGTATTTTCCTGCATTCAGCCCCTTTCTCCTTGCCCCAGAGCCCCGCAGTTGGTTTAGATGCTGATCTCACACCATCCCCACCTCCTGCACCTGTGTCACCCTCATGTGAAGCAGGAATTCTCATGGTGGAAGCACAGTCATTCCCTGGGGCAGTGTTTCCCAGACAACTCAGTGTCCTGGGACAGCGAGAGCCTGGAGTGATGCACTAAGGGACTTGCCCTGTCTTCCAGTGAGGAGGTCTGTGGGAGGTCATTCTCCATGCAAGATGCTCTGCCACTTTCTCAGGTTTTGCCATCAAAATGCCATCAAGACGTTGCCCTCGGCAATTTCTTGCTTTGCCTGAGGCTATCCACCCCTCCGGGTGCGAAGCTGCACACATGGCAGATTTCCAGCCTGAGCTCCTTCTGTCCCTGATGCCTCTTCTGCAGCCTTGCATCCATGTCACTTTGAAGCTGTTCATGTGCTGCAGGGACTGGGCCTCTCCTGCCTAAAACCTGACCTGGAAAAGGTGTTATACTCTGTATATTTACTATATCCTGATTTTCGTCCCATTTGCTTGATTCATGTTAGCTGAACACAACATAAACTTCTACTTGCTGCAATCAGGGCAGAGCAGAGAACGGCAGCCTTGACAGTTTTTAGCATGAAACGACTCCCAGTTAAGCAGTATTTACCCTAACTAAATGCTAAAGATTTTCTCCTTCATTTTGTGTTACTCTGGCGGAAGGTAGTTTGTGCAAGGCTGTGTAAAGTACATATTTGGCTGGCTACATCTGTGCAATGTAGCAAGTCAGAAACATGAAACTTTTGATAACTGAAGTACAAATTTTTGAGCAGAGAAAAAGTGTAGTAAGAGCATGAAACACAATTTCTCCTTGTTTTTTTCTTTTACTTGCATTTTTGCTCCATGTCTCCTGTTAAAGCAGGTTTGCTGGAAGTACTTTATTGTGTTTCAGTGAAGTATTTGCAATCTCCATCATGCAGATTGTCCAGGCAGTTGCTGAAAAGCAACAGTCTCTGTGCTTTTCACCCTCAAGGGCAGAGGGAATGGACAATTTTCGCATTCTGTAAATGACAGTGTAAGGGGTGGGGAGTTCATCCAACAGTTCTCAGATTCCAACTGAGCCTTATTTCTGTCTATTTATTATAGAGACCGCCTTCATTTAAGGTCTCTAACTTTTACCGTGTTTACTATAGTCATGGTTAACCAAAAATACATTGTATTACTATGTAAAGGCTGTTATTATTTGTCACTGTTTCTGAATTCTAAAGAGGTTAATTTTTTTTTCTCACTCCCTATTTCCAGTCTTTCACTAGTAGCCCAGAGATAATGCTGATAAACCTGTGTTGTAACTTGGGATACCTTCACAGGGCTGCACTTTTTGAGGAGATGAAAATAGAAGTGTCTGACCTGAATATTTTATTCCCTTTGAGAATAATAATAATAATATTTTATAATCGAATGTAATAATAATAATATTTTATTCTTAGATAGTTATCAAAAGACAACTTTTTTTTTTAAATAGAAATAGTAGGAAAACTATAATGTTGTCACTGAAAAGCTTGCAAAGATATACTTTGGGTTATAAGACGCATTATTTCTAAAGGTAAACTGCACACATAATGATTTAAATATTCAATCCTTTACTGGCATCCTATGTAATATAAAAGCCACACGGCAAAAAAAAATATTTCTTTCCGATAAACCATTTCTGTTCACATTCTTCTCTGCTGACCAGGAGATTGCTGATAGGGCCAGTAATACAAGGCCAGCTGAAGCCGGGAGCTTTCCTAGTGTCATTTGTTGCCTCTGACAACGTTGTGTGCACCGGGAGCTGGGACCTCGCAGGGATGTTCCCACCATGGACAAGGGGACGTGGCATCTCAACGGGAATGGCAGAGAGGGTTTCAAACCCGCTTTAGCACACACTGAACACAGAGCGGAAATCTGTGTGCTCACGTCATTTAGTAAAGTCATTTTTTCAGCCTATATGAAACTTCCTGACACCACAGCTGGGCTGATATTGATAATTTAACCCTTGCTTGTGTGTTTCTTTTAGCTGTAGTTCGGTTATGCTGCTGTATCTTTTATTCATGCTAGAAGTCCTTTTGCTTGTCTTTTGTTCCCTATCAGCTTGAAGCACAGGATAGCAATTCAGTTAGTCAGTGCTTTAGTTAATTGATATTTTTGAGCTTGTTGTTCCAAAAAACAGTTCAGGTTCATTCTGATTTGAGTTTCTGGTGACAATCTGCATTTATTAGGTCTGAAAGGAAATGATCAAATAACAATTAGTCTAACTAGTGGATGCCCAGCAAAGATTTTGTGGAACGTGCATAGAAGAACTTACTTGGAAATTCACACTTAAATATATCATTTTCATTCACTTATTTTAAACTTTTACACTTAGACATTTTTAAGCAATCTAGTCCCATTTTCATAACTGCCTTTTTAGTGAAACGCTAAGCATTAGTGAGTCATCCTAAAGAAGAAATTGGATATGGTGACTAGAAGGATGAGAAGCACCTCTGTCTTCACTTATTTGGTTATGGCAAAATTCCCAGAGACCATTCTACACAGGTACATATTATGTGAAACCTATGGAGTACAAATAGGAAACTGCAACTTAAGAAAAATGAGTGCCAGGAGATTAGAAATGAAACTGAAACTCCTGTTAGAAGGAAGATAAATCAAAAAAGCATTTTGAATTCTTTTATTTAAAAATATAATAAAAATGACAATCACAAAAAATATGGCAATTGCAGCTGATATGCTGAATAAGCAACCGAATAACTACAAGTCCCAGGTGGATTCTCTGCTTATCTTCATTCTCAATTTATTGTACTACATGATGCATTACAAAAGAAGGTGACCAAATTCAGTTTTGGATTGTATACTAAGCTACATGGCAATATGAATTCATATGCTGCCTTGCAATTTAGCTCACTCCTGACCTGTATCACCCCTGTGTAAATTCAGTTTTCCCAGCCTCCTCTGGGCAGGGACTGTTAATCTTACTGAACACATTCCAATCTATGCAACTATTTCATGGGATGGAGGTGTTAGGTGGGTACAGTGAGGATTCAAGCTACCGGACCCATATTTGTTTGCTTCTTGACTCGGTAGGTCATCCCAGAGATAAGGTCACTACACTAACTTTTTACATTTTATATAACCGAGATAGAATACAGCTGTGGTAATTATGTGCAGACAGTTTCTGATCCCAAGGACACCAAGTTTTATGTTATCGAAATATGAAAATAGTATGTATATATCAGGGAAAAAAAAGCAATTGCCAAAAACCTAGCTTGACATATGGCACAATGTGCTGTCTAACATGATAGTCTTAAGAGGATCACAGAAATGTGAATTGTTCAAGTATTTTCTGAAGATGAGTTAAACTCAGTGATTCAACAGAATATGTCACAGTGGAAATGTATTGAATAGCCTACACATGGTAAATAAACAGTGACTATAAAGCAAATATTTCTTATTTGTTGTAATACTATGCTATACAAGAATGGCACTGGCTTATGAAAAGCCTTATAGTAATTATTGGTACCTGGTAGTAGAGGGCAATACAAAAGTAGCTAAGATGCAGGGAGTTGAATTAATTCAAGTATGTATCAGCTCAGATGGAGAACAGATGTAACAGTCCCTACATAAATAGCTCAGATACTGTTTTATTTCTGTATTAAGGTCAGATCCCACATAAAATATGTTTATAGGGGCACATATATTGAAAAATAATGGTGGATTATTTTACCATTTCAGAATATTTTTTTTTGTGACATAAGAGCCATTTCTGCCTCTTTTCCCTCATCTCCACCTTTCTCTGTTTTAATTCTTTATTTCTTACTATAGTGAAAAAGTACAAACTGTGAATATGAATCAAATATAAACTGATTATTCAGACTCTAAGGAAGCTAGAGTATTTATTTGCAATCCAAAAATTTCAAGAGGAATCAGAAACTTAAAATGGGGATGTATAATAGCCTTATTCTTTCATCTTTATTTATAATTTGTGGTGATTCCCTATGGTTCTCACCCTTACCTACTGAAATCAGTGGGCATAGATTCTGGCCCTTGTTGGAGACACTGATAGCTTTGGAATTACACTTTAGAAATAGACTCTAGAAAGAGATAGAAAAATAGACTCTAAAAAGATGTGCTGTGTTATCAAAATGTTGCGGAGTAGACAGGGCATTTATATTTTCCAGTTCAATCAACTGAAGTAAACAAACTACTACTGATTCAGACTGGCAGATGACTGCTCATTTTGTGCTAGCAGAGTTATAGGGATTGATGTGTCAGAAATGCAGTAGCCAGATTTCCTCAGATTCATAGCCACTTCAACTGCCTGCCACCCCATGTTTTCAAAGACACGATTTATCTGACTACCTGTCCACATATGGCTTCAAGTTTCCATGAGGCCGTGCAAGCACTCAAGGATACCTAAAAGGGTGTATGTCCTGGTTCTGTCCCTCCTAAATGTAGAGAGATAATGGTTTATCTTCTGAATGCTGAATGCTAATATAGAGATTCTGTTTTCTATTATACCTTCAAGAGTTTGGTGCTAGTAAGTGATGAATAATGAAAGAGTGTTTCCATCAGTAATGGCTTTATATAACAAAGTTACTTGTTAAAGAAAGGGATTTCAGAAAGTGAGGGGAGCTCTCAGGTTTAAAACTAAAACTCCAGACACGAATATCTTAAGTACATAAATGCTTCATTGCTCTGACTGTGGCAGAATGGCTAGTATTTGACTTTTTGAGTAGGATTCAGCATTGAAGTATCATTGCATAACCAGAAAAAGCCATTTAGAGGAAGTCTGTGCATTGTAGTCACAGAATACGAGCTTCTAATGAGAGAACCGCTGGAGTGTTAATAGCAAAGATGAAAACTTGATGTTTCTTCCAAGCACACAAGTCCATGTGGAAAGTTCCACTCGAGCACTGCATCACAGGAGTGAGAGAGTAAACCCTAGTTTAGAATTTTCTATTAGGCTTGGACTGCATTGAATTTCTAGATTGTAAATAATGCTTCAGTTATAGTTTAAACATCAAGAACTCTTAATACTCTTGGAAAATCTCCTTTGATATGTTTTTGTCTGTCTGTTCTTTTCCCTTCTTTTTTATTCTACAGAGAAAAGGAAAACTGTTTTGACTGAAAATTTATAGAACTTCCAAAAAGAAAGTTTTAGCCTTGCAGCAAACCCTGATGAATGATTCAAATGCAACACCAATCTGATACCTGCATTTGAATTGCTAATAATAACAAAATTTGCTGCTCATGCTGCCACTGCTGCTGCTCACTCCTGCTAAGCCAGATGTCTATTATCCATCCTTCTGCATGCAGATAAAATTGCTATCTTTTAGAAAGCCATTTTCATCAGGTACTGCACTGATTTTTAACAGCCAGGGCCAAATTCACATCTGGTCTAAGCTCTTTTGAAGGCAATGGGTTTTATACTAGGATTGATTTTTACTTATAACATAAAGACAGATTTTATCACAATGTGTTTTAACATAATCATACTGGATCATAAAATTAGCCCATGTTCTGTCTTAATCACATTGGATATTTAAAACTGAGATGATAAAGGTGGCATGACACAGTATGTCACTTCTGAGACATGCTGCTTCTTTTTTCCTCTTTTAAGGGCTTATGCTCAGAATTGGCCTCACTCTCAGCAATGTCATTGTACTGTTCTGATGAGACTATGCTTTTGAAGTTGACTGTCTTTTGTGCCTGTTTACCTACCTTAAGTTTTTGTGATAGTGTCTGTCGTTGTCGTACATATGCACTGCTTGTTTGAAAAGTAAAAATTATAGAATTTTTAGTACTGGAAGGAGCATAGTAAGGTGTAGCAGTGATAACAAAAGTTATCACAGTTATTACAGTTATAGGCTATATCCTACAAGGATCTCACAGAACATTAAAAGCATCCATTTTATTAAGCAGAGAAACAATGCTTTTATTTGAAAAAGAGCAAAAAGCTCCGAGGAATCAAGTTACTCAAGAGTTCACAGACCATTGGTAGCATGGTCAAGAATAAATTCCTTGTCCAGCTGAAGCTATTTCAAAATACAACAGAATAAAGAAAAACCCTTTTCATTTTAAAGGGCTTAGTATTTCACATACAATTTAGGATTTCCTTCATTCATTTCAAAATGTCATCTAAAAGTAATGGTAATGGTAAGATATCTAAGTATTTTGGCTTATGATAAAATATATCTATATTTGGAAAAAGCTAAACAAACCTCTACTTTGAAAAAAATGGTGCATAACCAGTGTCTGAAAATAGTAGATTATACGAAAATTTCCTCAAAAAATAAAATTCTGCTGTTGATTGTAGAGGTTTGCATATACCTACTCTTTTTTTACGCAACATTATTAGGCAACCAGCAACTTTATCTATGACTATCAAGTGATCTGTATTTATCCATGTTTCACTGTCAGAAGAAACTCCTTCTTCACTGCAGTTGTTCTCTCTGTGTGTTTGATGTGATTAGTGGGAAAGGACTTGGTTACTGCATTGGATTGAACTCTGGAGAGGCTGAACAACCTTTCAGTGCATTTTAGCATGAAGATAATATTTAAATCAGTGACTTTACTACAAGAGGAACACCTTAAGGGGAACACACAAGTAAGGAAACCTCAGAGCTTTTTATGCTTTTCAACCAAACCTCATGAATGAGTTGTAAAGAGTGAGCCTGGAGTCCATGTACTGAGCCTGGAGACAAGAGAAAGAATCAAGAGAGAGGAGGACTTTCTGATGGTCAAGGAGGATTGGGTTAGGGATTATTTAGGCAAACTGGACACCCACTAATCTATGAGCCCAGATGGGATGGACCCAAGAATGCTGAGGGAACTGGTAAGGGTCATTGCTCAGCTGTTCTCCATCATCTCTGACAGGTCATGGAAAGCAGGGGAGGTGCTGGAGGACTGGAAGAAACCAAAGTCACTCCAGTCTTCAGAAAAGGCAAGAGGGAGGAGCGGGGAAACTGCAGGCCAGTCAGCCTGACCTCTGTCCCTGGAAAGCTCATCCTAGAGACCATCTCTAGGTATGTCAAGGAAAAGAAGGTGCTCAGGATTAGTCAGCAAGGGGAAGTTGTGTGTCTGACGAACCTGAAAGCCTTCTATAATGAGGTGACCACCTGGATGGACAATGGGAGAGCTGTGGATGTTGTCTGCCTTGATTTCAGCAAGGCTTTTGACAGTCTCCCATAACATCCTCATAGGAAAGATCAGGAAGTGTTGCCAGGATGAGCAGACAGTGAAGTGGATTGAGGACTGTCTGGATGGCAGAACCCAGAGGGTGGTTATAAATGAGGCCGAGTCTGGTTGGAGACCTGTGGCCAGTGGCGTCCTGTAAGGGTCAGTACTGGGCCCGGTGCTGTTCAGGTTGTTCATCCGTGACTTGGACCAGGGCACAGAGTGCACCCTCAGCAAGTCTGCAGGTGACACCAAACTGGGAGGAGTGGCCGACACTCCTGAGGGCTGTGCTGCCGTTCAGAGGACCTAGACAGGATGGAGAGTTGGGCAGAGAGGAACCTCCTGAGGTTCAACAAGGACAAGTACAGGGTCCTGCACCTGAGGAGGAAAAAAACCCCAGACACCAGGACAGATTAGGGGCTGACCTACTGGAAAGCAGCTCTGTGGGGAGGGATTGGGGAGTCCTGGTTGACAGCAGGTTGACCATGAGTCAGCAGTGTGCCCTAGTGGCCAAGAATACCAGTGGGATCCTGGCTGCATCTGGAAGAGCATTGCCAGCAGGTCGAGGGAGGGGATCCTGCCCCTCTGCTCAGCTCTGGTGAGGCCGCACTTGGAGTACTGTGTGTGTGGTTCTGGGCTCCCCAGCACAAGAAGGACATTGAGCTTCTAGAGAGGGTCCAGCAGAGAGCCGCGAAGATGATTAAGGGACTGGAGCATTTGTCATATGAGGAAAGACTAACGTGTTCAAGTACCTGAGGAGCAATTGTAGGGAGGATGGGGCCAGGCTCTACTCTGTGGTGGTGGATGACAGGATGAGGGGTAACGAGTGTAAGTTGCAATGCAAGAAGTTCCACCTCCATATGAGGAAGAACTTCTTTACTGTGAGGGTGACAGAGCCCTGGAACAGGCTGCCTAGAGAGGTTGTGGAGTCTCCTTCTCTGGAGATCTTTAAAACCCGCCTGGATGCCACCTTGTGCCACGTACTCTAGGTGTCCCTGCTGGAACAGGGGGGTTGGACTAGGTGATCTCTAGAGGTCTCTTCCAACCTTAAGCATTCTGTGATTCTGTAAAGTCAACTGAACATAAGACATCAGCAGGCAAAGTTACCCGATGCATGATATTTTCATTCAAAACACAAAACACAAAAACCCTAGGATAATATAATGTTTCCACAGCCTAGAAAACCTCTGGAAAACAACATTTTAATCTTTTCCTTTCTTATTTACTAGTCCTGGAAAAGATGACTAAAAGATGTAAAAAAAAAAAAAAAAGTATGTATATGTATATCAGAGAATGTTGTTATTGTTACACAGCTGTAGCTTTTCTGAAAGGGACAAAAGTTTTACAGTATTTTGTATTTTTTTTCCACCCATATGTGAATTTTCTTCTTTTCACAAATGTTTTACAATAATGTTTTGCATTTAATGCATTTACCTAGCTCAGTCCAGATGGTTTGGTTTTCACTGTAGTCCTGTTTTCCTTTTCATTCAGTTTTGAAGCTGGTTGTCTGAAACACAAAGAAGTCTAATAACTTGCTTGGAATTGGAGTAAGGCAGAAAGACATTATTAGATTTTTTTTTTCCTTTAATGATTACTTTAGCTCCCAGCTTTGCATTTTTGTACCCCAAGCTTAATCAAAGGATTTGTTAGTCTAAAAATGTACAGAAAAGTATATTCACTAGTAGGCTATAATTTTCTTCTACAGATATTCAAGTCATGCAAGACTGTTCACATAGAGGTAATACAGTCCTTGTGTTGAGAAATGCACTGCATCAGGATAAAGAACAAAAAGGAAAAAGTAGGAATGGTAGGAAGCATTTATACAGTTATGTCCTCAGACTTGTGAGATGTAATGGAGATACAATGGAGTGGGATGAAAGATGGTAGCCTTGAATGTTAATTAATCCAACTTTGTTCAAGTTTTAATTAAATCCTCACATTTTTCTCAATGCAGGTTTTGGGTTACTGACTGCAATGGATCAAATACAGAATCTTGTTTGTGGAAAAGATTTGTTTTAATTCACTCATAGGCAACATTTCTCACATCAGGTTATAGATAATTTCTGGCATGCTTGGATCTGTCCTTAGTCTTCTAAACACAGGAAATTTGTCAAGATTTAGGGAGCAAAGGCTTTGGGTGGTGGCATCTTCTCCATTTGCTGGGTTTTGGTTAAGCTATGATCTAAAGGGTGATTTGGAAACAGAGCCAGCAGTTTTAGCAACAGGATAATCAATACCAAGTTGCTGGTTTGGAAGTGCTTGGTACTTAATCTTTGTAAGCTTCTGCACATGCCAACATGAACCCAACATTTCAAGAAGCAAGAGATAATGTAGATAATCAGTCCTGCTTCATCTATCATGGTGCTATGCTTTGTTTATCTACAGCATTAACTGAAAGTAGTTCTTCCTTTCTGAACTGCCCAACATTGACCCACTGCTTAGCAAAGAACAAATACTGTGAAACAAACAGTAGGCTGTCAAAGTAAGAACTGAAATGCCTCCATTTTCTTTATGCTTCTATTATCAAGCAGATGTCGTTGGAAATAGAACCATCTATCACAATAATCTCTCTTATAAGATCACTCCATTGTATTGAGATTACAGCTCATTTTCAAGACATGAATACAGCAGTCTGAATTTATCCTCAGTGCTGTTTCAAGAAGTGACTGGAAAGTGATGGTATCAGGAGTCAGCCTCGCCTGTTGCATCCTGAGAGACCATGGCTTGGTGGCCTAATGCACGGAACTAAAGGTAAAGGCTCCTACTGACATTGTTAGCTTTAGGAAAGGAAGAAGCCCAACTTAAATTAAGCCTTGTATTAAGCCTCACTTAACATAAGGTAAAAGAAAAAAATATTAGCTTAGTTTTGATTAGGCAATTCTGAGTTAATTATTTCTAATTAAGGGGAATTGCTATTCTTCTCTTACCCAGATTAATAGCTTGTTGTTTACATCTCTTTGAGCTTAACAGAATTAATTATCAACCTGTTCACTTATTCAGAAACACAGGTCAGGTGCCACCTCAAACTGCTTGTTACATTTTATCTGTCTCTCATAATTTAATTAGCAATGGGGCAACTTCAGAAAGCCTTAGTCTGCATTTCTATCCTAAACACTGGATACTTATCTACTTTATCTGTCCATCTGCATTTCTGCAAACTGGCTTAATTGTAAAATAGCTGGTTGTGGGGCAAGAATAAAACTTCTATTCTTGTAACCCTCTGTACTTTGTCTTATAAACATGACTTTTCCAGCAATGATATGTTGTCTGGCCATGACCCTCAATGGAAAATTGTTTTGCCAAGATAAGATGTTAAGCATCTGATTTTTCTTACTTTCTACATGTTTATCTTCTAACAAGTTGAAGAAAGTATAACAGTATAAAATGCTCAGAAAGTGTGTGAGATGTTCAGCACATCAAAGTTCACCAGCTGTTTCCTAGTACTCCTTACTTGCTAGTAATAAGCAATCAAATATGCCCAGCATTAGATTGGAAGTCAGAAACAAAAGGATGGTATCAGTTGCAGACACAGTAATGTTGGTGTCTCTGACTTCCTGAGCTTCTGGAAAAGAAGTCACTTCTGACAAAAATTATAAGTAATTATTTCTTTTTAAAAATGTGCATAGTAGTATACAGACTTATCGTACATCTGCTCCTTCTAGAGTGCATCTTTTTCTGAGTCTCTAAGTGCTGTCTGAAGCCATTGTAGCCCTACGTATTCCTATAAAGTACAAGTGAAAATGAAGCTCAGTGCTTGTCACCCATGAGACAGCAGTCAAATTTTCTCAAGGGGATCTTGCATTTTTCAGTTTATATCTGAAGATGAAAGTCAAGTAACACAGAGTGTCCCCTGGATATATATTTAGCAGGCATGCAGCATGCCCAACATCTGAAAGTTATTCTTCATTTGTAGAGTGACTTTATGTTACATGCACTGTGTAATCAGATATACCAGAGCTTTTCTGCCCTTGCCCTTGCCCTCCCAGGAGGCTTGTAAAATTGCACTGCACAAATGCACTGTATACATGATTACCATCTTTCACAAATAAGATACAGACATGGTTGCATTGCATAAGAATTCTTCAGAAAATTCCTCAGAATATACAGGAGCTGGACTTAAAATTCCTGACTATGATTGCAGTCTGAAATCATAGGACTGCCCTTCCCCCAAGGCAAGAACTGAATTGTTTTTCTTAGAAAGCTTGTGTATAGCCAGAAACTCTGAAATTATATTTCTGTGTCCTTAGAATCTTTTTTTTTGTTTCCCCCCACAATGTGCAAGCATGGTACCAAAGTAAATTCTGTACTTGCTTTCTTCTACCATGAAACTGTTCTTCCTCAGTTCTGTTGATAAAGTTTAATTCTGAAATTTAGCATGTCTTTCTTTTCCAGTCTTCCCTCTCTTTGAAGTAAAATTTGCCAATTAGGACAGATGTGGTATTTTCCTAATATGAAGCAGGGATTAGGATGGGGGAGTCCAGCTCTTTTTCAGCTGTGAGGTAAATGGACTTTGAACTTAGTTGTTCAGACTGCTTCACTAAGCCATTGTTACATTTACTTCCCTTCGCTGGAACCAAATACTTCTCTAAAATAAGCCCTTTCTGTTAAATGTCTGTGGCAGTCTGCTTGGCAGCTGTAGACACAATTTGGGTCACTGTGTTGGAATTTGAGTATATATGTGTATATTTTGTGCCACCTCTGACACTATTATGTCATGAATTGAATGCACAAGTGAATAGATGATGATGGTGATTTATTCTGATAAAAGAGATAGAGTGACCTGAAGGTAGTTCTTTACACTGAGGACATAGTATATAATTAAGAACATTTATGAGCTTAGGAGGTTTTCCTACATTGCTTTCTGTATTTTCTCAAAACTGTACCCTTAATGACCTCTATTCTAATTGAAAAAATGAAAGTTGGTTAAACTAACTCACCAGTGCAGAAAATATACAGACAGCATATAACACAGGGAGAATATAATTACTGTGAACTAGATCTCAGCTGGTATAAATCAGTGTCATACTGTGGTTTACACTATCAGAGAAGATGGACCAGTATTTTTAATAGCATTTTAATTTAGTTAGCTAATTTTAATAATATTTGGGATTTTCAAACTGTTAAAGCCAAGTGATACTGTGTAGCTCTTGAAGGGAACTGTACAAAATTTAACATAAAGTGTGATATACCTAATGAGGGTCTTAGACAACGGAGAACAGAAAGAAGGAAAATACTTAAATCTGGTGGGGATAAGATCTTAGTAATTCAATAAAGTAGCTTAATAAACTCTATTAATTATAATTCTCCCTTCTACTTTTGATTAAATAATGTCAATTTTCACGACTTTTCCTTGTTCTTCCCTTCTCCCATCAATTCCGTTTTTATATTAGGATTATTTTAATATGAGCTTCTCCCTAGTCACACTCGGCTTTGTTCCAGCATGTGAAATTGAACAGGGCAGCACCGAGATCTCAGGTACTTGTGCTGGCTGATCTCACTAACGCTTTTCTCAACATGAGAAGTTACTGCAAGCATTGGCAGATTGAATAACAATATTGCTCATATCGTAGAGGCTGCCGTCTTGTAGGGCTCTGTAGGTTCAACCTGCAGAAGAATACCATATTCTGCATAAAAAAAAAAAAAAAAAAAAATCCTTAAATGACAGATTTTGTCATATTTTGTATTTCGTTACAAAAATCTCAAGTGGGAATCAGAGAAATTCAGTGATTCATAAGCACTGGGGAGGAAGGATGGTTTTAGCTGGAATTCATTCTCCTTTTGTTTGTTTGTTTGTTTTCCAAATACTAAAATAAAATCCAGAAAAGATTTAAGCCAACTGTCTCCTCCAAAGCTATGAACATCCATGCATTTATAATTATATGTTCTTAATAGCTAGGTAAAGTATGAGATAAAGGTTATATTTTGACAGAGATTTAGAGCAAGATTTTCATTTCAAAAAATGGACTTACATATTCAGATGTATGCTGAATCCCAAACGAGTATTTAAAGTTAATTTATCAAACTTCACAATGTCTGTTTTCATGTGAGGCATACCAGATTTATTTGATACTTGTGTACTCTTCAAACATCCCCTGGGAAGTATTTCAGAGAAAAAATATTTTGGATTTATTCAAAATTTAAGTCTTACCATTGAAAGGTGTTCAGACTTTGGAACACAAAGGTGTTCAACACAAAGGTGTTCAACTGGAGTAATAAATGCTCCTTGTTACAGAACTAAACTTCTAGAAAATGGAAGTGATTTTAATCTCAGATAAATTAGTACAACTCAGAGTAACTCCAACACAGTGTTCTTCTCAGAGTTTGGTTTGGTGGTCTTCACTGTACCTTGCAAATAAAGAACGTCAATTTTTCAAGAATTTTTGTGTCAGAAACAACATAAAATTTTCCTCTTTTTGAAAAATCTTAAACATTACAATGGATAAAAAAGGAAGGGCCATAAGAATTTTCAAATGCTTATGTATTTTCTGTTTTTCTTTTTTTTCAGAGTGATTATTATTTTTATTTTGACTAGCAATGGAGAGAAGAAAGAGACTAGGTTCACAGGGAAGAAACATATTATTAATATAGGCACTCCAGTCATGTACCATCATCAGCTATAACATCCACATGATCTAACATAAGGTAAAAGAAACAAAACCAATAATGTACAATTGGAAATTTTAAGGGAAGTGTGAAAAATTTTCCAAAATGAGAAACCGCTGAATTTTTATGTGGACCCAATTATGTTCAGTTATGATATCAGTTATGACTTCAAGATAAGCACTGTCAGTAGTTAGTTCACTTTGCTGTTGTTGCAGATTGGTTGCTAACCCATGTAAAACGAATTTCATTTTGCCGGGTGATACTGGTCGCATTGTGAAAAGCATTGTTGAGCTTGCAAAGGTTTACAGGGAAATCACATACAAAGGATCACACACACTCGCACACCACTCCTGTTACACCAGTTGTGGCTGTCTTTCCGCACTTTTGACATTAGATTAAGAGTGCTTAAAAATCACAACACACACAGTGGAACCCCCAGTAAGAAACTTCTGAATGAGTAAAATTTTTGTATGAGAAGGCAATTCTTTACATACACAATGCCATGTTCAGTCATTGGCAATGGTTTCACTGTAGATGTAGTTGTATAAATGTTATTTCCATTGTTACCGACAATATGATTTAATTTATTTCCTTGCAAACAGCAAACAGCAAAGAGCAGATCTGAACTACTTTTACTATTTTGTTAAGCAGATCTTTGATGTTTTGAGGATGTTGCAATACTCTTTCACATATCTATTTCCCGAGTACTATCGTGAAGTTTAACAAGACAAAACTTTTTCAGAGTAAAATGAAAATGAAAAGGTTATTTTCTTGAAAGTGTGAATAGTTTGAAGAAAAACTGAAGGCAGCATTAAGGGCTCACAATCCATTTTTATTTTCATAATTGAGTGATTATACATTAATGAAATATTTTTCATATATCAGGCTTGCTGCCATTTTAAGTTAGGGAAAGATACAGATAAAATACAGATTTCCTTCCGTAGCCTTTTACAACTCCCTGAACTTGGGTGACCTGTTCTGGGGTGAAAGGACTGAACCGAGTTCATTTAGGGCCTCATTTGATGAAAGGCAGAAGATTGTGATCAAGAGCATGTGGGATCGGAGGTGGAGGAGAGGTTGACATTTTTATGGAATAATGATGATTGGTAAAACTAGCCTTTTCAAAATTGTCTATGAACAGCTCTGCAACTGAGGCCTGATCGTGTCCCCAGATTTATCAACTATGGACAGAAACAGAGCAGAAACTTCATTTCTAATGTATCTTATATCAAGAAAACTTTATCACAGAGTTGAAAACCTGTACATCCTGAGAGCAGGAACAAAAGAGGTTTTTCAGTATTTTTTTTGTTATGCTGTCCTTGAAGAACTGAAGGCTCAGGAGGCCACTCACTCACTAGAAGAATTAGCAGCTAAAACAGCAAAAGTATCTTTATAATTTATTCAGGCAACACAAGGTCAAACAACAATTGGTCAGATATTGGAGGAACCAAGCTTCTACTTGTAGAATGAGAAATTCTCAAAGAATTGCATCAGTCTTCAAAGCTAGGAGAATGACAATCCAACAAACAATCAAACAAACAAACAAAAAATTCCCCTCCCCCAAAACAAAATACTTTCCCCAAATAAAACTATACAAAGCAGTTTCTAGACTAAGGAAAATAGAGAAGATGATAAACAGTGGGGCTTCTCGCTGAGATTTCTTTATCAAAGTAAAAAAAAAAAAATGTTTTTTAAAAGAAAAAATAAAAATCACTCTATTTGAGGCTGAAAGAAATTACATTTATTTGCATATTAACAAGAAGTGCAGACCTACAACAGTACAGAATATAGAGTCAGTGCTGAGAATCTCATGTCCACTCTAAATAATTTTTGTTTTAGTTTAGTGATTACTTCAGATTTGCTCTGCTTTGGTCCAATCAACTCAATACTCATTTGTAGCCAAGGGGGAATTACAAGCATTTCTAGATCACAATGTCCAGGGGGGAATTAGGAGCATTTCTGGATTTCACCTGGTAGGAATGCAGTTAATTCGCTCTGAAACAATTCTGCTGTGTGAACCAAACCAGTATTTCTGGGGTGAACCATGAGATTCACTTGAGAGGGACACTCCTGGTGAAATAAATGAAGGTACAATATATATCTCTTAAAATTTGCCTATACAAACCAGAGACTGTGCTTATCGAAAGGGGGGGCCCACTGAAAAAACAGAAGCATGATTGCTGACAGAAAGGAAAGGTAGATGGCATGGATAGAATGAAGGATAAAAAAATACAACATTATAGTATGCAATATAAAGGGATCATGATGGAGTTTTGATATTTCTGGTACTGTATAGAAAAGGAAGAAAAGAAAAAGAGAGAAAGTGCATGAAGGAGGTATTCAAAAGGAAAAATCCTTTCTAGGCTATCCAGCATAGGATTCTGAGCCAAGATATTTGTAAAACCTTTTGAATATAATGCATCTATATGTGTACATATGTATTTTTATATATATGTATATATTTATTTATTTAATTCATTTTTATTTTGTTTCAAAATGATTCAGCAGCTGGATCTGAAATGTTCTCCTATCCCCAGTATGTTTATTGTAAAGTTATATGCCATGCCTTTAATTAAGAGAAATCCATACTGGGAGATTGTAGGTTTATTTTTTAGTGACTTTGTAAGGCAGTTGCTTGTAGCACATGCCAATAATAGAGATTTCAATAGCAATGTTTATCGCCATTGTACTCTCTTCTCAGGAGGCTTGATGCTGTTTTTTAGCTTTATCATGCAGTGCCTCTGATTCTGAGTTTATGGCAAAATACCACACAAGCCTCTTCCTCACTGCTTCTGTCTTCCCACCTCCAAAGACTAATATTACAGGAGGGCCCTGGAGACTGAGTTATGGTTTAGCATCTAAAACACAAGACAGAGCAGTAACAATAATGAATGTACGTTTGGATCCATTGTGCTAGTTTGAAAGACCTCAAGTCTCTTTCCAGGCTTCACACACATTGAAATACAGTGTTATACAGCTATATTATTATTGACTTGGTTCACATTCTTTATTATCACTAAAGTGCCACTATTTCAGCTGTAAAGTATATTTAATAATGCAACAGCATTTTCTTAACAAATCTTTAATCAGTATGCAACACTTTTAGCTCCATTCTCAGTTATTCCATTCCTGCATTTAAGATAGGGGTAAACATAGCTTAAACTTTAAGGTTGTCTTGATTTCTGCTTCCTTTAACTCTTGAGGGCAAAGAATATCCAACAGAAAGACTTATAATCTTTTCCACACCTGTTTTCTCTCATTCAGATTTATTAAAATGCCTTCTGGGACATAATTTTGATGAGAGCCAGCCCCTTTACCTGAATTTGGGGACTCTGAAGAAAGGGGGTTGATTTAGTAATTAATGAAATTGAATCTGGGTCAAAAAATAGCATTATCAGCCATGACTCTGGAGAAAACTGCCATGCTTAGCAACCACATGCAATCAGACTATATAGAAATCTCCAGCCATTCAGAATAACATTATTTCTCCATTTCTTAAGATAACTTCTCTTTTGCTTCTTCTTTTCTTCTGTTCAAGATTTAAATTGAAACATAGAAAGCAATTCTGGAAAAACAAATTATTCCCCTTTAGTGCAAAGAAAATTAATTACAATAATATAACATTTATTTTAAAAATTAATGAAAGATGGATTAACTAGCAAATAGGAAAAAAAAAAAGAAAAAAACCCATCTAATCTTCAAATCTGATATTGCAGCTTCCAACTTCTTATAAGTCTTTTTAATAAAAAATGCTTGATGGATCAAATGACAAAAAGAATTGTTTTATAGCTTCTTACACTGGAGATGTGACATTCTCACTCCAATTTGAAAGGCTGAGGCAGCGCATCTGACAGGGAGTGTTTAGGAATACCACCCATGCGAGAGTTCATTGTTGTAACACCATCACTTCAGTCACATCCTTAGCACATTACATCCTTATTTACAAGGAAATATCTGAATCTTTCCCCAAAGATCTCTTTCACTCTCATATCCGATAAATTCATTCACCAACTCTCTTTAGCGGTGTTATTGATACCAGGCAGGAAAAGGAAGATGAAGCACGCTAAGAAAACTCTGTATTCATTCTAGTCATATTAAAGAAGCAACATGTGCTTTCATTTTATGTTTTACTTTTCTTTGGCAAAGAATTAGAAGTTATGGAGGATCACTGAAGAGAGGCTCTTTTGGCTGTCTGAAATCTGATATAATGTTTACTTACGATGTCTGAATAAAGTACTTAAAACTTCTCTTTTACCACATTTTAGATGAGTCCCTTCTATTCATGTCATTTCCTTCCAGTACTCTCACTGGAGGTAGGAAATACTATCCTGTACCTTTTTGAAAGTGGGAAGTAAAGGCATGGAAAGGCCAGCACCACAAATGGTTATAGGACAGGCTAAGTTTTGATACTTCAATGGCTGTTTTTTAATAACCATCTATGTATTATCCACAGACATAAATTAAGGACTTGTGTTTCTGTGTTGAATAAATAGACAAAGAGTTGGAATTTGTAGAAATCAAAATTCTAAGAGACCATGAACATAAACTAGCAAATAGGAAATTTGACAGATCTCGCCAGACATGTATATCCTCCACTCCTCTTTGCCCTAAATATGTTCCTTCAATGACAAGTCTAATGTGCCCTGGATTTCAGTGATAAGTGAAATAGCAGAACCACATCTTTCTTCCGCTAGTATTTCTGAAGCAGCTAACTCCAGAATATTCTTTTTTTCCTAAATTTGGACTTGTTAACTTTTCTCTTTAAAAGAAAACCTAAATTCCTAAGTACAGGGCTTTCAATTTCTCCTGCATGGTGAACTGTCTGAAAGTTATGTGCTGTAACTGTAGGGACCTGGTGTCCTTTATTGTCTAATTCTAGATACCCAAAATAGCAACTGAGATTCATGAATTCTATTGCCCTGAACACTTGAATTAGAAATGGGCTTGAACTTGCAATTTGGTTTCCTAAGGCCTAGTTGATCTATCTGTAGAAACAGCTTTTCTTTACCTTGTAAAATACAGTGTACACTAAATCCTAAAGAATGAAATTCTGGTTTTGGTTAAGATTTCATAATATATGATGTAACGTTATGATGCCCGCCTTTTTGCTTTACTACTGCCTTTTCTATCCTTTCTTCCTATGCTGAATCTTGACACATGAGGTTTTGTTGTGTTTTAGGGCAATAGGCCCTAAATAACACAATTGCACTAGTGAACTCAATCAATCTCCATATCATGTCTGGAAACTGAACTAGTCAAGGAGATGGAAAATGTGGACAACAGAGGGGATTCATAGAATAACTGAATAAAATCAGCTTCAGTACAAAGGTCATAATAACATGCCAATGATTCTCTCCTTTTCTGTTATTGCAATCCATTCTTGTCACTCACTTATTAGATCGTAGTTAATGCCTATCACACATCTAGTATGATTACAATTTTAAGTTGACTTCCCACACCCAATCCTCTATTATTTTGCCATTACATAACTGCAACCCTTCTATCTTAATTTTAAAAGCAATAGGTTTTGCATGGGAGTCAATGCTGATGAGTTATTGTATATCGGAAGACCAGAGTTCTGAAAATGGGCTGTGATTGAGTCCACACATGAGGGTGGCACTGTCATTTGCTTCCCCTTAGCTCAGTTTGCTTAACTGGTCATTGGGATAATAATGTAGAACAGCTCTGTAAGTGGAAAGTGTTATCATTACATGGTTGTGAAGTGAGAACAATAAATGTGTATAAAGCATTTTCAAACCTTCAGACAGAAATTGCTATTTATGTATAAAGAGTTGTAGTAACTTATTATATAGTGCTGCTTTATCTGAAGAATGCAAAATTTGTAAACATAATAGAGTCATATAGGATAAATAAAAGTATGTATCTATAAATTTTACTCTTTGAAGATGCAGACACTTTGGATCACTCTTGTTGTATTAATGTTTTTGATAAATAAGTATTTATAA
The DNA here is from genome assembly GCA_034781795.1 of Crypturellus tataupa. Lineage (NCBI taxonomy): Eukaryota > Metazoa > Chordata > Aves > Tinamiformes > Tinamidae > Crypturellus > Crypturellus tataupa. Next base: position 103,638 of record JAWLRI010000164.1, read on the forward strand.
GTACCTTGATGTATATAAACTTCTATAAAATCAAACTGTTCACTTATGAATGGATTGGAAATCTCCCTCTTTTAGTATCTCAGACTGTCTGCTGCAGTTTAACAGTACCTTAAAGAGAGAGAAGGACTAGGAAGATTAGCTTCTGAAAGAATAAATTACTTATGTATACATATCATATAGATATGCTATGTCACATGTATATCTGTTTGTCTTACCTACATCTTACTCTCAATCCTGAGTTCAGGTAAAACAATTAAATGATTAACAATTGGGGAAAAAAAAGAATGTTTTCTAAAATGTTTTTGGAAACCAGTTTGCTCAGAAAAAAAAAAGAAAAAAAAAGAAAAAAAAAGAAAAAAAAAAAGAGGACGACTAGTATATAAATAGATTATTTGCCTCTATTAATTCTTTCAAAAATTGATTTCTAATCTTAGATCAATGTAAACTACCACAGTGATACTTAACAAGACAGGAAGTATCTTTCCATGACATAGGAATACCACATTAATAGTTTATATTTCACTTTCTTCCAGTCAGCCTTGAAGCAACTTTTAGGAATTTGTTTCTGAAAAAAAGGAATGCTGTTTTCCTCACTGCAATTTACCGTCTGTTCTCAAAAGTGGATGGAGCTAAAGAGTTATATTATTTCTATATTTTTAACTGCTTGACCTTTTCACATTAATGTCAAAAGTATTGGTATAAATCTTTGAAACATAGTGAAGAGAAGATACCAGTCCTCCAGAGGCAGCATTGTATATATGTGCTCTCCAGTACTATGCACAATCAGACATGTAAGGAATGTATAGAAACAAAAGGAATTTTCCCTTACTTATCCTAAAGAAATACGGGCAGTCTGGTTTATTGAATAGAGTGCTCTCAAGGTCGACTGCATCAAAGATGAGCTAGTCTTGTTTGTAGTCTTTAACAACTTGAAGGGATAGAAATTCCTAGTGTTTGAGAAAACAAATTTCTTCTGCATTTATCTTTTACATTTTTAATTCTTAAAATTTATTTTCAAATTTTGCCCTTTAAAAAATGTGTTGGGGGAATATCCCAGCCCAACAACAACATATACTCTTTGCTATACATTGCATTGTAGAAAGGAATGTTAATTACATTTTTGTGCTTTCAATAGCAGGAAAGCCTTAATTCCATCTACTCTGAAAATATGCCCAGACCACAAATATTTGAAAGCAAGGGAACACCTGCAAGTCAGGCAAGAATGAAACAGGGAGTGCCAAGAGCCATAATTTTCCTTACTTGGTTCTTTGCTGTGAAATGCATTGCTGGGTATTATCAGATCATTCACTGACATCAAAAGGAGGTAGTCATGGATCTCTGTCACACACATATTTCCTAATGCTAAACCAACTATGGCCAAAAGAAAGGTTCTCATTTACTTCACTGGCAAATTATTTGAGGGCTAAATATGTTATTAAACTCAGTAGAGTTATATCCAACCAAAGATTTTTCAAACTGTTATTCATATATCAAAGCCTATAATGAAAATTTTAGTGTATTTAAATTTAAACTTTACTGTATTTAGAACACCTTACTTTTTCATGACAGGTTTTAAGCATCTATGCCTTTTGATTAAAGCTTTGTCAGGAGATCCTTTTGTTTTTTTTCAGAAAAGAAGATTGAAGTTTTTTTTTTTTTTTTTTTTTTTTTTTTTTTTTTTTTTTAAAGGTTCATAATTTAAGTTTCTATTTCCTTTTGTTTCTTCCTTTTTTTCTCACTTCTTCCATCCAGCACTGACTCCATTCACTGTGGTGTCAAATTTTGTATACTCTCTGCTATCAAGAATTTAAGTGTAATCCATATGTTTCAATAATACCTACTGCTTTTGCTGAAACAACCGATGTAGATCAATCTATCTGAATTTTTTACTGATGCTGAAAATATTCTGTTCAGATTTAATTTTACTAGCTAGTAATGTAATTAAACTTAACTGTAAGTTTAGTATTTCTGATCTCTATAGCTGGATATATTAAACATAGAAGGCATTCAATAGGATTTTATATTTTTCTTGCAACTGAAGAGTCTGAATATGTTATGTATGACGACAGATTATGCTGCATAGGGCACAATTTTCAAGCCCCCTAATTGTGCATACAGGACACAAGCATATGATTTAGTCATGCTGAGAACTTTTGGGAGGATAGTGTCCATGAGGTTTCCCATATATCAAACACTTAAATGTGTTAAGGACCTCCAACTTTTCTTCAGTTATTTGAACTTGCAAGGGTTAATGGTGTAACTCCATCTATCCTGGATTTGATACTGATATAATAAAACATCTCACCACATTTAAGTATTTTTTTTTTCTTAATAAATAATCCTGAAATTTGGAAAAATTTACAAATATTTAATTTTATAAAAGAGCTAAAAGAGTGATAATTAAGAGGATATCAATTTAACCTGGACATGTGTTCTTACTAGGCGTCTCTTTCAGTCCATGGAGATAAAATCATTCATCTAAGAGGAAAATTCAGAATACTCAAGTGCTTATTCTGAAACATTCCCTGAAGGAGCTCATCCCTTTCCTTTGGAAAGGGAAGGAATTAGCATCCCAAGGCTACAGTTGATCTTCCTAAACACCTAAATGCTTTTCTAATCAATTTGCCAGAGAATACATAGGAAATCTGAGGCCAAAGATCTAGATCTTGCTTTTAACAAGATCATATTTTGTCTCCCGTAGCTCATTTTAGAGAAAATTGGAACACAGATATTGTGAATACACAACTATTTATTAAAAGGAAAAATTATGGAAGGATCTTTTTAAAAAATTTACTCAGATTTTTCATTCATATCTCCATATCTATGTTAATAAAAACCAAACACATTGGGCAGCTGTGTTACCTTGTTCTATAGAATCAGTTATTATATACATTGACTATATTAATTTTCATAATAGATTATTATCAGAATTGCAAAGGATGCTAAAAAAGTATGTGGACTATAAACACAGAGGCTCAAACTCTTGAAGATTTTGGTGATTTTTGCCAGCAAAAGAGATCCTTTCAGTCTTAGCTATCCACCGTTGCTTCCTTTAGAGCATACCTCAGTCAAATTGCATACAATTTCCTAATGCTCCCTCTGTGGGAGTTTTGACACTGAGAAGTCATGTGTGGGAGGCATACTTGTCAGAGAGACATACCCTGACACATTTTTCACTGGAATATAACTTGCCTTTTTTGTGTGTTTCGTACAGTCGTGTGCTGCTTTGAAGAGGCAAGCAAGGAATCCTCTCTGCTACTGTGCTCATACTATCAGTCATGCTTCTCCAGACGGGACTGTGGTTGCATTAGGAAGATTACCTCTACATTAAGTTTTGTTCTGTGTTTGAGAAGAGTTTACACAACGAATGAGGCTGATAAATTTCAGAAATTTGAAAAGTTGTTAATCAATCGTCAGCTCTGTTCATGATCTAAAAGCTATGAAAATAACACCAACCCTGCTCTCTTGTGATAATCCTATCATTCTTGTATTACTGACTGAAGTAAAGATATATGTAGAGAGATAATTTTATGATTCACAGACCACTAGAAGTTTTTATTAGCTGTGCAGAACAGTCATTTGATGAAAAAGAAAGATGTAAATTGTCTTTTATGGTTCCCAGTGACATCCCAGTAACATCCAAATGTTACAGTTTCTTTTTATGAATTCAGTGAATCACCAAGAACAGTCACTTACCTTTGCAATTAGAGTTGTTATTGGGTCACCAACTGTCATCAAATTCTTTTTTCTTCTGATCAGGGTTGGTAAGAGCACGAACATTATCCAATGTGAGTTGTCTACCACCCCTCAAGGGCATACACAGGCTTATCAAGAAGTCATTGCTTCTTAAAGGAGAATTTGTAGCCTTGAGTGATCTGTTGCCATGTATTGTTGACTGGACAATCTTGACAATCACAGTTTTACATACTAAAATTGTAGCGATTGGCTGTGTAGACTGATGAAACAGGTAGTGTTTGAAACATATTTTTCATGTCCCTTCGTAGACGGTGCGAGTCATGACACAAAGTGGCATAAACTTCGAGAATTAAATGCTGTCTTTTATAACCTCAGATGGCATAAATAACATAGTCAATATGGTACTGCCAGTTTACATAAATCAGGATATACCTTTATGCAGAGTTGGGTTAAATGACAACTCATAAGGATATTATAACATTCTGCAAGTATTTGAAGGCCATAAACACCAAGCAGGGGGAGAAATGATTTAGGGTGGCGTAAGGAGACATAATTAGGAGCAATGGGAGGAAATTAAGGGAGGAAAAATTAGGTTGCATATCAGAAACAATTTTCTGACAGTGAGATGTAGTAGACTGTGGAAAATAGGTCTCCCAATGGATATTCCATTGCTCAGGGTGTTTAGACTGGACTAAGTACTAATAAATGTACAACAGGGACTAATTTTCCAATGCCCGGGGCATAGACTAGAAACCAGAATATTTAATGGGGTAAAAGTGTGGTGAGCTTAGGAAAAACAATTAAATAAACCTTTTTTATCACGTTCACCAAGTACATGGATATGTCTGCATCACATATGTCTGTGGGGGTGTATGCAGATCTATACATGTGTATATGTATATATATACATATATATATGCATTCTGTTCTTTGCTGAATATTACAAAGGAGTTCTGTAAATTTTATTGAAGCAGCATATAACTTTTAGCAACAATGACATTTTTTTTCCTCCTCTGTGAGCTATTAAATGCAAAAAGTGTTGCATTTGGTAGTACTTAAGTGAAAATTTTCAAACTCAAGCTCATATTTATTTTTTTAATACAAGGAAAAAAATATATCTCCTTTTTTTTTTTTTTTTTTTTTTTTTTTTTTTTTTTTTTGCCTTCCAGAGAGGTTTGAAGTATGTGCTCAATTTCTTTCAACCTAGAGAGGTTTCCTCCTATTCTCTGTTATCAAACTGGATTGACTTTTGTGACTTTATGAAATCTTCTATGGATTTTGGGTTTAGTATTGCCCTTATTCAGAAAAAAAATGAAAAGGCATTATAAAATTGTTCAAGTGTCCCATTTTAGTAATTTTTCAAGTATATGCTTAAGATAAGTCACTACTCCTCCTGCATCTTTCTGGTCTTTAACTATAGTAAGAAGTGTTTCCAAGTTAAATGTTTGCAACACTGGTTCCAGGTAGAAACACATTTCAAAAAAACTTTTCAAAATTGTTTATCCTCAAAAATTTTTATTCTTCTTTATTTAAAACAGGTCTGGAAAGTGGGTTATTTCTTATTCTGTCTGAGATATAGATAGGTGTTAACTAAATAAACAGAATGTGCTCTAATAGTTTTTCTACTTTTCTTCTTTTTCTCCTTTTTCAATAAAGTGTATTTCTTTGCTGAGTATCATAAAAGGAAATTAAAAAAACAAAGTTTGTAAAACAAATGCACCTAAAAAGGAAATGTCTGACAACAATATTAGATCGTGCTACCAAAACCCCAGGACCAAATATACATCTTGTTTTACTGAGCTCTGTAATGATGCAAGCAAGAGAAAGTTAATGTTTGAGCTTATGAAAGAGAAATTAAATTATTTGAAACAGAAAAGATGTAAAATTGCAATAATATTGTATCAGAAATACTTTTCTAATCAATTATTCTTACTTACGGAGGGATGTGTATAATCCCTAATATGTTGTGAATGACCTACATTTTCTAGTTATGTATCTATTCCCACTTTTATATCATTGTCAATTTCTCAATTACACGTATAAAAGTGACTACTATAGACAAAATTGGTTTATTTTTGGTTCCTTTTTGTAGCATTGTTTTTTAGCATTGAAATTAGGCCTATAGCTGACATGCTAGTTCAGTGAGGCGTACAGTGCACATAAAGACACTAGTTCTGTCTACTACAGGCATTTCTGAAAAAAAAAAAAAAATCCAGGGAAAACAGCAGAGGCTCCAGATGGCCCTTTTCTATGACCATTCTGGACAACACTTTCAGCATCATGTTGTAACAGCAAAACATTAGTTCCCACTGAGTTGTGTGGGATTTGCAGTCCCTAAATGTGCATCTCTTGGGATAGAATTCTGTTGCTGCTCAAAATTACAAGATAGTAAACAGCTTCAACACAATAAAACAACAGACCAGGTAACCACGTAATTTAGGGCATTAAAAGATTTATCCTTGCACTATCACAATCCTGTTTTTACCAAAATGCACTATCAGAAAGGTTAAAAGTACGTACATAACTCTAGGGAATGTGCAGTTGACCACTAATGCAGACATCAGTCCAGATCCATAAGATACAGATGCAGCAACTAGATAACTTCCCAAGGAAAGGAAATTGTTGCTTAATGCATTTTGATAACACTGTGAAGAGTTTGGGTCATTGTGCATTTTGCTTTAGTGACCTGAAATCTTCAAAATGACATTTCCAAGCAGGAGTAAAAAGCATTGGTCCTAAAGAAGCTGATACTATATCACTGGAATGAAAGACATACTTGATTTTTTACCACTAGGTCTCAAGCGATGACAACTTCAAGTTCATATCTTGTAATCTTTATTTAGATAAATGATATCAGTGAGAAAAGAATCATGACTTTTGTTTTTTACAACATTTCTAAATAAAAAGACGTTTTCCATCAGAGTGGAAAACACAATTTTAGGTGGAAACACTATTTATTTACCTTCAGAGGACACTAAATACACAATGGATGAGAAATACTGGAATTAATTAGAATCTAGCTAAAGAAACATGCGTTTTACTAGCATGCCACTTCATAAATCTTTGAGTCGTACAGGTGTTAAAGTTTGCTCTAGATTTTATGATGTTGGAATCAAATTTATTGTTTTATTCTCTTAACTTTAGCACTTACTATCTGGTAACAAAAGAGTAAACGTTATAAATATGTCTCTTGGATAACAGTGTTTTCAAATGGTAAAAGAAAGGCTCTGGGATTCAACACTTCTGCTTGTGCAGCAAAGAGATATTTGGGTAAATCCAATATATGAATGAAAACATTGCTCTCTAGGGTTCTATGATACCATTTCAACTCCTTTATGATATGGCTAAAATTGCTTCTCAGTCCACAAGATGTCAAAACCTCAATCTTCTAAAAAATATTTTGATGTCTGTCATACTTTTTGGAGGTTGTTGATGTAGACATAGTGCTTCCAAAAATCAGTCCCTAAGCACTGTATTTCTTCACCCTTTTTTATTGCTGAAAATTCCTTGGTAAATTAAGATTCTCAAAAAAGGTATTTTAAAAGAGTAAAAAGTTAATTTAAATAGAATAGGATTTTTTCATGATCCAGCTTTACATTTTAACTTCAATCTAAAGAAATTCCTTATACCACAGCTTAAAAAAATTAAGACATTTAAAAACATTTAGGATAACTTTAATTTTCTTTTGATTTTATTTCTTTAATTATACAATCTGATTAAAAAAATACAGGCTTAGTTTTGAATGACAAAGAGCAGAGCTCCATTGTATTCAGAACCTTCCAGAGGGATGCGCGATATAACTCTTAGTTTCTCCGCATCATCACTGATGTAATGCAACTTGATTAATCTAAAATAACTTTATTATTTTCAGTCTGGAGTTGTGTATTTTTGCTTCTGACTTTTTTTAGACTATCTAGAAAACAGGACTTTTATTACCAGAATAGGCGAGGTAACCAAAGAATACCTTTTGATGACAATGTATAATGTTTTGAAGCTTTTAGGAGCCCTTACCTTTGATATCTGTAGGCCAACAAAGTCATAGTATCTGGCATGCACTTTCAGTTAGATGTGGAATTACTGCAGTGTGGACTGAGGAAAGATACCAAGTTCCATTTCTGCAGCTGGACCTCCCACATCTGTGAACTTTCTCAAAAATGGGCTCGGTTTGGAGACGGAGTGGCAAAGATGAGTTCACATTGAAGAAATGCATTCTCAACTCACATGTTCTTTCCCAAAATCATTTTAACAAAACAGTAAAACACAGCAGAGTTTTAATTGGTACAGCTCAGTCCTAGGCTCACTTTCACTCTACTGTGATGAAGCAAGTTGCTTAGTGCTCTGATGGCAGAAGTCCATCACAGTGAGCACCCTTCATCTCATTGTACAGAGTAATTCCAGAAGCTGGAGTATTTCAAGGGCTTGGCCCAAACTAAGGCCTACATAACTTACCTTCACTGCTACTTCAGACTTAGTTTATTAGCTTGAATAGGTGAAACTGAGTTAGGAAAACAGCCTTTCTTGCTGTAGAACTGCCTTGTCTCTCTTTCTCTTCAGTGGAGCTATTTTCAAATGTTTAGAGTCGGAAACAAATTAGAATGGCACGCAACAGAACCTTTTCAAAAAGATCTTTTCAAAAAAATAAAAACCCACAGCAGCTGTGGTACAGGATGTTATGGATCTAATGAGGCTGAATGGGTTAGCTCTCAAGGAGAAGCTGCAGTCCATCATGCATTTTTTCAGACACACCTGGTGACCAGTACTTTGGCAGGATTTGAGCTGTGGTTCAGTGGTAGCAGATGGTTTGTCTTAATAACCAAATGACAATGGAAAGTCTCTGGATTTTTCTTTCTTTTTACTTTCAAACATTCTATAAAAAATTCTGAAGAACTAAATAGATTAAAAATGTCACAAGCAACTAGTATTCTTAGAAAATGTATACAGAACATACTATAATATAGGCTTAAATCCAAAATATCTTATTTATATGCTACAAAGGTTTGGAATGTTTTTATTTATGGACAGTATCTATAAAAAGGAGCTGAAATCATGATTTCAAATAGAGCAGCACATAATAACAAAAGAATTCATGCATAGTTTGCCATGGATAAAGACTATTATGTTGCTTAATCTCCTCCTCCACTTCCACAACAGCAGTATCTGGATGCTGTGTGGTATCGTGGGATTGTCGTAGAATCTGCTGCAGAACTTATCCCTTGAGGCAAAATTGCTATCCAGCATTTTGACTTTTGTTTCTCTAAACAGCTTTCTTCCTTTCTTTTTTCCTAGCCTTTGGCATTTAATCTAAAAATTAATGCACCCAGTGTGATGGAGCGTCATCAACCTGAATTTCCAGACAGGCTGTAAGAATAGCTTTAAGAGGTATGACTTTCCAAGATCATGTCACTCAGAGTGCCACACTCTGTAATACCACTCACAGAATTTGGCATCTTTCCCATGCCTTGCACAATTCTGCATTATAAAGAGAGGAACAACCGTTTGGCAGCAGCAAGACACCTGACATGATATGTTTTCTTTGTCTGTTGGGAGCTGACTGTAGATGTTTTTTGCTTTACGTATGGTTAGGTTGTTGATGAGATGGTGGGAGCTACAAATGCTGTAGTAACCCATTGCTTTTTCCAGGACACCTTGGGGAAGACAAGCAACTGCCGCTTGAAGAGCACACACTGCCGGAACAACCAGCTGTCTCCCTCTGGGATTGCCTCTCAAAAAGATGCTGCTTCTTCGAGGGCACATGCAGCCCTGGGAGCAACTGCTGCGGAGTGGCAGTAGCACTCCAGGGGCAGCGTTCACAGCAGCCTGCATCTCAGCCACCTCCAAAATAGGGAAGATAGCACCCTAGGTCTTCCTGCCATAGTTGCTGCATTGTTTGCCCCTTTATTGCTTATTGCCTTTGTTGCAGATGCCTTCTTTTTAAACTTCCTTCTCTTTGTCCTTTCCTTTATTAACCTCCAAGCTGGATGTATCTAAGACTTAAAGTATGAATTACTCTATTTAAAGAGTTCTTTATCTGGAGCTTGACAGGTTCCATACATTCTACTCCTCAACACTAAGTGAAGCCCTGTAAAATCTCTTTTACCAAGGATTCTCCCTCAGAAAAGGGAGATACTTCAGTCTCTTCTATTTTCTTTCCATTGAACAAAAGTAAACTTGATGGCAGAGGTGAGGAAGGAAAATGAGCTAATTAAGTTTTTTTTTTCTGATTACTGGAAAGGCTATTTAACAATATTAATTTTGTATGGCTTTTGAATAAACCTATATACCTATATAGGGATAAACCTATATACTTAAGGGAGCTGAAGTATTATTAAAATATCTCCTAATTGGTTTTGCCTCATCTAATTTGAGGCTTTCCTAACACACAAGAATTATGAAGATGTCTTGCTCATGATGCTTTCACAGTCAAAGGAAAGGCCCTAGATCATTTTTTAGTTCTTTCAAGATCTGAATACCTGAATACCATCACTATGGATGTGGTGGGAACAGAGAACATTTTGCTTTTGATCTTAGATCGAAACCAGGCATTTTCATAATTTTTTGGATTCCTTTCCCTTTAATGCAAAAAAAAACACTGCAATTTCAGGAAATTTCAGTCTTCTTTCTTTTATCCAAAAATATATATTTTTTTCTAAATCTACTATGCCCAATTATTCTGTATGCTAAGCAATAAATGATGATGAAGACTGCTGACAAAAAATACTGATTTAGTGACAGCTGACAAAAATGGGCAAAGCACTGATTTAAGCATAATGAAAAATCCACCTTTCAGGAAGTTAGCATTCTTCATTTATGCTTCATTTATTCTAAAATAAAGAATTATATTTGTATTTCTCATTGTACTGTATGTTCTAAATTCTTAAGTGGAGCATGAACAACATGGGCACTTTGGATGGGGAGAATTTTATACTGAGTTCATTTTTAAGAAAGGTATCAAAGTTTGATATTAAGAACATTCAAAGTGATTTAGACATTCATTCATAATTATTTAATAAAACTACTTTTCCAATTGGGTGCAATAAAAAAATTCAAGAGGCCTGAAAGCCTATTTCAGAATGTATGGTTGTATTTTCATCCCTGCTATTGGATCTTGAAAATAAGTAATCTGATTTTTTTTTCTACAGGATCTTGACCTATGAGACCTACTCCATTTGGTCTTCAGTAGTCTTTGATGCTCTTAATAGGGAAGTTGATCTTGGATTTAATATGTTGTAAAAATAAGATTCTTTTTGCTTCACATCAGAGCAGAGGAAGCAGTTGTGTGCAAATTAAAAATAATGAATATTAGAAATACCAGTCCATCTTTGTCTTTCATTTGAGTAGGATGTTACCTAACAAATTATAGTACTGTGTCTTAAAAAACACATAGGAAAAAAAAAAAAAAAGAGAGATACTGTGTATATTCTGCATTCATTTACAAGAAAAATATTGGAAAGAGAGTGGTTTACTATACTTTTGTAAATTAAGGAATTATATCAAAACAAATGTATATTTTTTATTTATAATAAAGAAGACATATTAGCAAATATGAGATTGCTTAGATCATTTCAAATACTCTTTATTTTATGCAAGTCTCTATTTTATACAAACTCTCTAATATATTCTAGTTAATCTTTAAGTCCAGTTACCAGGAATTCATTAGCTTCCATTATTTGCTCAAATTTCTTTCCTAATTACTGAAAGTAGATGGCAACAGTCATAGGATCATGGTTTCTGCAGTCGGGAATTGGTAATGGGATTAATCTCCAAACTGGTAACTCCAGTGAAAATATTCATGCTAATAGAATTTGTACTTGATTACTGCTGAGTTATGAAACTCATGCAAAAATACTGGTTTGTCTATATGTGCGTCTGTATATGTGTGCACACAAATCTATTTGGCACCTACAATATTTATTTAATTATTTTTTTATCATGGTAGTGTCCAGTGGGTTCAAATATGGCAGCAGTTTCCATCATAACAAATTTTGCATAAAGGCAGAAAAGTAGTCAGAGATCAGAAAGGACAAATAAGGCACTGTAAAACAGCAAAATGATTTTGGTTAGCCTGAAATGGGCTGTGCTCAGTACAGCAGCACAGCAATTTTGTTGTAAGCTTAACCACAGCAAAAGTTTTAAAGGAAGGATTTGAAGAAGTGGCCTTCTAAGAATACATGCAATACAAAATATAGCACCAGACTTTTTCTGTTGGTAGTGTCCTGCTGTGACCTAGAAGAATTATGGAGGGATTCTGAATTCCTAGAAGGATATTTTATATCTTTAACTTTCTTTTAATCCTCTTTTGCACTTTTTTTTGTGTTAAATGACTAACTAATGAAAATCCTTGCACAATCCAATTAACAGTAATAAATAAGATTGCCACAATGAATGTGTTTCCATCAGTTAGTCCTATATGCCACCTCTTTAGAAATGTACAAAGATTTCTTTTCTTTGAATTTTCACTAATAGTAGTATCCATGTAAAATCATATCCCAGAAAAGACAGAGAGGAAAATGACAACCAAAACATCTAGTGAGCCCCTGCGGTCATGGATAAAGATTTGTACTGGCACATTCATACACTGAGATTTTCTTTTCCAACCTTAATTCATTTACAAGGAGAAAAATGTGAAACTTCAGTAGTTTCTTGTAGAGATACATTTGTTCAAGAACACTGCTAGCTTATTGATGAAACTATGCATTTGCTTAATGAAGGATAAGAAATCAAAACCAGACATACAACAACATTCTTCTGCCTTTTATCAAGGTGGGTGTCCAGGCTCTTTGAACCTTGAGCTTTCAGTAAAAACAACCCTACCAATGCAGTTGTAATCTGCAGCTCTTGGTGAGATTTCAGTTCTGATTGCTGTAACATTATCAAGAAAAAGAGCAGTAAAAAGACAGTTTAGAAATCCAACAAAGCTGTAATGTTAGAATACCTGCTATTTATTATCTCCCTTTAATGCAAAGACATAGAACCCAGCTTCTTGCTGTGTTGAAACATAAATATAAACCTGTAGGGTCTTTAAATTGCTGATGAAGCAGATGCAGCATTGTCTCCTCTCAGCAGTCCATCAACAGACATGAGCAGAATTTCATTAGCAGTTGACATTTTGATCTGCTTTGGGTTCTGAAGCTCCATGAATGAAGTAGAGATGGGTGATCTAATAGTGATACAATTAGAAACATGCAGTCCTTTTGCCCAACATCAGCTCTTATTTTAAAGTGGAACCAAATGTGAACTAAACTTATCTTGGAAGCTATTGGTTATTTTGAAAGGATCTGTTTCAATATTTAGAATAGCAACTCAGTTTGCAAATAGAAGTAGAACCTTCCCAGCTTGAAGACACTTAAGAAGCTGATGTACATCCAAAATAAATCAGAAGCTTTCTTCCCTTTAGATTTCTTCAACACTAACATGAAAATATTACTTTGTTTCCCATGTCCACAGTTGGACAAAGATTACTGGGAAAGCTGGATAAAACAGAGTTTCAATCTATCTCCAATCATGGCTAACATTAGCAGTCACAATCTATGCACCAAGAAATATCAAAGTAAAACGTAATTAAATAACTCTTGATAAAAGTTTGTTCCTTCACCTAACCATTGAAAGGTCGTTTATAAACCTCAATTTACGAACTGTCCCAAAGTCTTGCCACTCCACATTTTATCATAATTTCCTTAATGGATTGATAATCATTTCTTTAGATGAAACAGTAAAAAAGGAACCCAGGACTTCATGTCATAAGTTACTGTATAACATTTTTCACTGTGAGAAATTTCATAACAGAAGAAAATGAAAATTATTTTATTTGTTTGATTTCATCTTACCTGATAATAATGCAAAAACCCTCTGAAATGATACATTTTGTTTGGGAAAGTATTCTATTCCATGATGCTGCTGCTAAGCATCATGAAATAATGGTCTCTTATCCAGTTGAAAGAATATATCTGCTTCCTTAACCAACTGTAATTTAGTGAAGAATTACGATGATTCAGTCAAACCAATTTGACTTTTTAACATTGCAATAACTAGGCTATGAGAATATTATATAAATTTTAGGCTCTAACCCAAAATTTTATCACTCTTTGGTGATAAAATTGTAGCAAGTCCCTTTATGCTAACTATTTTAGCATCTAATTTTATATGCATTTTTTTCTTCTGGGTAGAAAAGTCTGGGGTTTTCAAGAATTTCTAAGGACTCCAGATTCATTCCTGTTTCCCTCACAAAAAAAAAAAAAAAAAAAAAGAAAGAAAGAAAAAGAAAGAAATCTGTTCTGTAAGACTGGCCCAGACACTGGGATCCCTGGCTGGGAAATATGCATCTTTTCTATAGTAATAAGAGTTGGCTCTTTTGGTTGATTTACTGACATACATGTCAGTAAATCAAGGTTCAAGTAAAAAGTTCATTAGAAAACTGCTGTGCCTCCACCAAGAACAACAGAAGTTTATGGGAAAGTTAAATCAAGAGGTTTGGTGTAATGTTGTAAGTATAATATGCTAATATGTAAGCCAAAATGTGTTATACAATTACATTCCATAATGTTCTTCAGATGAAAAGTATAAAATACATTTAAAGCATAATGTGACTGTCTTGATGTGTCTCCCCACTGCACAGATTCAAAGTTAGTCATTGTGGTAATGCTAGTCTATGTCTATTTGAATAATCTTGGAACTTATTTGGGCATTATTAACTTTTGGCAGAAATAAAGCTACTACCGAGCCTTTGATAAGACTGTACGAGTATAATGTCTTTCAAGTGAAACAAAGGTTCTGATCTGGAAGTCCAAAAATTCCAAATACACCTGTTGTATTTTCTAAATTGATGGGAGATGAAAGCCATAGCTGGCCTGAATGGACATGTAGCAGATGTAGTGCCCAGAAATGCTGCACTATTTGCCAAGAATGTCCTGAAAGAAAATAAAAATCACATGAAGGTGATTTTCTTGTGTCCTGCAGTCATACCCCAAAAACAGTACACTACAAGCTGTATATTTTTCACTATGCATTAGTAAAAGAAACATGAGTATATTTTCAAAGAAACATTCAATACACGCAATTATTTCCTTTCATTACTGTAGCTGTGTAGACAAAATTCACCATTTTTCTATCATTATCTTTAACCATATATTCAAGTTCAAATAATTTTGTGATATTTCACATGTATATTTTAATTTTATCAAACACTCCAAATGTGAGACAGGAAACACTTTCTTTCACAGGATACATCACAGAAAATTCATTTAAAACCATGTTTTGCACATAAAGGTCCCTAAAGTAATTCTAGTAAAACTGGTTGCTAGACCTGTTTAAAAATATAATCAGAAAAAGACTTTAATTTTCAAACAGAAGCTCCTATCATATTATCTACATTAATTCAATGTAAAACATTCGGAATCTAGTGCAGTGCAAGCTAAGACTAACACATGTTGCAAACAGATCCTGTGATGATCAAAATCAGGGTGAAATTTAAAATGAAACAGAATAAAATAAAACATCCAATTCATTTTTACTCTGTCTTGATAAGATTTGGGAACAGATTCCCAGCAGGAAAAGGTTATTGCATTGACCTCATGCATTCCCTATGGCTCAACATTTGCAAAACCTCTGTGATGCCTACTCTCTCCCTTTAAATGAGATATGTCAGTGCATATATTTCAGTCCAGATCTTCTGCTAGTGCAAATTAGCCCTGAATCATCCAAGCAATATTGTTTATATAAGCTGAAGATTTGACATTAACTTTTAGCTCCTGAACTGAGAACAGATTTGACAACATATTTGTTGTGCAGATGAACACAAAAGATAAAAAGGGAATATTCCCTTGCTTCCAGTGTTACCCTGCATTGCTACAGTGCACAAATGAAAACAGATTTTTATTTCCTTTAATACTAATCTTCAATAAATAAATCAGAAAATCAGAAATAAAATCATAAAATGTCCAAATGTCTGTGAATTCTCTATCCTGCACATCTTTTGCAAAGAACAATGCGAAAAATTGTTGAAGAACTACAGACATTTCCTCTTTTTTTTTTTTTTTTTTTTTTAATAAATCTCAGTCTAGGCCAAAACTAAATGATAGTCCTTTTCCATCAGCTGTAGTAGATTTTTTTTCATGTAAAGAAAACCTACATGTAAGTCTGTGGAGGGAGCCTACATAGTTGTCCATTGCACTAATATCATAGGGGTACATACTCAGAAATGCATAATTCCCCTCTGGTTTCCCTTTTCTCTTGCAGTATAGAGAAAGGCAAGAAATAGTAACATAGATGTATTTTGGATTTCTTCTAGGTGCATTAGAGACACGAAAGCCAAAGACCAGCTTTTATTTGATCCTTCTACCTCTTGGAGAGATAGGTGCACATGATGACCCATAGTTCAGATTATTCAGAATGCTGAAGCTCAGCTCTGCTCATTCTGATGTCTTCCTCATGGTCATGTCCCTCAGACTCAAACAAATTATTGGATCTCTCTCATAAAAAATGAGGTTCGTATTAAGTTATTGAATATTCTTTCTTTTTTGCACATCAAATGCCAGAGAGGTTCAGCCACCAGAAGAAAAAAATAACACCTTGCTTCTGATCACATTTATATTAAAAATATATTTACAGACAGAACAGATAATCAATTTTTATCTGTGCTACTGTGATAAGAACACAGACTATTACTAGTCGTATTATTAATGGTGTTTATTATGAAAGCACTTAAATGCCAATGAAGAATGGAAATGCATTATGCAAGGCAATAGAAGAAAAATTCCTTTCATGTAGTAATCATAATAAACTAACAAAACGTACACAGCATGTGAGAATTCTTCAATAGCACCAAAATAAAATAGTAAAACATAAAATATTAAATCAATTTCCTATTTGTTTTTTTGTGTGCCATTTTTTTCATTTCATTTTGTTTTGTTTTGTTTTTTAGTAGGTACTTATGTGTGTACTTATGTATGTAATTAAAGGTAAAATTCCTGGAAAGAGGAGGCAAAGTAAAGAGAGAGTATGCAAGTATGAAATAGATAAGAAGGAAGCCCTGTGGAATAAAAAGGAAATGAGGGTATTGTAAGTGGTGTAGAAGGGAGATTTGGAGAAAGCAAATGATTTACCCTGATTAGCGGATGCTTTTCAGAACTGCAGGAATTCTCTGACTAGCCAACCACCTTAGAGTTGCTTGTTATGCAGCTATTTCTCTAAGCCTAGGGCTAGTCTGTACTGACATACATAGTAGAGAAAGCTAGTGATGAGAGCTATCAGTTGTGGTATGGTATCATAGGTATATCTGTGGATTTTCTAAAGAAACATTATGTGAGTGAGTAAAATATGCTCTCTTGTCTTGCTAGTTAAATTCTTTAAGTTCATTTTTTTAATTGAATTTTTATATACCATAATATTTTCATACTTTATCCATGTACTATACCCATGTGTGACAGAGAAAATATTTGCTTATGGCCTTACAAATATTCCTTTTTTCAGAAAAATTGCCTTTTGTTTCTATTTTTTTTGACTAAAATAACTGATTTTGTAGTTTGGATGCAGGAAGAAAAAAAACATGTACATATATGCGTAGGAATATTTTTCTACTGCTCCAGGACACAATAATGTGATCTTTCTTTAAGAATTTCTAAAAATGGCTAGAAAATACGTTTTCATTTGTGTTTCTTCTGTTGGATAGCACTGAAAATTAAATCAAAGTGAGAATTCAATTAAACTAATTCCAGAAGTAAAAACTTAAATTTGAACTGTAAGTTAATAAATTCTGTGATAATTTAGGAAATCTTTGATCCAACCTTTACTTACTAGACATTGTTTTCAAGCTTTATTTGTTTTTCTTCTTAGAAGGAACACAGGACAC
The DNA here is from genome assembly GCA_034781795.1 of Crypturellus tataupa. Taxonomy (NCBI): domain Eukaryota; kingdom Metazoa; phylum Chordata; class Aves; order Tinamiformes; family Tinamidae; genus Crypturellus; species Crypturellus tataupa. Next base: position 121,177 of record JAWLRI010000164.1, read on the forward strand.
TGCACAAGATTTAAAAATTACCTTTTATGTACATACGATGTTTTCCTTAACAAATACGGATTAGAAGTCAAGTCTTTGTAGCAAAATTAATAAATAACCTGAATTGCCTCATTACTGGCATGTCTTAGAGTCATTATGTATAATTGACTAATGGTGTGTTTATTCATGTGCTATTGGATCACCCCCAGGGATAATTCTGATAAGTTTTGCATCTCCAAAAGGATTTCTCTGCAGAGGAAAGTTATTATTTTTAAGGAATATAGACTAATTACTTTAAATATATTTCTAAAGTAATCAGTCTGTCTCACTGCAGTTTCAAGAAGTGATGTATACAATGTTCTCTCATGCCTTGAGTTCCCTCCTTAAGCCAAGAAAGGTGATAAGAAAAGGAAATGAAGTCCAAAAATCTAGAGTTCATGAAAACACTGTATTAAAAACATATGTGGTACATACAAAGAGGATCTCGGTCAGTGCCTCTGTTTGTGCATGACTATAAACGGCTAAAATAGTTCTTCTTATGGAAAAGAATCAACTTTACCTACCTACAGCACAGGAGACTTCTTTCTAAATGTGAGAGAGAAACAGATACTGTGATTCTATTGCCTGAATATAACAAGTGTCATTCACCCAGAAAGAGACTTTAGAGGCAGTATATTTCTATGATCTTTTAATAGTATTTTGCAATAAGCTATAACAGTCAATACATGTTGTGAAGGACGTTTTTTTCCACTCTCCTAATTGATCTGTATTTTATCTATACATTTACAGACACACCTTTGAATATGTTTTATTGCTTACTCCAAAATTCCAACTTTTCAAAAAGGAAATGATTTGGTGGGGAACTGAGGTATCTCTGAATTGATTTTTAATAAATAATGAGAAGGGAAAGGGAAGGAGAATGGAAGGTAAAGGAAGGGAGCGGGAAGGGAAGGTAAAAGAAGGGAGGAGAGGGAAAGAAAGGGAAAAGAAGGGAAGGGAACAGAAGGCAAGGCAAGGCAAGGCAAGAACAAAACAGATCTGAACATTTTGTAGGGACCTTCCCAATAGTAAAATGTTTCAAAATTAGTCTGTGATTAGTTCCAGAGTAATGGTTAGCAAGGTAAAATTATTTAGAAGAATAGATTTGTCATTAGAAGCACGCAATTAAGCTTCAGGACTACTGTTTTCTCTTAAATAGCTTGTTTCAGTTCCTGGCTTTGGAGTGTTTTATGACACATGAGATTTTAATCAAGACATGAGGTCTTTCAGGAATTTTATTGTGGGACAGTATAGGAAAGTAGCAAAATTTTAAGTGGACTATACTTTTCTATAATGATTTGATGACTTCTTTGCATACTGAAGTTCTTTTCCTTTCTCTTCATAAACACATAAAAAAAATCTACCCTGGAATTGCTGGATTAATTTGCAACTGATTATGAGAGGAAAGGAATTTAATAAAACATCCTGTTGTAATTTTAATAGCATAAAATAGTTCAGTGAACTACAAGACCTATTCTAAAGTACCTGTAGTTTCCAATTCAGTCCCATGTTGGCAAGTATCCATCTTGTCCATCTCTCCAGGCAGTGAGAAAAGAGGGATGTAAGAGTTATTGGAAAGTCACTTGACCCCAGTGAATTTTAAATGCTAAAAAGAAGAACAACAAGTCAGTAGGGCTTTTGTTGTTGTTCTGTTTATTTGAAATGCAATTATCAACTGGAAAAACGTAAACCAAAAGGATAAAATAGCATTCTCAATTTTCTTGAATAAAACATAAGTAAGCAAATTATAACAAGTAAAAAGAGCTCCCAACCTGGGTTGTGAAGATAAATCAAAGCCTTTAAATTGCGGCAGAGAGGAAAATATAGGGCTAGTGAGAGCAGCAAAAGAATTAGCACTTTCAAAGCAACTATTGTTTGTGTTTTAATAATGTAAATGATGTGACTGTTATAAAGTATGGGAGAGCGAGTGGCAAAATGTCCAATGGAACAAAAAAAAACCACTTCATTTCAATTCTTCTGACCCATATGGAATTGTCAGTTTTGGTACTAAATTCATAAAATAATGCTCGAGAAGAATGTTTTTGGAATCTTTAAATTATTTGGCACATAGAGCAGAATTAATTTGGATAAAAAGCAGAATATAAAACAGCATACAGTCCTTACCTTCACAAGACCTTCCTCAGTAATGAAGCGTGATGACTACATGGACAGATATAAAAAATAAATAGGAAGTGACTATTTATAATAATAATGTTGAGCCAGATGGTCTCTTGAGAAAGTTATGCTAGCAGAGAATTTGGCCCATAAACTTGATTTTGTTCTTGCTGCAGCACTGATTAATTCTGTTGCTGAAATGTCTCTTTGTGACTCTTACAATTAGGCTTTTCATACTTTTTTTCAGCAGGCTGAAAATCTAATACTTTATGGTGATTACTGGGATTTTAAAGACTTAAGGAAATCACAGAATGGTTGAGGTTGGAAGGAACCTCTAGGGATCATCCAGTCCAACCCCCCTGCTCCAGCAGAGACACCTAGAGTACGTGGCACAGGGTGGCATCCAGGCGGGTTTTGAAAATGTCCAGAGAAGGAGACTCCACAGCCTCTCTGGGCAGCCTGTTCCAGGGTTCTGTCATCCTCACAGGAAAGAAGTTCTTCCCCATATGGAGGTGGAACTTCCTGTGTTTCAGGTTGTACCCATTACCCCTTGTCCTATCACTGGCCTCCACCGAATGACTATCTATTAAAAGCCACTAATACTTGGAGATACACCTTTCTTAGGTTCTTTTGAAAAACACTGCCTATAGGCTTGCCCCTGTCATGCAATGAAATGCTGTGCCAAGATTCCTTATAACATCTTATCTGGGAAGTAAAATTTATGTTAGACTAACATATCAATTGAACTGGAATGAAGACAGTTTATGGAACTGCACTTTCATAGGCAATACATGGAACTGCTCATAAGCCACTTGGTCAGATGTCCTCTTTAACTTAAGACAGTATAAGTGCCTCTATGTTTGTCCATCATGCTTTCTCTGTAGTATATCAAAACAATATCCTGGTCTGATCCTGGTCAGAGATTATTGGAATCTGGCAGTGCTACCTTGTATCATTTTATTTTGTTTGCTTTAGTGATGGAGCAGTGTGGAGGTAATATGTTCTCCTACATCCTACATCATCTCAGCAAATGGAGAGAAATATTGGAGACCATGCAATGTACAATTTATGCTCATATAGACCCTATAGTGTCTTTCTCATCTCTAGGAACTAAGGAAAACATCCTTCAATGGTTGATGGACAAATGTGTCATGACAGAAAATATTTACATATTCTAAATGCCACTTCTAATATCTCTATTTTATTTCTCTTGCAGACACTGAAGTACTATTAATACAATTGATTTGAAACATCTAACTAACCTAGACTTTTTCTAAAGCATTTTCCTGTACTATCAGGCACTAAACAAAACATTAGAAGCCTGCTTAGCTTATTTGTAGATGATCCTTGATATAATTTATAATTCCCTACATTATTTTTCTTGGTAACCACTATAAAACAACTTAGAATCTTTTGAATAAACTGCATAGATAATATATTCAGCTTTGATTTATTTTATCAAGGTATCGCTAGGGAGAACAGGACAAAAGCAGGAATTCATATAAGAATAAACAAATCATCCCTTTTTCACACCACTAATTTCTTGGTTTAATAAAGGAGTGAAAGTAACACAGAATAGGTTTCTCTAACTTGTTTTTGCTCTTTTCAATTCAATTCCATGTATACTCTGCGGGAATATATCCTGAAACCATAAGTACCAGTCATCTCATTGAAGTATTTATTATTCATCCAAAGCCAGAAGTGGTGCAGGACATCCTCATCTTCTGTTGCTTTTCTTTGCTATTTCAAGACTCATAGAAGCTAGAGATTTGGTAAGTCATGTTTCTGGCTAAGAAGGATGGCAATATATCTTATATTATTTGTTGCTTCAGACTAAATTACCTAACAAGCCACATATTTTTATTTTCAAAAGGTAGGACTTCCCTGTAAAATGGCATAGTATATTCCCTTCATTCATTTAGTATTTTTGATTGCATAAGCACACCGAAGTCTACAAACTAGCAGGAGCAAATCTCACTGGGGTGTACAGGGATGAATAAGGAACTAATAGGACAAAAACAAACAATAAAATAGAAAGCATTTATGCAGCAATATGAATCTATGGGGAGCATTCATCTTGAACATTGTGTGAAATTCTGTTCCCTTCCTCCCAGAAAAATACACAATAGAACTGGAATACGTTCAGAGAAGGACAGAAAGGATCAAAGGCATGAAATAGCTTCTGATCCTGTAGTAAGAATAATTTTGTAGACTATGATTCTGCAGTTTGGAAAAAAAAAAAACAACAGTCTAGGACAGATATGAAATAGATCTACAAAATCTTGAGTGCTATGGAAATGACGGATAGAATTATTATGTTAATATACTCTTTCTACTCCAGTTAAAGGAACAAAGGGCAGATTAAGCTTATAGGAGTTTGCTTCAGAGAAAACAAGTGGATCTGGGGGCAAACAACAGATCTGTAGAACTCCTTGTCAAAGGTTATTGTTTGTGTAAAACACTGTGACTTCACAGGAAAAGTGGTCATGTACTGAACTGAAAATTAAACCCCAGGAGAATACTTATATTGTCTCAGTCAATGCCCTCTGACTGCATTTCTTCTCTTACTGTTTAGGAAAACATTATATTCATCTCTAGTGTGTCCTCTCTTGGTTTTCTTGTTGTGTACTTCTTTTAATAGTTTGGTCTGTGCTGTGCAAAAATTGTAGGCATTACCTTTTGAACATATTAAAGAATTTTTTCATAGCAGTTCTCTGGAGCAGACTGCCATAAATGATTATCCAAGGTATGTTGGCTTTGTTTCTGTCAAGATCATAGTTTTTATTTACTTACTTTGAATAACACTCCCCATACTACTTCCTTGGCCAAATAAGGGCTGTCTAACTTGGCCTAATTTTGGAGGAAGATGGTTATCCATATGCAATGTCATTGCATTTGGATAGGTCTACCTTGATTGTTGCTTTTTTTTTTTTTTCTTAAAGAAATTCTAGTAATTTACACGATTTTGGTTTGATAAACATAATCTGTAATTCCTCGATCATTTTGCTATGCAATGAATTTATTAAGTTTGACAACAAGAAGGTATATGACATAAGTGAATCGGGAAATTAAGTAGTTAGTTATAGTACCAGATTCTAACAGGTGATTTTATCTGATTTATAATACTTCATGTTTATTTTTGCATAGTGTGTGCAATACACATTTTAAAGGATTTCGGGTAAGAAGAATAGGTTATGAGCATGTTCTGTTTGCTTTCCTGATTTTAAAAGAACTGTTCCTGATTCTGTCATGTTTCTTTAAGATGAGCACCCATGTATTGCATCTCCCACGATTTCTGTACTTGTGCTTCAGATCTTTATGGAACTCTAGTGCCTAAATCAAGAATAAATTTATATTTGGGGTGCATTTCTAAATTTTATGTTAATAGTGGGGAAATATACCAATATTTAAAGTTATTCTAATTTTCTGAGTAGATTTTCTTTTTGAGGGTTTTAGCCCTGCCTCAGTCAGTCATTTAGTATTAGGGTGGATTAACACTAGGGGACTCATACATAATCTCAGCAAATCTTTGCTCCTACTAATTGCTTTCCTATTATTTAAGAGTGACTTAACTTTAGACTCAAGTAAACATCAAAATGGTGCTTAAAAGCATTATTAAAATTCTGTCTCTTTGTCTCTCTCTCTTCTGTTTTGTGAGAACCAACTAACTGGAGCACTGGAGTGGTATTTCAGTTCTTGCTGTGACAAGACTGATAACACCAAATGGCAGATCAGATCTCAGAAAGATAGTATGATTTGATACCATAAATATAAAATAGGCATATTTGGGGATATCATTCTAATTTTACACCTGCTAAAGAAAAGCAGCCTGGTCTCTGATGCTGTGAAGTGAACTTTGATTCTTCTCAGCAAATCACTAAATTCTCAATGGAAAAGAAAACTCTCTAAAGGGTGATTCTTGAGCACATAGGTTATGACTCTGGAGATTATGGAAGGTGAAAGGGAAAGGGGTAGTGAAAGATAGGTCGGGAAAAAGAGAAGAAAATAAACTCACAAAGTTACACCTGAACTTACTGAGAATTAACAAACATTGAATTTATTTTCCTTTGTATTATTATATGTTCTGAATTCAATGATTTCGGATGTCAGAGTTCCCCTCTCCTCAATCAAGTATGACCTTGCAGCTTCCCAATGTTAAATAAGCAAAAGGATGCTGTGTCATTCCTCTAAGCAAAGAAAGGAGCAGAAGACACTTGTACCAAGATAAACTTCCAAAGAATTGCTGGGCATTATAATATTATCAAGAAATTTATGTAAGCTTAGATTTGGCAGCCAAGATGCTTTTTGCTTTGAGTGGTGTTTCATATCACCCTCAGGGAATCAGGAATGTCAGGCATGTGCTGCCTTTTAAAACAATATGTCCTGTGTTAACCTGCCTGATATATCTGGTATCTTTCAAAAACAGAAGTAAAAAAGCAATTATAAGAGGCAAGAAGTACGAAAAAGAAATTCAGAAGAATCTTCCTTCTTTTTACAGGCAAATTAAAAGAGTGCAGTTGGTATTTTTCATTACTGAGAACATGCAGCAGCTTAGTTTCACCAAAGCTAATTGATTTTCACAGCTGGTGCATAAAAGGCTAAAGCATATATGATATTTGAAAAGGCTCCTTGTCCAGCTCCTGAAGCTTTTTGTATCTGGAAAAGAAAAGTAAAAAGAAATGAAAAAATGGAAACAAACAAACAAGCAAACAAAAAAAAACCTTTGGAACTGGAGATGTTAATGCACCCAGGAATAACTTCGGGTCACAGAGATGCTAAGATGCTGCAGTCTTTACGAGAAACCATATGGTTCCCCTTAAGAACACAAAGTTTCTTATCTCACATATTTATTTGTATCATGTTATCAAAAGCCAAAAGAGTTATGTCACATATGGTATAGCTGCTTGCAAAATACAAAATCTTACTGAAGAAGCATGCTTTGCTATTCATTACAGGTAAAACAGATCATGTAGCTGAGATAAGTCTGTTATAACCAATCCATCATCAAGGGGAGGATTTGTCTGAAAAAAGAAAAGACCTTTCATCTGTGGAAGGGATTAATCACACACTGCTGTAAAAGTGATTCTTTCATAGCACTTATTCCTTTTCAGTGTATCAAATTTCTTCATGTGTGGTCAGTCTTCCCACTGATAAACAAATCAGTGGGATACAATTGTTAAGACTGTTGAGATATAAGCATGTATGCCTATCTCTTCATAAAAGATAAAGAATTTTTGTAGTTGCAATTGCCTATTTAAAACCAATTCTCTTTTGATCCATGTGGTATCTTCTGTCTCTCATATAACAGGAATACATATTTTACTCCTAAAATTTGCAAAGAACATATCGCCAGTTTATAGCTATGCTATGGCTTTCCACGGAAAATGACTCCTCTCACCTCCTCCTCTTGTCTCACTAGTGAATAACTCATACTAAATCTCGCCCTTTCCCCTCTGGTGATTAATCAGCCTGTTTCAACATGAAATATTTCCTACACCAAACCTCATTTTTCCATAATTAATTAGTATATTAATATACCTACTTTGTGCAAATGTCTAAGTGAAGTAAGCCTATATAATGGCTGGAGGCTTCTTATTGAAAGGAAATATGATGATAAGTAACCATTTTGGAGGATTTTTCTTTGAAAAGATTTTTACCTTTGAGAAGCCAAAATTCAGACACTCCTGTACCTGTGAACTCATCCATGTCTGGTTTCTCTTAGACAAAAGAAGGAGATGTGATTTGATGGTGGCCACATCAGGAATCTTGAGGAGTGGCAGAAGATTAGTCCTACTGGTTCCTTGCATCAGTCTGGGCAAGAGTAGCTCTGTACCTTGCAGACAGTCATCAAGGGCTAGTACAAAAATGTAAAAATGATGAACATGGGAAGGTTGCAATGTAATATGCAAGTTATAGTGCCATTTACAATAAAAACTACTTTTTGAAAATAAATTGGAGATCATCATTTGACTGGTACCTTTGTAATGAGGAATTCTTTATTCATTCTGGGGATGACAATTTTGTCCGAGGCACATTGAGCTTGACCCGTGGCATATTGAGGCATCATATACAGAGATCACAAAAACTTAACATCCTGTTGCTAAGGGGTGTGAGGAAATCTCAAAGCCTCATCTAGTTTAAAGGGTCTCAAAGCCTCATCTAGTTCAAAGGGAAGAGGACACAAGGGAGGAATCTTGTTATCAGATATACAGTCTTGGTATCTGCAAATAACTGAAACAGTTATTTCCTCCTATGAGAGGTACCAGAGGGAAGAAAGAGGTCTGGAAAACAGTCATACACACAAAAAAAGGCAGTGAAGTAACATTTTTAACAAGGTTGTATTGGGTGGGAAAGGTGAACCTGAGATTGCAAACATTCTGAGACTATAAGAAAAGGAATAATAAATGACTGACTTCCTCTTCTCAGCAAATCTATGCCTTTCTCTCACGCTTCATTTCCTTGCAGCTAATAAACTGTAATGAAATAGCAGCCCATTTATATTTCTGTGTTGCACAACTGTCCTTTCTCACTTTGACTGCTATTTTGGCTAATTTGTCTCTCTGATTATACAATTATAGCAATATTACACACCCACTTGTTGTATCACTTATGTTTCTCTCTCTCTCATGGGATTTTTTTTTTAATTGACATCTAAGAAAAGGTATTGCAAAGTCAAAATTTAAGAGAGTTAGAGAGGTGCTAGACTTTCTCTTAAAATGTCAGACAGACAAGCTAAACACATAAAATGAAATAGGCACATAAAATGAAATTCTAAGCTAGGAAACTCTATGTTTCTTCTGCTAGGATAATTCCTAGCAGAAGGTTCCTGATGTACCTCACATCAACAGAGAAGGGTAATAATGTCCACTCAAAGAAAAATACATTTAAAATGTGTCTTTATAAAATGTGCATAGGAAACAAGTGATTTAAGTAACAGGTATTTTCCATTATTATATTCAGTACTTTCAGTATATTCAGACTGAATAATTCACAGTCACAGCTAACAGGAAGAATGTATTTGGAAATATATAATCTCAACCACACAGGCGCACATATATGCATGTAAATGCATATGAGTGTAAATATCTGTACCCAGTTCGAGGGAGTTTGCTTAGGGGACTTCTGAGTTGAACTGTAGCATCAACGGTGAGGTAGGCCTCCTAGACACTGGAAATATGAGACAGACTGCTTTGTGAATGGTCTTGACAAAGTTACATATATTGGACATGTGAAGGCTAAAGGTCTGAGTGCATCTTAGTGTGGCACTAACAAAGCTAAATGGAAAATGATGTAAAGACAGTTGGATCTGAATGTAAGTGTCTTTATCCTTGGAGTCCTTTTATTTGGACCAGTTTTCACTCAGTGAAAATATCTGCATATCATGTATGCATTCTGCGATTAAAGTCAACATTGGGTGTATTCTGAATAGATATAGTCTAATAGATAGTGTTTCTAGGGGAAATTATGACTCCAGTGGTCATGATCTAGAAGCTCACGTAACGGTCATTTGGGAAGACTTTATAGAGAATAAAAAAAGGGTTCACCAGCTAGTTTCCCAGCACTGTCGCTTGGCAGAAGCTGCAATGTAGGAAGTGAAGAAGACTGATCAGGATATTTTTTGCTATATATGTTTTCAGCTGATGATTCGCTCTCTTGAATTCCCTACCATGTGCTAAAGCACAGAACAAACTCTAGAATATGCTGAAGCCCAAGGTAAAATGGCATCAGATCCGAATCTGGAAGTTTTAATTAGCTTTGGAGTGAAATGCTCCTTGAAAAAAGGATTTTTTTCAAGTTTATATATGCCTACCGATATGAAACTAGTTCTTCTTTACAAGCTCATCTCAACTGAGTGATCAGGGGAAAAAGAAATTTTTGCTAAATCCAAATCATTCAGTTTTTACAAAAGGGAATATATAACTGCATATATACGTACAATTGTAGCTCAAATGTAGATATCTATATTGTAAATATCCAGTCACCCTAATCTCCTTCTATAGTCACAGGAAATGTGGTGGGTAATAGCTTAAGGAATGCCATTCATATGGAATGAATTCCAGAAGTGCAAGATCCTTCTATGGTTTATAGGAGTTTTCAGAATGTTTCACTCAGATGATACAAATATTATCTACAGTTCTAGATTTTTAGATGATCTGTGAATGCTAAACATCCTCAACATGAAACATCTTTCACAACTTCATTTTAAAGATTGCTCTCTAACAAGGACTGGGAAGTCAAAGCAAACTGTTTTATTCAATATATATTCCTCTAACCAGGATATGTGTTTAATAATCTCCAAAATGTATCCTTGAAAGTATAGCTTCTTAGATAGATCCTTAAATAGGGATGGAAGAGAACCACCTGCAATTTGATGTCCAATTTTCTTGGTGAAAATTTCTGTACAAGAAATGAAAAACTACATTCTTCTAAATATCATACTGAATTTGGATTAATCTAAGAGAATCTAATATGATATAACTAATATGCTGAAGGGGTAGCTGAGAAGACTACAGAAAGAAAAACAACTAGAACAAGGGTATAAAGAGATGCATTGCTTGCTGCTGTATTTGAGTAATATATTATAATCATAAACATCTTTTTAAATAGATATGTCAGGTCATTAGGAGAGCACCTGAGCTTGATACAGCACGTCCCCCCAAAGCAGATAGAATCCTGTCCATTTGGCATTATCCCAGGGATAGTAGGGTAGGTTAGTAGGCTTTACAGTAGCCTCTCTGTTATTGCTGTTAGTTTACCTACAGCTAGGAAGATATCATGAGACAGATGGTGATCAATTCTGGACAGATCAGAAGGAATTACTATAAAATAAAGAGAAAAGTGTTCTGGACATGAGGGCTTCTCAGTTCAGTTTTTCAGTGTCATAGGAAACTATTTGAAGGAAAAGTCATTGAAAATGTATATGACTCTTCTGGGCAACACATAAGCTGATTATGATACAAGCACCTTATGGGACTACTCTATCACAGTAGGAATATGTGTAGATACAGTGATAAAGACAAGTTTGTTAATACATAATTCTTTTAAATCTTTGAAATTTAAACAGTTTTTCAAAATATATTTAATAATTCTTAGCAGTACAGTTGTGGGGCTTTTTGTTTGTTTTTCCATTTGACTCGCTAGATTTTTTTTTTAAATATTTTCTGGCATTTGCCTTAGGTATAACAAGACCTTGGTCACTTTTACTAGCAAGGCAAGCTGTTATGTAAGTGCACATGAGATGCTCTATTTTGGTCTTAATAGAAGAAAAATCTAGAAGCACAGCTTTTGCCAGACACAACATCCAAACTAATTCAGAATTGCTTTATTAATGCAACTGTTGACATAGTAAGAGGAGTTACACAATATTGTCACCCTAATTCTAAGATCTTCATTAAATTTCCTTTGCATTCCTGAATATTTGCAGAGAAGTATAGAGATACATTTTAAATTTTCCTTTTACACTGGTTTTATCTTCGTAAAATGTGAGTTACAACATCTGCTGTTGACAGAATCACAGAAGTCTTAGTAAACAGGATCTAAAGCAAACTGAAGAGTTCCTGTTATCTATCTCCTTGGTAAAGAGAGGATTATTGTATATTTATGACATGTCTTTAGAATAAATCAAAATATGCTTATGAAAGTCTTTCTGATGTATAGTCTCTCAGGTTGTTACCATCTTCAGAAGCAATCAGAAGCAATATTGTATTAAAATATATTGACTGGAGAGAAGACAGTCTCCTGACAAACAACTTTTTTTTTTTTTTTTTAATTAGGGGGAGGGGTGAGTGAGTGGGGAAGACTGGGCTTCATTTTATTTCTTTTTTATGGCACCAGAAAATAACATCATTAAGGCATGACTAAGTTGTTATACTTAGAAGCCAAATGATGGTCTCTCAAATTCAACATATGTTGGTCAGAATATTGAGAATACACTTTTTGACAATTCTAGCTATCTGAACTCTAAAACATTTGGAACTAAAAAACTGAAGTGAAACTCCCCAAGTAATCAGCTGCTAACTTGACCTTTTTTTTTGTTTGTAGACTCAGTCAGAAAACAGAGGGCACTAAGAATGATACAAGTATATCTGAAAAGCTATTTACATATACCAGAAAGAAATCTCAGTTCAGAACTTTTTAGATCAGAGATTTAGCAAAGCAGACAAATTGGAAGTTTCATATTTTCATATTTGTTTAAGAGGTTCTTAATATCAGAGATGATATTATTAGGTAGTTCTTTAAGGAGCATTCTGGCCACTGTCATTTTCAATAATTCTGAAGAACAATTATGCCTTGGTGATTACAATTTTTACAAATATCTGCAAGAAAAGAGAGAAAAAAATTGTTAGGACAAATAAGTGGATCAGAAATTAAGAGAACTTATATTTTTGAACATGGATATGGAAAAATCAAGACTAATTCTAATGAGTATGACAGGTCATAACATAGTTTTATGGTCATGTAAACATATTGTACGTAGACAGGATTATTGTATTTGTAGGGAGTGAGATATGTTTTTCAGTTCAAGATTCATTTTGTTTAGACACATTTAAAGCTCCAAGTTTCTCTCCTCATTACTTTTCTCTTCTTTTGTGACTTTTCTTTCATCACAGAAGTTTTTGACAAAGCAGGCTTGACCAAGGCTCATCCACCCTAATCCTAAAAGAACTCTTCTGTATACAAGAGCTACCAAAAACTATCATGAGGCCTGGGCACCTTTGCTCTTTCATTTCTAGGACTTAGGCACAATTTGACATTGTGATTCAGGCATTAGCTGATGTTGCAAAATCTGCTATTCCAGTTTTTAAGCTCCCCTGTATCTTTCCTGATGCCCCTTAATCCTGACCCTAAACATTCCATTATTCTGCTCTTTGGTCTCTTTTGATCTGAGAACAACAATCACAGCAAATTGCCTGCTGGCTTTACAGCATTAACAGACATCCAAAAGATATGAATAAGGCCATCACAATACTACAGTTTATGATTTGCACCATGACCTGAACTGTGAAAAGAGGGTTACATGGGTTTTGGCAGATTTACTTATTTAGGGAAGTTTACCTTATCTAAATCTGCCCAGCTGTGTTGTCTTTGTGGGAGAGGGAAAAGGGTATTCTCAACATGAGTTATTTCGCAATGTCAAATTTTACTGAAAACTAGACAAAATGTGACTTCTACATGATTCATATGTTCAGTTAAAGAGTACCAGGAAGTTTTTAATTTTCCTTGATCTCCCACGTTTGCAGCGAGAACTATAAACTGTTTTGTTTGCACCATGTTTTTATCTCAAGATAACTAACTCAAGATTATATGGTGTTGTAAGTGATGTCCAGGATTTTCATTATATGAAGTAGAAGAAAGACAATGAGGTAATTCCCAGCAAGCTGTCATTGTTACACTCATAGTCCATAAAACTGTGGTAAGAGTTTTGCAGATAGACCATAGAGTCATCATATAGAAAAACATACAACATTTCCAATTAAAGTATGAATTGAATCCACTGAAGCATGAATAGAAACTTTGATTTGACAGTCATCCATGAAAAAAATAGGATATAAAAATGGTCATTTTGTATGGTAATTTCTAGTAAAAGTCTTCATGGTGAACTCATGCATATGATTGATAAGCTAAAGGAGAGTCAAATTTCCCAGTTTGATTGCTCTATTAGTTACTGTGGGGCTATGCTGATAAGATCTAAAGATAATACTACTGCTCACTTAGATAAATAGAAACCTAATCTGAAACTGGTAAGAAACCAAGGAAAGACAGTTAGAGAAGGAAAAAATAGATCAATGTGGACAAGAACATAATTTCAGAGTTTAATTAGGCCATTCTTTTTTTAAAATCAGAAAGGCTATAGAGCCAGATATATGACTGTTAAAAGCAGTCAGCCAGCCTGTCTTTGACACAAGCTCTCTGGGTTACCCAGGCTACATCCTGCAGATCTCAGCAAAGCTGTGCATGCAGGGCATTGCAATGAGCCCTTCCTCTCTTTGGAGACGAGGCTTTAGCCCCACAGCAAAAAAGGCAAGGGCTTGGCAAGTTCATCTGTGACAACTGTGAAACAACAGTGATCATATTTGGCAGTTTGAAGTGGGAAAATTTGAGTTATTTCAACTGTTAGCAGTATTCCAGGCAAATTACAACAGGCTGCTTTGGGTAAACATTGCAAATTGCTCATGATAGCAGGAAGAACAGGAACATGTTGTCTTTATTCTCTCCACTAACCTGCACCCTTCCTGCAACAATGTACTCCTTTCATATTGCTTCACATCTTGAGATAACAAAAAAGAAGAAAAAAATAAATAAATAAAAAGTAACCAGAGTAGACTATAGATCTGCTTTTCAGACAACAGTCTGAACCTCTCTCTCCTTTCTCCATATTACGAAGGAATATGACACACTATTGACTGTGCAGTGAAACTTTAAAGTGGCATCAATCAATTTATCTTTGCTCTTTTAGTCTAGATCAAAGTGCCAAATTATTTTATTTCTGAGCATTGCTGAGCTTCCAACTGCTTAAATGTGCCAGCAGCATAACAGTTCATCCCCGATGTGCTGAGACATGATAATGTCATCTGACCTTACTGTATAGACTTAGTTTATTTTCCACATATACTTGAGTGATTTCATTTCATAAGGTGAGTATATTTATATATAAAATCATGTTTAGGCTTACATATGTAAACAAATTATGTTAAATTACTTATAGTAAATATAATATAGTTATAGTATAGTTAAATTACTTAGAGTAGTACATGGAGTCTTCAGTTGAATCAAATAATTTAGGATCTTACAAGAGCTGTGTCCAGTGCATTTCTTCCTGAAAATCAGAGAAAAGAACTAGAATTTTGTTCTATGTAAAATGGAGTGGTAGAGATAGACCTGCCTGTGTTCAAACAGTGTATGTGTGATACACACAGGAAGATTCAGTTGTGTAATTTAAGATCCCTTTTCACTGAGCAGATAAAGAAAGCATATTTTTCCTGTATAGAGACAAGATAAAGGAAAGATGTAGACTAGGCTGTGCCTACAGACTAACCGGTGTCTCATGTTGGTGAGTCTTGCTTAAATATTTATAACTAGATCAATCATTGAATTTGGGTTTTAGAAAGGAATTTTCTCCAAAATGCATTACTAGGAATTGCTGGTTCTATTTTAGCTTTAGCCTTAGATGATCAAGAATCATCTATGAATTTCCCCAAATAAAATTACCATGGTGTGGGGGTTGTAGCTGTACTGCTAACAGGACCTGTTGCACGTGACAGAGGTAGAGATAGGGAATAGCGGACGGA
>JAWLRI010000164.1:136711-148617 GCA_034781795.1 Crypturellus tataupa
TTGCTGGTTCTATTTTAGCTTTAGCCTTAGATGATCAAGAATCATCTATGAATTTCCCCAAATAAAATTACCATGGTACTTAGAACTGGGATTGGTTATGTTATTTAGCAATTGTTGAAAGATCTCCAGTACAGTCATGGATTTTGATCCTTTACTATCTATCTGAAGTTTGTTCTGGATAATGTATTTTTTTTCTGTGTGATGCATGGTGACATATTAGGTGCAAGTTACATAGTCTGTTCTCTATTAACTCCTGCTACAACCACAACTGCTACAGGAAATAGGATTATTTTTTGCTATGTCTTAAAGAACTATATTCTTATTATTTTCATGTTTTATTTTAGCTCACTTAGATGTTCTCTAATTTTTTTAATGCTTTAAAAACTCCTTTTTCCTACTGTATTCTTCTATAATGACAGTATAATACAGTAATACATGAACATCCCAAGGATGTGGAAAGGCTTGTGTACCACTAAGGTTATCCAATGTAAATATTGTCATAGTTCAATACAAAGGTGAGCTTGAATGTGTTCTTTTTTTAAGAGTATCTGTGGCATTTTGGGAAGAGAAGTATAATATCATCAGAATATGTGGCTATTCAAAGAACCCACAGAGGAACCTAGAGAGACAATTTTTCTTTGCTCTTGGGACTCATGAACACTGTATGTAGCATTCTGCCACAGTGTAGCCTAAGTCAGTGGATTACCTTGCATACTAACTAACAGAATTATTTTCAATAAATTTTCTTGTCAGATATTTCATTGAAGTCTCTACTACGGAGAAGACAAGACTAATTTATCCAATATCAGTAAGGTATCTCTCTTTTTTAAATTAATATGCATTTCTTGCTCTCTTACTCCTCCTTGAAATAGTTTTGACAAAGCATTTGATCAGACGGTTTCATTTGGTTTATTAAGAGTTTTCAAGTGTTAGAAGTCAAGCAAAGTATATCTGATTCCTGCCATAAAATCACAGTAAGACAGAGCAGGACTGGTTGCTCAGTGGGAGAGTACGAGGTCTGCTAAGGGAGACAGAGGGAAAGTCAAAGTGATAAAACTCTTGATTGTAAATGGAGAACTGGGTGGTAAGGACAAGCAATAAATACACTTTGTCCTCCATTAATTGATGCTTTCTGGGTTTTTTTTGTTTGTTTGTTATGTTTTTTTTTTTTTAATAATGTATGTAGTCACAATTTCTGACAGAAGAACTTGAGATATAGGTGAGACTTAAAACTTTTGCAAAAGTTCTTCTGGTTATATATGCATATCTTTTAGGCAAGCATGATTCTGAAGTTGTACTTCAGACACTGAATAAAAATTGCTTAGGTGTGTGTATGCCATTCATTTGAACAGCACATCTGGATTAAGTCCACAACACAGAATGGGGTAAAATTTCCCATTTGGGTATTGATCTTGAATATCTCTATACAATTAGCTGTTATTTAATCTGATATTTTACTACTAACTTATCTATACTTTTAAGCAGGCGTTACGCAGAACTGTGGATTTAAACCCCACATTTAAATACAATGAACTACAATCAAATTTCAACTGAATTTTATATGCCATAAAGCACATATGCAATCAATAACATCAGCAGTTCTCAAATGTAGTGAATGCTGCAAAACTAGTGATTCTGTGAGATTTCCCATCCTGAGAAAGTCAATATTGTTTTCAAATGTTAACAAAGAAAATTCAAACATATGAAACTTGATAATAAACTGAACTTCAAGACATTCTATCATATTTCACCATAAGAGATGCCATGCCCTGACATCACTTCTCCACCGTTTGAAATTGTTGCTGAACATGTTTACAGTCTGAAAGCATAAAACAACCTACAATCAAAACTAAGAAATTTTCAAGCTAAAGAATGCACTCTAAGAAAATGTGGGCTGAATTATATCAGAAGAATTTCCTGATGGTGGAATCTATTAGATTAGATTGTGGAATAGGTTCTCAAGGGAAATTGTGGAATCCTAATAGTTGGAGATGGTTTATGCTGTGCAGAAGCAGACTTACACTGCTTAATAGGATTGGACTTATGTTTAAATGCTGTTTTCAGATTGTAATTTATATGTAGTAAAGAGGGAGAGATTCCTTGTCCTATTTCTGTGACAAATTGCCTTGGAAGCTTCAGAATTCATTGGACAAGAAATGAGTACACTGTGTAAACAACAGTAAAGGCAGATGTGAATATTTTACAGTGCATGCTTGTTTAGCATAAATGTTTCATAGGGGATAGCTACAGATAGACACAATTATAAAGTGAAAGTTTATTTTAGGGAAAATACTGAGGGTGCAAAATTTCCTGAAGTAAAACATCAGTAATGATCTCTAACTGACAAATCTATTTCATTTAACAAAACATTCAGTGTCCTTCTCTTTTTCCTGCTGCCCCTTTTCCCCTCCTTTATATTCCCTGGATACTTAATGCCTTACATAGTGGCCTGGTGAGCATATGTTCTTGGTTAGGGACCATTGTTTATGAAATTGTTACAGGTTTCAGATTTCTACGTGGCAAGCAGAACACCCAGGCCCCTGGCTGGTAGCAATCGGAGCCATTCAGAGGTATGTAAACATTAGAGTGAGGAATTTATGAGTCTACAGCTCAGCTGTATGGAACATTGCTTAACTTGTTTTTTTTTTTTTTTCTTTTTCTTTTGTGTGTGTGAATAGTTTTCTTGACTTCAAACACAGCTGAGCAATACCTGGCTGTAGATAGAAAAGAACAACATCTGGAAACAATAACTTCTTAGACATTAATCAAAGAGCTGTACTGGGCTGAAAGAATATTCACATTTAAACTGAGAAAGTTGTGTCTAAGTGAATCACCCAAAGTGTCCTGGCCTCAGCAAGCAAGTAGGATAAATGAAACAAAGTAGAAGGGAACATAATTAAGGTACTGTAGTAGAGTATTCCAGGTACATGGTGAACATGTGAAAAGGAAAGAAAATGTGGATTCCTGATTAGTAAAAAATTGTATGGAAATTAAGGCTGGCACTTGGAATTATGTAAACAACAGCAAGAAATCCATGTACAGGCATTATGTCCTTCCTTTTCCGTATAGTGTATCCTGTAGCATTCCCATTACAGTAAGTATATTCATTTATGACTCTGTACATGGTGGAAGAAAAATAATAAATACGATCAAAATTCCTTTCAGTTTCCTATATCAAATGACTCCTGCCTCTTTGAATGTACTTTGCATTGTCACCTTATCTAACTGGCTTAATTAGTTATAAAGTATAACTACTTTTTTATGTAAGTATGAGCTTTGTATAGATGTTTTGCCATCATCACTGTCAGAAAAGTAATGCTCAAAACCACAGACTTATACAGCAATAGTAACTTCACTAAATGATGCATTCAATTTCATCATTCTGTTCCACAGGAATGTTAAGAAGATACAAACACTTATCGAAAGATTCAATCACTGATTTAACATAGGAGACATATGTGTTTGGTATCAACCTAAAATGCATAATTTGGTTATAGCATTTAGTTATAGCTATAGTTAGAAAAGTATTCACTTCAATGAAGGAAGTTTTCAGCAAGTTTTCTGTCCTGAAATACTCTTATAAGCTACTTAATTTGGTATGTCTATTGCTGTCATCCCTTGCATCCTACAGCTGCCCATAAACCCAATCCTTACCTTCTTTAACTTGTTTCCTGAAAAATATACTCAGGGAAGGAGAGAGAAAAAAAAGTCATTCTTGGCACATAGCACATTCCTCAGGTCATTGTATAGGTGGTCCTAGGAGGTGTCACCCATTGCATACCCTCAGAGTCCATGGAAAAGTCAAAATATGGGATTATTTCCTCAATACCTCAGTGCTAACAGTGTCTAATATGTGTCATGAAACTTCATGGTGAAAACAATTATAGTGTGTGAAAATAACACAAATGGTAAGATAGTCATTTGTTTTAGTGTAAAAAATCATCTAAAGTTTTAAAATTAATTTTTGAACCGCAAAAACTACTGAGGTTTTCACCAAAATTTTCTCAAAGCAGTATTTTAGGACAGTCCTAAGTAATTTACAGGAACACATAGGGCAATATCTAATTTACAGCTCAACAGGAAAATAGTACGTTCCTTACAAAGATTTATTCTGACCTTATTTCAAACAAAGCTAACAAAGGTAAACGCAAAGAAGAAGAGACATGCTCCCAGACGAGACTTGCAATTCTGCAAAAAAAAAGACAAGTATTCTGTGTTTGTTGGTAGTTAAATTAATCTATGAAATGCCTGTTTTCCCAGGGCTGTTTTAGAAAGTCAGCATATTTGCAGTATGCCACTAGAAATTTGTCTGATGATGCCTAATTTGCAAAACTGACAACAGGTCTCTTTTCATTCCAAAAACAGGTATTTGTGGGTTTTTTTGAGATATTGTTTGCTGCCATATTTGCAGCTATGACATTTTCTCAGCAGCAAAAGTTGGAGTGTGTCACTCTGCATTAGTTCAATCCACTGTAGACCTGTCCAGCTACTGCAGTGCTATGGTGAGAGGTCTGTTTGTGCTTTTCCATTCCATCTAAGACAGCAGCATAATAATTTGCTCCAGGCTAAAATTTGGCATGAGATTTAAGATACAGCTTTCTTTTTCCTAAAACTTTGAAAAACTCTTGGTTTCTCTTATCGTTTTCAGTTCTCCTTTCTTCATCTTCAAAGAGGAGAATCATAACATAAGCAGCTTTAGATGTTGGGGGAGGCAGTTTTACATGGAAGATTATATTTTATGTTTGCTTTTTAAGTGCTTTTTCACTTGAAGGAATCATAGACATAGCAGAAGAAACTCATACCAGCTACATGGATTTACATAGGATCAATTTCTGTTTGCATTTACTACTGTACTAACTTTAGCAAATTACATTAATAAGTAGTTTTAACATGACAGATGCAGGCTAACTGAACCTGAGAAAAGGGCTCACCTTAGCCTTGATACCTTTCTAAATATACCACTGTGCCATATGTAGACATATTGCAATACTTACCAATCCATGGTTAGAGAGCCTTCTGAAATGTTTCAGTCTCTCAGTATATATGACTACGGAGAACAAAAGTATGCTTGAGTATGAATTATTTCCATGTTTTTTAGGCCTTACATGAGCACTGTTTACAGACTTTTTTCTGGACCATAGTCCTGACTATGAGTAGGATGAAGGGTTGCCAGTTTTTCAATATTCTCTGCTCCCTCAGGAGCACAGGATTGAGTCAGCGATATTCTGTGGATAGAGTAATATCTGCAACTTCTGTTTTTCCCACAAAGCCAAGAAAGAGCAACTCCCATCACACCCTGAGAGAATGAAAGAGAAATAATAATTGTGGAAGATCCATCTGTAGTTTTGATGAACTATGGAAGACCAGTCTAAGACATAATGAAGTTGACTGGTGCTGAGTAAATAATTAAGGGCTTCAAAGTTTCATTAATAGGTTATTCATAATACACTTGTACTTGGACTCACAGTTGTGAAAGTGTGGAAATATTCCTGATTCAAAATTATATCATCCCAGCCTTCTGGAATTTACATCAAAGGCAAGAAGTCATGGTATCAGTAGTGAAATGCCTCAGTAACAATTCAACAGGGAAAAAGTTTCATCCAATTCAGTTTCTTATATAACCTGCCTCACATACACACAAAAAAGTCCTTCAGAAGAACATGAATAATGATGATGAATAAGAACTGTGTATCAGAGAGGTGCTAATAATATTTTTGAAAAAGAAATCTGTGAAAACATTCCCCCCAAGTTAGAAACACATTTATTTATGTTTTCCTGTTTACTTTGGGCTGGGAAAAGATGAAGCATGAATTATTCACAAAATGATGAAAGAAGGTTAATCAAGGTATGCTAAAAGAATGTTTTCCCCATGATTTACAAACTCCTGTCCTTTTAAATAGCAATAACAGTCATGGAAGGGAATGTCATTAACATATGTTTTTACCTGAGAGCTGCCCAATGGTCGGGAATACTTCATCCTTGGTCAGGCAGCCTCAGCTTTGCCTGAGTTGGTATGCTCAGCTGTACACTCTTCGGTAACACGCACGACTGAGGGAACAACACACTGTCATGCTCTTTAATTTTTATCCTTCTCATTCCCTCAAAGTCCAAACGAATAGTAGATCAGGTTCAAAAATCTGACTTGATATTGCATATCCCTGAAAGGACCAAATGAGCCTTATCTCTCATAATGATATAACGGTCTACACTTCTAAAAGGAAATCAGCATTGAAATAGCTATGCAGGCCCTATGGACACCACCAGCACTCTCTGTCCATGTTTACCCTGTCCCTGCTGAGTTCAGTCTTGGCCTCCACCTCAGCCCAGCTAGGTCATGGATCTCTGCAAGACCTCAGTGGTGCCATTCCAGTCCTGCTGCCCCTGTCTGGCCATGGTCCCCTGACCTCCTGTCTGACCCTGACCCGTGGATGCTCTGCCCGCATGGCCTCAGCCCTTTGGCCTTGCCTGGCTGGCCCTGCTCTCATCCTCAGCTTCCATCCCTCAGGGGGCAGCCAGCCCCTGCAGCTCCCTGACAGAGGCACTTCTTCCTGTCTGCAGCCTGATGTGTTTCTTTATATATCTCCAGGGTGTAATTACTGCATCTTTATTACCTTTCTTTATGAATATCTGAAAGAACATGAGTCAAAAACTTTAACCCAGTGGGCCAAGAAAGCCTCTGACTGAGAGCATTGTTTACTGGATATATCTGCTCTCTCTGAGGCTACTCCTAAGCTGTAATGGGATTTTTCCTTGATCCAATTCCCAACATTTATGTGATGCAGGGGAGTAGATTGCAGAGGAGGTGTTTGTAATGGCCTTTAAAGCTGCCAGAGGTCCAAAGACAGTGATGTTATCTCAGAGAAAGCTTTTTTGTCAAGGTCATTTTATTTAGAGCATGCAGGCTATCTATGAGCACATTAACTTTCTCTCTCCAGGCAATAGCTGAACTCTTGACATGGTCTGTGTTCTCCTCCTTTCTGCTGATGCCTGTGCATCTGTCTTCCCACTTTGTGGTTCTGTTGCTGATGGGAAACAAAGTGATGTTGTTGTCAGATGATTCAAAATCCTTCTCCACAACAGCATTGGTTGTCCTGAACTGTACAAGTGGCCTGTCAGCATTAAGCAGGAACCTTATCTTGTGCCCTCCCAGAATGCTGACTGTGCATTCAACTACACGTGCCGGTGGTAAAAAATATTCAAAGCTCCTCAGTACTCCTTACCCTCAAGCACTAATTATAAAGTCAAATGGAAGAGCAAGCATGTGACAAACTATTATGTAGACAAAGGTGGTAAAGCTCCAGAAAAACACAATTAACAAACTGTTATTCATTTCTTCAATTTGACCAGAATCTGCAATGTCTTTCCCAGCTACATAACAAGCTATTGAAAGTCTGATAATTCTGTTCTATCTTCAAGAGAAATAACTATTGTGTATGCCAGTGTGCTGATCTGTGTTTCTGAGTGCTTGTTTTTTATGTTAACGATATGAACTTTATACTTTGGACAGATAACATAAAAATACAACTTCAATCTTAGATCTACAGAAACAATCCCTCGCCCCACCACTAGACTGGGCCACTAGACACTGAGAAGCAAGTTCGGGTCTTCTCAACCCAGTTGGCTCAATTCTTTGTAAAATACTTAGCATAGAAAAATTGAAAATAACATTTTCTTTTCCATCCAAACTGTGAAATAAGGGCAATGATCAAAGAAGTAGAAGATGCATATCATGCTGTTAGCAAGGTTCAGGATAAGCTAAATGTAAAAAGAACAAGAATAATTGAGAGTGCTGAGTAGTGCTGAATGTAATCTCTGTAATATAGCTAGTTTTGTCCAACAGTAGACTAAACCTAGTTAGACTGTTCTTTCCTGTATAGAAGTTGCATGAATCTTTCCCATATCTAATAAATAGTCTGTGATGTTAGGTGGCAAAAAGTTCTTGAATATCAAAGAATTTGTACACTTTGTTGTCCACTTTTTTGGGGGCAGTCAGCTGATCAGAAGAAAAAGAAGATGTAAATTATGGATGATATTTCTTTCCTAACTTTGAACTTTCACAGCTTTTGTCATCCTGTGCCCTAAATCTCAGTTTTTTTCTTTAAATTTACAGTTTTGATTGTAAATGTACATGTCAAATGATATATAGCTGGTGCTGCACTTCTAAATGTGTCTGTAATTTTATCATGGAGTTCTGGTGACAATGACAAACCACACAGGCTTCACTTTCGAAGCTGATGGAGTCAGGAGAGCCCTGAGATAAGATTACTGCTTTTTAGTGTAAACTTTAGTTTTAAGCATATATGTTATAACAGATGGAGGGGAGATTTCAAAGGAGAAGGTAACTTAACATTCTGATTTTTTTTTTTGCCTTCTGCCACACAGCTTCTCACAGGGAACACTCTATAATCAAACTCAACAGGAAAATAGAATTGCACTGCAAAGAGAATGTATATCAACACTACTTCTGTTCTTCAAAATCAGTTCACTTCATTATTTTTAGCATCGAACATTATGGAATACTAAAAAAATAATTTAAGCATTATATTTGTAAAATTATAAATATTTTAATATTTATAAATATAAATTAAATTATAAAAATTATAAAATTAAGGACTTCCCATACATTAAGTGGAAACTGCTGAAAGATTCATGATTTTGTCCCATTAATCTTCAGTAATTATTAAATATTCAGCATTATTAAATATCCAAACTATGTTGCAATTACAGAAGGATGTCAAAGACATAGCTTTTAATTCACCCACTGTCTCATGAAATATCAGACTTTTATCACTTTGAACAAAGCAGAAATATCAATGCACGCTGTTGACGGTTTCAAACTGCACAGTAGGAAAAACTCAAAATGTCTAGATAATATCTCAGTTTATTAAAATATAAGAACCTCAGGAAATTGTATCTGTGTAGATATTCTTTCATGATCTATTCAAACAAAGGCATGTCTGGCATCATGAGCGAATGCCAACAAACTGCTACTGTGATGCCAGAGAAGGTTTTTGAGGATAACAGACCGGAATTTCTGCTAAGAAAGCTTCAAGAAATGAGAGTGGAATAAAATTCTAAATCTAAATGATCTAGTGGCAAAACAAATATCATTTTTCTAAAGTTTACAATGAGAAATCCAGGCTGCAAAATCAGCAAATGTGGCTAGCAAAGGACAGAGTTTTTAAGCACATTGTCTCACTACACAGTTGTCCAGACAGAATCTATTGAATAACGTATCTCCTAGCTATGGGCACTTGAAAATTCACACTTCATTTTACAGCTTGAGAACTTGAATAAATGGAAAAATAGCTGTATAACTTCCATGAAGATAAAAATCAGATCCTGCATAATATTCAGTCACAATTCAGTCACGATTTTCCAAAACAAATTCAACAAAATCTGGCATAGGTATATAAATCAGTTGAACATTGCAGAGCTACCAAGTAATTCTAACCAGCTGGATACAGAAATAAAAAAAGGACAAACAAAAACAAATACTAATCACCCTTCTTTCATTCCTGTCACAAGCAGAAACCACATGAATATTACCTAATTCTCTGTGTTCTGGAGATGAAAGTAACTAATAAATGCTGATATTTTTGAGAGAAATGAAGGTTACAAATAATGATGGTGTTTATTGCTATAAAGAGGAAATTGTAAAAACAAAAGTATTTCCTCTACTGATATTTCTCTATTGAGTCTGTTAAGATTCATATGTGTTGCCTGTGTGGTTGTGCATCCATGTACGTGCACTCCTCAGACACACATTTTTCTCTGGAGGTTCTGCAGTTGTCATTGCTAACTGCTTTTCCTATGCATTTTTATTGTGTCATCTGTAAACACATATCTGCTTGTCAGCCTGGATAGTATATCCAAGGAAATTAGGGGCAGTTTACATCAACATCCTAAATATTACTCCTTTATAAAGAAAAGTGAAAGCAGATTCACATTTTTAACAACATCTTTTCATGTTGCCATAGGAAATTCACACTGAAAAACAAGTTGGTAATAGCGGTGATTTGTAAGGCATTAGTAGTTATCTGCAAATTATATATAAATGGTCTAACTTAGTTATTCTTGTCTTCGTAATCGTATGTACCCACAGGAAGTTCAAAATCTTATGAGATATGATTTAAATTTGATAGAACTGGAAAATGGTAGAGGAGAGAGCACTATTTTTTCCTTCCATGTTCTGTTACTGTCCATTAAAACAAAAAAACTTACCTATCTGAAGCAGAATTCCCTAGTCCATATACATCAATTTGCTTGAAGTGCAGTAGAAGAAGTGATTTGGGAGTGTTAGTTCCTATAATTTAAGAGACACTTGTTTGTGCTTTAAAGGTTTCACATAAAGCAATTAACATTTTTAGAACTCTAATAATTTTCTGAAAAAATGTATTTTGCTTGAATGTGCTATATATTTTGAGATCAATATATTGCTGCCTCAATGATAGATAACTAAGGCCAATGAGTCTTTTTTTTTAATTCAGTATTTGTAATGAATGTTAGTTTAAAAAAAATGCTTTGTGAGAAATAACTGTTGTTTTCTGCATAAAGAATATTATCTTCAAAGCAGCATGAATACTCTGAGCCATAACCCACCATAAGAATAGGAGTAACAGATTATGATGCTTTCTCTAAAGAGATACCTGTTTCACTCTGTCCTTCATGTCTCTTCCTATCTGTAGTCTTCAAACCCATCTATGAGAATATTGAGTGATGTCTTTTTAGTCTGTTCTAGTTCCTTTTTTAATCTAAGAGCAATAGTTAATTCCTGTGAAGAGCTGTGGTAAAATTCTGCAGGGATTGAGAGTAGTGTTTACTGGCACTGGAAATGCGAAGTTGTTTTCAGTTTATACTTTACAAGTTTTTTGATCTTGTTTGGTGTTTTGTTTGTTTGCTTATTTTTTATCTTAACCTCTGTAAGGTGAGCTAGAAAATTGTTGTTATTGTTTCCTCATTTGCTTTTGCACAAAAGAAAATCAAGCAAGGGTACCTAGAGAAACTGAAGGAATAGAGAGTTGGCTCAGGCAAAGGCAGGAAGCCAATACAGTGCCTATCCAACACTTTCAGCAGAGTGATATAGCTGGGCATATTTCAAATCAACTAATTTCTAAGGTTGGATTAAACAAATTGTGGAGAATGTCTGTATCACACTAGATGAGAGAAAGATCTAAATCTAAAAAGATGAAGGGATTTCTTATTTATGAAAAGATCACATCATTCAAATGGAAATTATTATTATTTTTTTTTATCTTATTTAGCATGATAGTGACGGAGGCAATAGCATTCCTGTAAAAGAATACTTTTCAGAGCTAAGCATGGCTGCAGGGATTTTATCTGCTCTGACATCTCTGTAAATTTGACAGCTGCTTTTATTATTAAAGAAGGAGACATTCTAGCCTTTGAAAGTTATAGTTGTATCTTCGGTGCAAGCTGAACCGAAAATGATCTTATCATAAACGCACTATAAACACATTACAGTAACAATCCAGAGCTTTTGTAATCTGCTGACATACCCCATAAGCTTATCTGTTTTAAAGGTTTCTGAGTGCTGTTTATTGATATTTTGTAAGTATAAATATAAATTGAAAAAATAAATGAAGAGCAGAATATTTTTTCTTTCCTTGGTAAAATTATCAGTCTTAAATGGTATGCTTTTGGCTCATTCTTGTTTGGGTTTACATTCTGTTTCAGGGCCGCTTGTTCAAGCATAGGCCATAGGTTACACATCTTGGTGAAACACCATCAGATCCTCAGGAATAGACTAAATTAAAAATCATAGAATCATAGAATCATAGAATGCCTAAGTTTGGAAGGGACCTCTAAAGGTCATCTAGTCCAACCCCCCTGCACATGCAGGGCCACCTAGAGCACGTGGCACAGGACCGCATCCAAGCGGGTCT
>JAWLRI010000164.1:148717-175227 GCA_034781795.1 Crypturellus tataupa
TTAAGTTCCTGTGGAACTTTTGATGCTTCAGTTTGTGGCCATTTCCTCTGGTTCTGTCAGTGACCACCAGTGAAAAGGGGCCAGCCCCATGCTCCTCACTGCCTCCCTTGATTGAACTTTACTATTTTGTATAATACTTCCTATACATTTTTTTACCAAAATTATCTAACTTCTCTAGTCTATCTGCTACAAAGAATGTTTTAGATGTGGAAATCTGTCCAGTGTCTTCATCACTACAGACCAACCCAAAGAATCCATTGTGCTTATCTGCTACCTGAGTTTTTTTTTCATCCTGTGGTCTCATGAATTCGCTGTCTGGCCTCCTGCTTCTGATGTGTTTAGAAAAAGTTTTACTACCAGTTTGATCACTCTTTCCCAGATACTCTTTAATTCTTTTTGAATCTTCTTAATTTCCTGTTTACATATTTTATTGGCTCTGCTATTCTCCCCATCTGCCAGGCTTTTTATTTGTTAAATAATGACCTTCTCTGTAGTAGCCTCCTTAATTTTCCTTCTGAGGTATGGTAGGATTTGGGTTTATTTTTTAACCACTTTGCTTTCTTTTGAATGTGACATTCATTTTCCTTGGGCTTCCAATATAATTTTTTTTAAGTAGTATTCAAGATGGTTGTTGGCTTCTTACTTTTTGCAGTGTTTTCTTTACTGATTGCTTTGAAAATCTTTCTTTCTTTCCTGAAATAGAAAATTCACATTCTGGATCTGTTTGACATTTGTTGTTGTTGTTTTGCCTGCTTTAAAATCTAATTTTAGTGTGGTTATCACTATAGATACACTCTCCTACTAATATCTCTAGAAATGCATCCTCCTACAGTGCCCAACACCAAAAACCCATAACCTCTTTTTATGTATTATAACACATTATGTTATAGGAAACAAAACTTTTATCATATACAAATTATTTATATTTGCATCTCATCCTCTTCAGGCATGTTCAGGACTTTTGATAGATAATCAGAATCTCTCACTGCTAGTGCCTGTCCTGAATCTGCAACTTCTTTAATCCTGATCACTATTATTGCCCTATCAAGATATAGTTTCATACTACTGAAACACTTTTATTAATAACATATGATTTCACCAAAAAGGGGGGTCTGCAATATTTTTCTTTTTTCTTTTTCTTTTTTCGTTTTTTTTCTTTTTCTTCTTTTCTATTTTGTCATAATACATTGATGCTATTGAGTCTCATACAATCCTTCACAAATAGCTTCACTAGTCAGTGTGTCACAGAGTCACAGTCTCACAACATCCTAGCCTATCATTCCTGTGAAGCTGGAAGCCTGACAGCAGAGCATCCTACTGCTTATCCTTCTTCCACCAAGTTTCTGAGATACGTAGTACGTCAGAGTTGCTGTTTTGATTCCCAGCATTGTAATAATTCCTTATGTTATTTTCCAAGCTCTTAGCATCGGCAAGGGAGCATTAATAAGATTTGCCATCACTTCCACTGCTAAACACTGTGTATTCCAGGTGTATATGATTATTATCATTGTATCGTTTATTTGTCTCCTCGCTGCTCAGGGGCGTGGTGAGCGTTAGTCTGTGTCAGTCTGTAACAGCGAGCTCTCCTTTAACTCCCAGGGTAAATAATCCTTTATGGCCTTGCTGGTTTTGGTGTCAGCAGCCTGGTACCATTATGAGTAAGGTGCAGCAGGTTCCTTGCTGTTCATGTTCATCTTATCAAAAAGTGTTCCCCAGTTCCTAACATATCTAAATTCTTCTTTTCTACAACATTGTATCAGTCCCCCCCTTTGAAACGCTGATCTTTGATCACTCTAACATTTTAAGAAAAATGAAAGTTTCTGATACAATATGATATGCACTTGAAGCACTGAACTCTTATAATAACATCCAGCGTCATAAACATGAATCAGAGTAATTTCTGTGGAAAAATGATGTTATATCTAGTCTGGCTGGCCTAACTCGATTTTTCTAAAACTAGGAGTTTCAGGATATTCAAGAATGAGAACAATCATTAGATTCTCACAGTCTTTAGGTGCCCTAAATTCCAAAACTATACAATGTGCAAAATATTCCTCTGAAAATATTAGAAAAGATTCTTACAGATCCCTGCCTTTCACAGTCATCAAGCTTTTTGTTCCCTACCCTTAAGATATATGGTTTTATGGAAGAGGTTTACTTCAAACCATTCACTGTTTCACAACTCATTTTTAAAATAGATATTATGTAGCGGGTTTAAAAAACAACAGATGAAAACCGTAAGAGTTCTCATTTGTTCTCTGCAAGACAAAAAGGCAGCCGACATTTTAACGTTGCACAGGGGAAGGTAGGAAGGGGAGGAAAAAGAAGTTTTTTTAAACTCAGGAATGAAATTTTTTGATTGACATGTAAAATACACTCTCAGTTCTAAAGAACTTAATAGGCTACAAGTACAAGTAAGAACTGAATTTATTTCTGTGTTCTGTCACAACTCTAGCAAAAATCATATGTTCCTTTTTATATAAGCAGGCAGCTGAAGAAAGCATTTAAGGAAGTTGGAAGAAATTGGTCCAGCTATTTTATTTTTATTATTATGAGTAAGAAGAAAGAGAATCTGTCATCACACAGTGCCCACAGAGGAGTTGCTCTTCAGACAAAGTCAGTAAGAATTTTATAGGTGCCCATCACCCCCCTTAAAACTGGGTCAAGGCTCTCAAATTCCATTTTTACTTGAATTCCCATAAGCAGCAATTTGTTTGTTCTCTTTTAAGAGAAGATCTTTTTTTGCAGTAAACTATGAACTTTATCTGCTATAGGACCATATATTTTACTAACTATTTTGCAGTTCCAGAGTAACCCCTTATTCTCTGTATTTGATTCTTTCAGGCTGTAATTGCTCAGCTTACTATAGGGAAAATACTAGGTTTCTAAAGAGTAAAATGGAATATATTTTAATGTTCACTGAGTTTTTAGAAATTATTTGATATGTGTTCTAATTCCACAGTGAGTTGAACCTTGTTCACAACCATTTTAGTCTTGTTCATTAGACATCATGGCCTGAATCAAAAACATTCAAGCAAAGAATTTAGAATTAGCCCTAGCAGCACAAAACTAAAATCTTAATTAAGAGCAAATATTTTCACCTTCCTGTGAAATAAATGGCTTCTGCAAATCTGATACACCACCTGCCTGCAGCCAGGTGTGTTCATCACCAAATCTATCCAAATAGCCTTTGGCTTATAATGACTGAGGTTTTAAATTCATTGTTGTGAAGATGATGTTGTTTGATTGGGTGTTACAAAAGGCTTTCTATAACCTGGCAAAATACCCAAAGGGCCAAACTGTATTTGATATCTTATGTTTGTGTTGCTTTCAAAGCTGTGCCACAGTGGAACATATAGCAGATTCAAAGTCAATACAGTTCTATCAAAAGAAGAGGTATTTAAAATCTCAATTTGTGCACTGAATTTGAGAATGCTGGAGAGGGTAACCTTAACAGGCTGTATGGTGCATTTCTGTGCTGGTGACTGTAAAATGATGGCCCAGACAAGATCTTCAGTTACTGATAGCAATTTTCTGACTTGTAGGCTGTTTGGGGCTGGCCATCAATTTGAGTAAAACTGATGTTCCATCTTAACTATATTCACTTAGACATTTTTAACTATATTCACTATATTCCCTATATTTTTAACTATATTCACTTGGTCATTTTTAACATCATTTATTGTTTTTTTTTTTTTGACCAATTAGGACAATGGGGATACCTCAAAATTTAATTTTCACTAGCATCATAAATATGGATTCAGCACAGGACAGCATTCACTGCACCACAGTTCTGCCTTTCCTGCTGGGAAAGATTCATAGCAGTGAGCACAGAAGCATACACCAGCCTTAACACACCCATAGCCCAGGTTAGATGAGAGCTGCAAAAATATGTAGACCTGCTTCCTCAACCACAGCTGAGAAACCTCGTGGGGTCCTGTGTCTAGACTGTGAAATTTTTATTTAATGGAGGTTCCTGTTTAAAAAAATTCTGGGACACCAAAAGAAAACAAGATGTTTTACATCTACTGTCTTGCTAGACAGCAGGGATGCTGTGATGGTCTCAGTGGTCCCCTGATAAGGAACCTGCATTTTGCAACCCTTATACATGCTGGTCACTATTGACTAGCAGCAGCAGAAATATGATTTGTAAGTGCCAGTGTAATTCAAGGCCAGAAAACATGGCAGAATTCAAAGTTATCTTTTTTTTTTTTTTCATTTCATATGCTCATATACTCATATATTCCCTTTCTGACAGGTTGCAGGTAGACTTGTACCAATGAGTTTTCATGTCATTCAGGCATAAGGACAGCAAATCAAGGTGCCAGATTTTTTTTTTTTTTCGTATTATTAATGTGATGTCTAATTTCAGTCAAAAGGCAGAGACTAAATTATCCCAGGATCCATTGTCCTTAAGCTAAAAGAGCCAAAAGAGATTTTATTTGCTTGTTTTTGCAAGGTGACATATCCAAATTCTTCCATTTGTTTATTCAGATGTTGTTTCCTTGAAAACAGCCTCCTGCATACTTCATACAGTTTAAAATCTGTTCTTCTAATTGGGGAAAAATAAAATGCAAACAAGTATTATTTAAAAAAAAGGTAATATTTAATTTATAATTACTTGGCTGTTTTTTTTTTACTTCTTTCCCATAGCACACATATTGAGCAGCCATTTACAAGAGAAATGTTAAAGAAGTGAAATGATCAGCAACCAGGCCAGGTAGGCTTGTCCACAGAAAATTCAGCTGTGAAATCAATATTTTAAGGTTCATATTTACTGCTCATGATGGTTGAACACTGAGTGAGTGTATGGGAGTTCAGAGGACATGAAATGAGACAAGTTTCAGAGCTGTTTCCACTACTTTGATCCTCCAAGAGAATTTTAGTCCCAGATTAAAGTTTGTGTTTAGCTCTTGTCAGAGAAGTTACAGGATGCTAGATACCAAAGTAGATACCAAACTACCCTGTGGTTACATTCAATTTTTCACTGTCAAGCAAAAATTAGATATGCAGCTTGATATTTTGAATAGTTTCTTTTGCTTCTGCACAACATCATTTAAGTTATTAAAAGTTAGAAAAGAGTGACATAATTATGACAAATAAAAAACTCTATTGATCTGTATATGGACTGCTTCCAAGTTTCTATTTAAGTAGTTCCTTTCTCACTGGTCTGATACTGCAAAAGTTTAATCAGGTTTTTATATATATGTGTGTGTGTGCATATACATATATGCATATCTATATATACACTTATATATATAGATATAAAAATTGAATGAGCAAGGTCTTAAACTGTAGCATTTTAATTTCCCTGATGATGTAAAAGTAACAACATATTTGGTAGGAAGGATAAAAAGATAGGTAGGACCTACGGAGGAAAACATTGGTACAGAGTACTTTACTGTGTATCCATTACAATACTGTCCATCCATGTACAGAGGGAAATTCTGACATCAGGAGGACAAATTGGTGATATTCAAAATTCTTGCAAGGAAGAAGCAAGTTGAAGAAGGAATAAAAATATGGGTTCATAGGTGTTCAGGTCTTTAAATACCTGAGTATGTAAAAGATTGGGACACCTTTGCTAGATTTTTCTTCTTTTCTGAACTTCATTTTATCTTTTTCCAAGAACAAAAAACACACAGTCTTCTTTCTCAACACTGATCTGATTTTCTAAACACTTTCATACTGCTTAACACATTGTTCCATGACTTCCCAACATCTGAGTCCCAGTGTAAAGGCAACCCCACAACTGGTGTTTAGAAGTCTGAATCCAGATGTTGGAACCTCACAGTCAACACCACATGCATAGTTTGAACTAAGTGAGCAGAAAAATAGTTAAAACATCCTCTACCAATTTCTAGAGTTGAGACACAGAAAGATACAACTAATCCATTCAGAGTGCTTTACATAAATCCTATTTCTTCTTCATCTTCTTTTCAGAAGAATAAAGACTCTCACTTTTCCTCCAACTCTACAAGGTATTAATCCAGCAGAACAACAGAGTCTCAGGAGACATGAAGCAAATTTTAGAAATTTGATGACAGTTAAGAAGACAGTTATGAAGATAAAAGCAATTCACCCCAGTAATAATGGAATATGAACCCTTTTATTATCTATCACAGGTCATAGTTTCCCCTTCACTCAAAGGTAGAAGTGACCCCAGACTATTACGATCTGACAGCTGTTTAATGATCTACATAAAATGAGTTGCTGTACTTTACACTTCCCAGAAATACGAATATATACTTTGATATAATTTAGCATCATTTTGACAAGTCTTACCTGAGAAGCCAAGAAATGACATGTGACATTTTTTGTCCTGAAAATATATCTTCCAGATTAGGGAAGCAACAAATACATGGAGAAGCATGAAACAGCATACCCTATATTGATTTTGTTCAGTGATAACTTGACTTTACAGATCTCCCGGTGCTAAAAATCTCATCAACTTTAACTTAATCTAAAAAGTTAAGATATGATACCTATTTTGTCAGAGTATCAGCAAAATTAATTACTAGCTAAAAGCAAAAACTTGAATGTTTTTGTACCTTCCAACCATCCAAAGCAGAAATCCATCTTTAAGTACAGATTTTGCCCCAAAACATTCAACTGAGCAAAGCAATGATTATTAAGTCCGTAATTGAATAATTGTACATGTGTTCATGATGCCAATACAGGATGGTTTTAGACATAGCCAAGCTCAAGGGTCTATGGCTGGAGCATAATTCTTTTTTGATTTTAATTTAATAGCTATATTAGCGTGATTTTCCTAGGAAGATGCAAAGCAGTTGAAATTTTTTTCTGCTTGCTGACAGCAAAGATCCTACAGTATTTTTTTCTGGTTTGGAAGTGTATGTGTATACTGCTTGGTATTCTGTAGAAATATCAGTTAGTACAATTAGGCTTAGGTTCCCAGCACAGTAACACTTCCATTACAAACCTGGATAGTATGCATTTTTTATCAGATAGCTATGTATTGCTGGAGAAGATTTTTCAACTATTTATAGAGAAAAGAGAAGATTCAACCATACAGAACTATTTTATTTCTATTCTGACTGAGAGACCATGCAGACAGGCCATACTCTGAGCACGTGCAATTTGCACAGAAATAAAGAGCAGTTCACCTGTATATGGATCAAGTTACAAAAATAAATACAGGAGAAAAAAAAAAAAAAGGAAAGATTTTGCCCTATAAATCTGCCTTGTTTTCGATCATGAATAGCTATAGGTTTAAAGTAATAAATATTGTTTTAAAAGCCATAAGCTTTAAAGGTCATGGACATACAGGACTGAGTCCAGTGAAAGACCATTGAGCTGATTAAGGTGCTGAAACATCTGACAAACAAGATGCCAAGAGAAATGGATTCTTTAACCTGGAGAAGAAAATGCTCAGAGGGGTTCGTATCAATGTGCATATATATATATATTAATAGGCAAGTAAATAAAATAGAGTCAGGCTCTTGGTGTAGCCCCATGAAAGGATGAGAGGCAATGAGCAAAACTTGAAATACCAGAAATTCTGTATAAATACATTAAAAAAATAAGCATTAATCTGATGAGAGTAGCTGAACACTGTAAGTGGTTCCCCAGGAAGGGTATGGAATGTTCATCCTTGGAGATACTCAAAACCTGACTGGATTGGTTGTGAGGAACTCGCTGTAGCTCACTCTGCTTTGAGCAGGGGCATTAAGTGGACTAGACAGTCTCCAGATTTCTCTACCAACCTCAGAAATCAGAAACAGAGCTTAAGACACCTGAAAGACTTCAGGCTAAACTGCATATCCAAAGCTTTAGACTTAGTAAGAATACATGTAGGAGGGAGTTCAGAAAGATGCTGTTAAGCACCCAAATTCTGTTTAAATGATACTTCATTAATTATGTCTTGAATCTGATTTTACATTACTTGAACTCAGGATGTTTTCACCCAAACATAGTGCTTTACCAAGAGGTTTCAGTCATCCACATATTTACTGTTCTCAGGGGTAGCTGAATAGAAGGCCTTTGCCTCTGTTTCTTTATCCTACTAAATGAGTAGTTTCCAGACAGAAGTAAAAGGCATGTCTAGCTTCCATTATCCTGCTCAAGCTCATAAATAAAAGCTCGTAATTTTGCCTTAGCTTTAGTAAACACTTGTGGCATCAAATGTATCCATGAATGTATTCACATATGCATATAAATTTAAAATAACTATGCTATTATAAGACTAAGAAAACCTTATGTGGGTGTGTGCATGTGCATGCAATTTCTCAGTCATGTTTGATCGCAGGTTTATATACCTAGAAATATTTAAAAGGGAAAAGAATCCCCAAAGCCCTCATTTGTTTACCAAATTTTGTGAAATGCCAGGCTCTCTTAATGATTACTGCATGCCAGACTGAGACACAAATGTCAGCTAGCAAGCACAAATGGAAAACAAGATTATACCATTCCCTCATAGCTAATGTCTGACACTGCAGGAATGCAAACAACCTTTACATTTTATGTATCCTGGTTCTACAGTTTTTAGGTGTGATGACCGTTTAGGAATGTGGTCTAAGTTAAATGCAAACAGTCTCAGTTTTCCCTTTCCATCCACTGCTCCTTTTCAGCTCTGCTATCAAACCTGAGCCATCTGAGCAGACATACCAAGAAGAACCGGTTCATTCAGTGTCCTGCATTTGGGTTTGAGTTTGTTTCTGAAAGAAAAGAAAATACACAAAATATGTTTGCAGACACATTACTCAGGAAAACTTCACTTGAATGAAGGAGAGAGGAAATCTCCTGATGTTGCTCTTTGTGGTCTAATGGCAGCTGTCTTTAGGTTGCAGGATTGATGAATTTTCTGCAGAGAAATGAAAGCTGTGGTGAGCTGGCCTGTTGGATGGAGAAGATAGACACACTGATTTGCCCTTTGGGAACAAAGCAAACAAGCAAAAGGCAGGGACACAGACTGCTTCAGTACTTCACTCTTCAAAAATAATAAAAAAAGAAGACATCAATGGTACAATAAAATGATATGGCTGTCACAGTAGTATCATCAACCTCTTTTAGTTACAGAATTATGGAAAATACTGGGAAGAGAAAGGTGGAGAGGGAAAAGTAGAAACAAACATCGTCTTTACTACAGAATGGTTTGACCTGTGATCAGTGGTACTGTGTTCTCAAAAGTTTTTCTTTGTTTGATATTTTGTGTCCCTACTGCCTCTAAAAGCTCCTCCACTGGCTTGGCACACAGCTGGCAGCCACAAACTGCAGGGTAGCTGGGGAAAAGGCAAACACTAAGATTTCCAGCAAGGCGCAATTTCTGTTTGGTTTCATTCACTCTCTCAACCTGTCTATGAGAGATTGAAGAAAATAATAAAACACTTATTGAGCACTTGAAAAATAATTTTCATCCTACTTAAAGCTTTAAAGGTATGGTGTTTCAAACACGCAGCTTACACTAATGCACTAATGAGTGTGTTTTGCCAGTCTGTGTATCCAACAGAAGCAATCAACAGTACTATTGATATTTATTCATTTATTTTGATGTAATATTTGAAGTGTCTGCCTCTGACTTTAGGCATTTTTAAAGTAATTAAAGCGTGCAGTTATGACATGGAAATTCACGCAGTGTATATATACAGATATTCAAAGCTGTCCAGTTAAAAACAAACTAACCATTTCTGCACAGTGATACTCCTCATCTGAATATTTGAGGCTTCCACTGCTGCATTCTCTCTTCCTAGAGATGCAGTGTGGGAAATTAAAGAAAATCTCTAAATGTTTTCAGAGGACTCTGCATGGGTTGCCAAATATGTATTAAAAATGACTTTTTTAATATAAGGACTATTAAATTGAAGGACTATATGTCTCCTTCAACAGTTTGTGACCATGCTGGGATGAATCAGACCAAGAGGATTGAAAACAACAATTAAAGTATTCATCAGTAAAGCCCCTTAATTTTAAAGTAGGTATCTTTGATTTGAAACATTTCTACAAATTATAGTTACAACTGTGTTTAAATGCTGATTGAGAGGACGACGACTGAAACTTTTATAAGTGTGTGGGAAAGGCTGAGCTGCCTTGGGCTCAAACTCTGCCAGAACCTGTGCCCCAGGCCCAAGGGGCAGAGCTCTGGGGGCCGCTGGGGCTCTGGGCACTGCCATGACGCCACGGCTGGACAGGGAAAACCACCTTCACGTAGGCTTAATGTGAGCGTATGAAGTCAAGTCTTTTCTGTACTGCGTTTGTTGGAGGATGTGTACAAGAGCATGAGAGGAGCTGATAAACTCTGGAGCGCTCTGATGATGTGGCTCCATGGCAGCAGTCCCAGCTTGGAACAAGCCGGCTGTGCAGACGAGGACGGATGGCTATCAAGAGCAACCTCGGGATGCCCCTGGGTCTGCACACAGCCCTGCCTTTATACAGTCAGCACTTCCACACTAACTTGCCTGTCATTTCTCAGAGCCAAAAGTATTTGATGTATTAATATTAAAATGAGCATTCCACCACACCACAAAACCATTTGCTTTCAGGGCCAACACTGATAAATTTACTGTGAAACACACACATAGTAGCATGCAGTACAGTATGTCGCTTGCTATCCAAAGGCCTGGCTAATGGGCAAGTGTGCCCTGGGTTGTTTTCTGCATCCAGCACCCAGCTGTACAGAAGCAGAAATTTAAAATTAAAAATAACCTTTCAGCTGATTCCTTGCATAATTGCTATCTTGTTTTGTTAATGCTGTGGCTGAATTATAACTTGCTGAAGCCCTGGAGATTTGCATGCTGGTTTTTCTGCCTGAATTTGCATTGACATGCTTTTCAGTCAAGTGAGTAACTAAATCCTGTGGCCTTGAGTGAGCCTGGCAGTATTTGCATTGAAAATCAGCAGGAGATTAGGGGCGAATGACTCTACGCTGTCTCCATAAATAGATTCAATGATGAAAACTTTGTGCATCTCAAAATGCTGCTGAATTTCATTGACTGACTGAAGCTGACAAACCAGCAATGATTTGAAGAAGCAATAGAAAAAAATTAGATACAGGACAACCAAACTTCTGCTGCAATGACAGGCTGCCTCCCTCGGGACTGTCAGAAGTGGCCAAGTCCCACCTGAGCAGCATTCGCCTGTGAATGTGAACAGACCAAGGCAGCTGTTTCACGTGGCAGGCTGCTTTCCATTTCCTGTTCAGACCCAGGAGAAATTTGAGCTTTTCATTGTACTGAAGCAGATCCATATCCATACACAAACTAAACTTTTGAGTTTCCCATCCTGTCTTTTTTTTTCCTTCTCCCTTAAAAAGGAAAGTTCACTTCGTAGAGCCTGTTTGCATCCTAGTTATCACAAAGGTTCATGATGTCCAAATATCCTATTACTTTCTTTCTGTGCTTCATTATGGGAAAATTGTCAAAGCATTTCAAGTTAAGGATATATTTACTTGTTCCAGTGTTAATAATTTTCTGAATTAATTAAGGCTTGTCATCACCAAACAAAAAAGGACATACTACTTTACAGATCAATCGTATTTTGTTTCACACAGAAACCAATACTGGATGCTTTAAGAAAAACCCGCAGGAAAGCTCATAAAGGAAAAGTACTGAATTGGTTTCCCTCAGGTACATATCTAGTGACATTTTTTACTGTTTTTCCTTATGCTGTGATGTATCAAGGTTTATAGTACCCCTAATTTTGCTTAATGTAACTGAGGATATTTTGAAGTCTGAGCATGACTTAAGTAAGTTATATACATAAATCTGGAACTCCACAATGAATAAGAATATTGTCCTTGGAGCCCTTGAGTGCTTTCACAAGAATATTTTAGTTTAGCTTCTGATTAAACCAACGCCTCTTGTTCCTTGAGCTTCGGAGAGCATCTCTCAGCTGACAGACAGCAGAGTCAAAGCAGATGGGTTTCATTAGATAGTCTAAGCCTTCATCTTTTAATCACCTGCCTCACTCAATCCGAGAGGGGGAAAGGGCAGACATATGAGAAATCTCCTTTCTGCTTCTCCCTCTCTCCAGTTCTCTGCAAGGCATCTGCTAAGACCTCATTCATCACCGTGAAAGCTGCGAATGGATTGCTGTGTAATACCCCAAGGTCTTGTCTGCTGTGGTGGTGTAGTGCCTAACCTCTCCCCTGCTAAAGGAAAAGCTACATGTACTTTTGTCAGCCTGTCAGCAAGCATTTCTCTCTCAATACTGTTTGCTCAACCCCCACCCCACCAATGTCAACCTTCTGAAAATGTTTGATTTTGAAGAAAGTCCTAGATGTGATTCTCAAGACCATCTTAACTTCATTTCACAGACAAATCTGGAATATACCTGTGTTTGTGTCTGTGTGTGATTACATGTGTGTACATATTTGTGTGTGTCAATTGCAAAATGTGAGAAAGAAGTGGATCTTATGTGTCCTTCAGGTTTAAAAATGCCAGTGTCAGCCACTACATTTTTTTTTTGACCACATGTTTAAGGGAGTCTGCAGTAAAACCACAAGCTCCCATGTCTGCTTTTACTTCAATGAAAAGTAGTGCACAGAATTGTCCAGAAGCAAGAAATAATATTCTCCCTGGGTTGCAGAAGAGTGGCAAGTTAATTCTTTCCAGAAGAGTCTTCCGATATTATACTACTGTTTGCTGCTGCATGCTAGTTTAGAATTCTCATACTAACTTACATTTAACATTAATCACAGTTTTTCAGGCAAAAAAACACCGAGACTGATGTCTGATCAAAATAAATGCTTGAAAGTTTCTTTGATTTGAGGCCAAATACACCACAACTCCCTTCTTAGTTTTTAGATAGTTTTACCAAGATTCATTTCTTATTGAGCTATACTTTTTTTTTCCTTCTATACCAGTAATATTCTCATCAGAATTTAGATCAATTGTGAAAGAATAAAAACTTTGCAAACTTTCAATACTTCCATAAAGGATTTTCTAAATAATGAATTTGTAAATAAAAATGATCATAATCAGCTTCATAAAATCAAACAGCAATTTGAATATAAATAACAGTTAAGAACAAATAACATAAAAAAAAAGTTGTTCAGGCATTGCTCAGGTGACTAATTATATTGCTCCTATGGATTGCATTCAATTGCAATTGAAGACACATGAAGAGATGTGGTCTTTCTTTTAAGAGCTTTTAAATAAAACATACTACAGAGTTAGCCAAAGTGGAATCCTAAATGCTTAATTACATGGAACAATATGTACTGAAGCTCAGAATCAGATTTTTTGTTTTCATTGAACTGACTTCTTTTGGATTTAGTTAAAATGTCCCTAAATTTAGGAGAAGAAGATTCGAACTCCTGAGTTGATCCTAAATCCATTATTTTCTGCCATACTAAAAGTAATGTAAGGAAAATGCAGGAGAAATGCAGGAGAAAATGATGTTTAACAGAAAATTAAGTGACTTATATTTTCAAGACAAATGTTTTTTCTCATGTTATGTTTTATTCCTCATGCCATCAATGAGCCCTTTGCTGTGGTATAGCTGCCAAAGCAGCTCAGCATCACCTACTGTGTGGACATGCTCACAAAGATTACATATTTATATTCTACAGGTATTTCTGGGTATATATATTAATACAGAGCAGATATCCGTTTTTTTAATGAAGAATTTCAGCTAAACCTGGCTGAGAGGTCATGGCCCACAGCTGCTGTGTTGTTACACAGCTGGCGGGTATGAGACAAGGAACTGTGCGAGGCCAGGCTGGCAAGTGAAGAGCTGTGAAGGGCAGGTAAATCAGAAGTGCTATTAAATTAAATTGACCAGAAATATTTCTAAGATATAGTAATTAGATTTCATACACAGCTACTGAAAAGCATGAAGGAGTTTGTTATTAGCTAGTTGAAACAGGGACACTTCACACTAAGTATATCTGATTGGCATTTCATTTCTGTGTAATAAAACTGTTACTGCATGTTAAATAAATACTAATGGATTGTTTTAAAAAACAGGAATAGTTTGATTATCTGTTAGATAGTTTGACTTTCTAATCTAACATTTTGGGCTAACTAATAGATTCCCTACAAAACATAACATCGTTAAACATCTTTCTATTAGCCTGTTGGTATATCACCACCACCTACCTGAAGGAACCTAAGAGAAGTACGGCATATAGAAAGCAATTGATTTCCAGAATTCCTAAAACTGTATTATTGGTACAAAGAGTGAAACATCTTAAACAGACTATTTCTCAGCATCTTGAATATATTGAAGTGGAAATATATACAGCCTGCTTTTTTTCTTCTCTGTTTCTCTTACACAGGATAGTTATATTTATGTGATAAGTGGCACTTTTAGTGTTGCCCGGAGCACTTTAAATTCCCTCTACCTTCAAGTCTGTTAGGATTGTTTCTGACATTTCAAATAGAAAAACGTCTTCAGAACAACTTGATAAGAACATCCCTTTCTCCTCCTTCCTCTGTCAGTAAATTTTGAACAAAAGCGGATTCACTTTTTTTAACTCAGACAGATCCTTATCACCCCAAACACCAGTAATATTCCTGTTTTATTGACTTCGAGAAAATTGGGATAAAGTTTCCAGGGAGGTTTTCTCTGAACAAGAAAACTACTCAATGTTAAATGAACTGAATGTAAATGGTGTATGTGCATGTTTCCAATCCTTGCTGGCTAATTAGTTCATTTAAAGAAGAGGAATTCATTGACCATATGGACCAAGTTTATCCAGGGAAGAGGCAGGAAGGCAGCACTGCGGGTACCCATGTGTGAGGGCTGTCAGAAAGCAGAATCCCTCCTCCTCTGCTGTGACCCTCGCAGGTGCTTGCCTCTTGTACTCCATTTACTTACCCATCTAGAAACTGCCAGCGTAAGGACTCCCAAGAGAAGGAACAAACTAGCAAAATATTCTCAGACAAAGCAGAGTCACTGCATATACTTCCCTCATTACCCTCCCTTGGAGGGTATTGAACTTTGAAATTGCTTTAGAACCTTTTTATGCTTCTATTGGAAACAACCCCTATGTGCTCCCAGTTCTATCATAGGAGCACTTGTGTCCCTGTAATGATTTTGCTTTTATAAGAATTGGATTTTCAAGACATGGCACAAGATAAATACTTTGATATAAGCCACAGGGCTTGCTTCTGAGTGCGCTATGCTCTCTGCTCAAATAGCTATTACTGGTCAGAACTACTGATGTAAAAGATGGCCAATTTGGGGTAAAATTAGAACCGCAAGACCAAACTGAAGACCAAAACTTACAGCAAACAAACCTTGCCTGTTTCTGGGCTTTCGTAGTTCGATAGTATTTTGAAGGGAGAAGGAGAAAGATAATCTTTTGAAGTGGACCAAAAAGCAGATTTGAAAGACTTGCCTTTTCTCCCCTTGCTAGATTGCTTGACAGCTGGAGCCATGTTATTTTCATGTCCATGCCTTAGTTTTGCCTCTTTAAAATATACCTGTTGATATTAGAAGAGCTGCAAAAATTCTTCATTAGTGAGTGGCTTGCTTTTCTTCAGCAGGAGGACCCACCAAGAATTCTGCACTTTGGGTGCTGTGCGGAATCTGGCTTTTGTGCATGCTCATCTGCAGGATTTTGTGCAGACAGGATTTTTGCCTTTTCCATGCAGCTCCCAACTCTGAATGACAGTTTTTGTTTCCTATAGTTAATGTGGCTTCCGTGTTTTTCCAAAGCACTAAGAAATAAACACTAGTGTAAGTGTAAATGAAACTGCTGCTTATTTCACATCTTCTCCAATTTGAGGCACGATCAACAGGGTTGAAGATGACAGTACATATGTTATGACTGTTTCAGTTTTCAACAGTCTATGGTTAATTCTACATAATCGGTTCCTGCTTAAGATAGAAGCTTGCAAGTATCCTTTATAAGACTTGGTAACAGATAAAGAACTGGTGCAAGCAACAGAAAACAGATAATGTTAGTAAAAGAAACCATGTCCACTCTGCGGGAAGGATTAAGTGTGTCCCACATGGATTAAGATTCAGGTCTGTACTGCTTCTTTTCCCTATAACTGATCCAGACAAGTAGGATCAAGTTTAAGTGGTTACATTTGCTGATGCTGGCTTGAGAGCAGCAAACAACGCAAGATAGCTTCCAGAGATACTGAGGAGGCAGAAATCTGCTTTAGCTCTGGGCCAGGCTGTGTTTACGTGTTGCAAACAGCCTGATTCTGATCTCTCTAAATGAAGCTCAAGTTTGTATTAAATAGATTTTTGAAGTCCAGTGAATATTTGGTACCACCTAATACTGATTTTGTAATATATAACCTTGTTGTTACTGTATTTCATATTTGAGTTAAACTAACAATACAAAGCTAAATCAAAATCTCAATTTTATCTTTTTAGAGAGAGAAAAATCTTATCAACACAGAAGAATATTTCTTGGGTTTGCTACCACATATAAGATTCTCTAACCGTTCTTAAATTCCTGAAGAATTTAATTTCTACTGTTATGTTCCAATTTTTGATGAAGCAGAAAGGATTTCAAATGTAATTACTGTATAGGTACATGCATTTAATTCCAAGGAGAATAAAGTGATATTGAGGATTCTTTCCTAAATAATATATGAGAATATATCTCAAACACAGATAATATCTCACAGGTGTTAGAAATTCAAAGCAAATTAGTTAAGATTTTGTTTGTATCACTTGGAA
The DNA here is from genome assembly GCA_034781795.1 of Crypturellus tataupa. Lineage (NCBI taxonomy): Eukaryota > Metazoa > Chordata > Aves > Tinamiformes > Tinamidae > Crypturellus > Crypturellus tataupa. The sequence goes on from JAWLRI010000164.1 coordinate 165,320, forward strand.
TGTAGGATACTGAGATTTGTGTCCTTGCCTTTCTCTTGTATATCATTACCATGAACCTATTACTTATTCTAGCAGGGAATACACAGCTTTGCTGTATTAAAATATAATTTCTTGGTTCAATGCTTAAGCTACAAAGTCTAAAAAAAACCCACCTCACTCTCTTTAAACATGACCAAACATATTGCTTTAATTTCTTTTTTCTACATATTCTGCTCAAACTTAACTCAAAAGCATTTTACCGAGTAATATTTTTCATCTTCCATGTTAAACTTACAGATAAATTGTTACATGCTACTATATACCTATATGCCTTTTTTTTTTTTTTTCTCCCAAAACAAAGGAAAGAAGATAATACAAGAATTGGTCAAAGAAATTCTAGATAAACATTTAGATGATGTAGCAAATCGACCTGGTATTTCATTGATTAGTTGCCTTGCTAATACTTAATAAGCAGTGGCAAAAGTACTTTCTTAGTTTAACGTTCTTCCATCATTTTTAAGCCTCTTTGATGCAGAAGCTTTATGATCAGATTGCTTAAAAAGGTATAAGAAAATTAACAGATATAACCTTCAGAGGTTGTATTAGCCTTTAAACACTTTGCCCTGTCCACCTTTTGTGGGAGAATGAGATTTGTGATTGTAATATGATTTCTGTATAGGGCCCTGTGTACAGGGGGGTCTCCGTGACCTCTCTGCGAACCTGACCTCTGACTGAGCCAGGTCTCGGGCCTTCTAGTGGGTTCCAGAACCTAGAGGGAGTGGGCTGGAGCAGTCTGCCCGGAGCCCTGTTACCACCCCCTCAACCGAATTCACCAGTGTGGGGTGCCCGACCTTTACATACCACCAATCAAGGTTTTCCACATCTCTCTACCGAAGTTATTTAAGTATCTGTTATGGGAATAAAATTTGGCGGCTGACCTTGATTGCTATGTGATCATTTATTTGTCAGTCATCTATCGCCGGCATCCTCCAGGAGGCCTCGCTTACCTTTCTTCCTGACCTGAAGAGCACTGCCTGAGGAGAGGAGCCAGGGTCAACATACGCGGCTTCCACTCCAGCCGCGCCTGGTCCTTGGGCACCCGCTTTGAGGCGCAGAGCATCCCTCCTCTGGGTGGGCCTACGGGGGAGCCGGCCGGTCCGGCAATCTCCCACAATCTTTATACTTATGAGAACCTAAGGAAAACTGGTAGTGTTGATCAGTCCAATCGGTTATATTCCGCTTAGATATGTTCAAAACTCAAGTATCAAGGACTGTCCTAGGCTTAATTTCATGGTTTCTGCAGGAAATCTCCTTACAATAAACTTAAATGTGACAAATGTTTTCACTACAGCTTTCTCAAATATCTGGAATTAAAATCAAAATCTTATGTTAATATAAAAATATGTTCACATACATAATTACAGTTTTTGAAAATAAATGCACTGTAAATCTGCAGCCAAATTATTTAGTCTATGGATAAGAATAACATTTTACAGACAAGTCAATTCAATATGTTGATGGAAGACTTTTGAAAAATGGAGATTGTTTCTGAAGGGGGTTCTGATTTAAAATTTTAAAAATAACTCTATGCTATTAAATACCTTGTCTCTTAGACAAGCATCAAATTGAGATAATCTGTTATTTTTAGAGTGGGTATTCTCATAAGGATATCATTAAACTGATATATCAAGGTTAAAAAATATCATAAAATCAAAAGTATTGAGACTGTACAAAGAAAATAAATATTTCTCCTGATTTGGAATTAAAAATAATTGTGATTATCTGCACTGAGAGAAAAAATACTTTTTCTGCCTACCCATCTTTCTTAGGCAAAGAATTTTCACTTTTAAGGATTAATGCATCTTCCTGTTTATCTGATTCAGAGCCATCAACAGACAAGATAAGGGAAGACATTTGTGTTGTATTTGGGGTGTAACAAATTGCAAACTCTAATTGTGTGTATATCAGTGTCATGTGTATATGACAGTGAGGAGCATATTGGATAAGCAAATAAAAGATTTTCTTATGGTTGTGGGTAGAAAAGGAGTAAACTTAAATATATAGGCAGCATAGCAAATATGTGGAGGAGAGGTGGCTTACCACATTCTTACAGCCAATTTCCAGCACTCCTAACAGTAAAACTGAATTGCAAGCAGATGAAGAGGTTACCACCACCAGCCGCAGTGAGCACCCTGTAAAAGGGGTGTTAAGCCATGTATCTTCCAAACTGTCACTCGCCTCAGCTGTGGCCTGATGCAGGGAATGGTTTCCTTCTGTGCTTTCCTAGAGGGTTTCCTTTTTCTCCCATTGCTGCCTTTTTTAGAGCCCCAGTGCAACAGAACTCTAATTCTTGCATGTATTATTTGGTACCTGAAAGAAGAAAATAAAAATCTTCCACTTTTCTTTTCCATCCCAGTAATTAAAAAAAAACCACATTGGTGGTACAGTTTAGTCTCTATACAGGAATGGAGAACTGCACAAAACACTGAACCAGGCTGCAGACTGTAGCACTGCACTTTTTTGCTTAGATATTCTGACTTATTTTCACAGTTAGTTATAAAAGGTGTCACTCATTATTAGTATCAATGCTGCTTCAGCATTTGTTGTCTTTGAGAGTATTACAGACTATCAGAGAAGGAAAATATGCCACAGAAAACAAAAACTTCTGATATTTATACCAGGATAACATAAAGAAACAGAAGAATGCATATGAAGAGCAGTAAGCAAACATGTCAGAAATCAGAAGTTATTTGGTTGTAGTAGAATCTCCCAAGAGAAGCAAAAAAAGGCCAATTTTAGACTGACCAGGAAAAATTCCTATTCTCCTTTTTAAGTGGAAATCCTTCCAGAGACTGGATAGACCCCATCTTGAAATTCACATTTAAAATATTAATGTTATTTGTCTGAAAAATGTTCAGTAAGAACTTCAGAATTTTACCTAAGAAAATCTGAAAACAATGTATAAAACTAAGAAAATATTTATTCAAACACTAACAGAGTGTATGCTATTCTGCAGCTGGAGCTGTTTAGCTCCAATTTAAATGTTTAGCTGTCTTTAAATCAATACTTATTTACACTAGAAGGATATGGCTTAAAGTGACTTTAAAAAGCTTTATCTTCTGTTTTCAAGAAAAAAAAATCTTGCTTATTTTTTCTAAGATCTTTGCTTAAGTTAAGATTTTCCAGACTCCACTGTTCACTTGTTCTCATTGTCTTTGAAAGGTTCTTTGAGCTTTTTAATTCCATTCACTTCTTCAAAGCTTCAAATACTCAAACAATGTAAAAAATATTTTGCAGAATATTTAGTAATTACTTAGTACTTATAAAGCATAGTAAATAGACAATTAGAACTGGAGGATTAAGAAAAAAAAAGGAAAGAAGACAGAGAAAAAATAAATGAGGCATATCCTTTGACAAAGAGATGGTAATGTTACAATCTTACATTAGCGGTCAATATTTTTTTTTATCTTCAGCATAGTGTTGGTCTCCTTTGGCCAAACTAAAATAGCTCTCCAGCAAAGCAATGCAGGACATTTTGAAATACAATAAAAGCAGAGCAGAATAGAATAGAATAGAATAGAATAGAAGTAGAAAAGAAAAACAGCTTTTGATATAAACATAATCTTACAGTCCTATAATAAGGATAAATGGTTTGGAAACTGTAAAAACATTCAAATTACTGGACATGTAAATGTGACAAATGTAATCTAGTTGCAAAACAAAATCTCATTTACTTGTGTGTTTGTTCTTCACAAGAATTGCTGTAATAACTCTCTTTCAAAATTAGCTGATTCTTTTGCCCATATGCTACTCCATATGATTTTTCCATTATTTTACATTTTTCTTTATATTGGGTTAAATTACCCAAGAAAATGCTTCAAAACAATCTCCAAAAGACTTCTCTGTTTGAAGGCTTACGGAGAATATATACACACATACATATGCATATACGTATATCTCTGCATGCTGAAACATCATCTTGTCATCTCCCAGGTTAATATACTCTGGCCTGTCTCTGTGATTCTGTAGTCCGTCCAGGAATGTGTCACAAAAAATGGAAAAGTATAACTGCATTAGAAATCAACTAGATTGTTCTTGTAGAGTACACTCCTCTTTTTTTATTTTTTTTTTATTTTTAAAAAGAGGGGTTGGATTTTCATAAAGACAGAAGGTATTTAGCGCTTTTTTTTTTTGTATTTTTTCCTGTGTTGCAATTACTAATCAAAATAACTGGACAAACTGCATTTGTCCACAGAAAAGTTTTTGGGAGACACAGCATTGTTTAACATTTCACATTAACAGAAATCACCATTATAGCTGTCTGGCCACACACAAGGTAAGGATAAACTTGAATTTTAATATAAATCGCCTTTTTGTACTGATTGATCTGCTATTTATCACTGATTTCATTTGTGAAGTCACTTCTTAAGTAGTCTGGGGCTGTAACTAGATCTTCAAAATTTTAACTATCACTCTTTTTAAAGAGCATTCTGAGCCATACTCTTATGTATTCAAGAGCCATAGACAGCTTCAAAATATCTCAGTTTATATAGCTAGTAGTTTCAAAGTAAGCAGTGCACAACAGCTGCTATACGGAAAAGGCCATATGAGACTGTGCACTAAGCAGAGTTCTGTTGAAAATCTGTTTGTGAGATGAACTTTCAAAATGTTTAAGCTGTATATGTTTTGTTTGTCCATCATTTGTCACTACAAATGATATGTACTTACCTATGTTTCATAATTTTTGTTTAGAAGCACTTGTTAGTATTTCTAGACCTCATGATTAAAAGATACTACGCATTCCATGCATTATTATTTTGCTAGCCAAGAAGAAGCAGACATAAGCAATCCATTAGATGAATAAAAATTTACCTTACACTTCATTAGAAAGTCATTTAAACATACAGGGCAACAAAATGGACCATATCACATAACTGGAGAATTGAGAATCTGAAGAAAATTCATTGGCAAAGCATTTGCATTTCTCAAAGCAAGCTGGCACTGTTCCCTTTTTAGTTCCACTACTGAATTTGACTTGTCCAAGTCTTTTTAAAGAAACTTACATTGCACTCACAGTAGGCACCATGCTATCATATTTTTCACTCAATTTAACTTGAAATAAGATGTAAAAAAATACTCTTTGAAATAGTTGTGTTATAGAAAAGGAAGGAAAATTTAGTATAGGGTTATAGTTCAAGAAGTATTTTATAGCCTGTAGGATTATATTCAAACAAGTAACAAAACAAATAAAAAGAAATATCAAAATGATCTTTTAAAATCAATTACAAAAGGACTTATATTTGAAAATACTTATATGTGATTTAAAACCAAATTTTCAGGTATCTACAATACAAAATATTTTTATAAGAAATAGAAAGAAAAACAAGTCAGTAGATATTTTATCAATCACCCATGTAAAATTCAGCTATATATTTTGAAGCAAATGTAAGCATTAAATTGTTCTTAGCTAGTATTAAAAAGAAAATATCAAAATTTGTAAGCCCTAAAACAGAGGAGACATGATGTAAATAACAAAGCTATCATAAATCAAACCAAGAATATGAATATATGACGTATATATGAGAAATGTACGTGTGATATGTATATGTATTATTTGAAATTGTACTTCTTAAATAAGGCAGTGGAAATTTAGAACTGAGACAAGTCTGTAAATCTGAGCAACAGATTTGTAGTTCCTGATGTGCTACAGCAGCTCCTTTGTGCTCCCATAGGAGTTTGTCCTAGAAGCAGGACAAAATTAGGTCCAAGGGAATAAAATGAGGGGGCAGTGGTGTATTGAATAGCAGCTTGCTGAAGAGGCACAAGCCATGTGCAAAAGAGGAACTCAGTTCCAGTGTTTTCTTACACTTGGGAAAAAGCAGATATGGCTGCTTCTTGTCTGGAAAATCATGGAAATGAGTTTCCTAACACAATAGTAATTAACTATACAGGATCTTGGTCCAAGACAGAAAATGTAGCCCATTTCATTGCAGTTTCACTGGACAGAGAATCAGATAGGAGAGATAAAAATAGGAAATACTGAGATGGTAAAAAAGATCTTTATTCATCTCATGATCAGATCAGTGGTGTAACTATCGTAGTGGAATAATAAGGGCTTATCTAATGTTCCCATTGTTCAGTACAGAAACAAAAGTAACATGTGACTATATTTCAAAGAAACTTGGTTTATATTTCCATTCTGTGTGGGGGAGTGTGATCTGCAGTGTAATCCGCGTAAGAAAGAAATCTTTAGCTTCAATATCGAGAAAACTGAGTAGCCTTTGTTTTACAGAATGTCAGATCAGATGACCTGTGTTTAATTTCTGATGTAACACCCATAAATATGCATTCATAAGCCCATGTTTGTCTTTCATGAGGATCAGGGGAATAACTGTTATAAAAATCTATTGAACTGGGACCTAGTGAAGCAGCCTTAAGTAAAACAAATTTTCTTAAACTTCTCTATCAGGTGAGCTCTTCTCAACTGTATTATGAGACCTGTCAACTTTGCATCTGACTAGTAGTCAGGGAGGTGGGTAAAAGACTGGCTAAAAAAAAAACTCAAACAAAAAAAAGTCAGAGACCTTGCTCTACAAAGAGTACTGCGTCAAAACTGACTTTTGAGCTTCTGCCATAATTCACTGTCTATTTACTGATTAAGTCCGATAGATCAGTTGTGAAATACAAAGGAAGGGAAAGAAGAAAGAGTAGGAGAAAGGGAGAGAGGAAAGAAAATAGAAAACTGAGAGGAAAGGAAAGTATCCCAGGCAAAAGCATCCCAGGCAAAAGTCCTGCTCCCAGGACTTTCTTTGGCATGTCATTTGCAGTCCCCTCCACTGGAGTTAATACTTTATCCCTCTCCTAATCCTGAGTCTAACCTTAAAACTAACTCTAAGACCTGATCCTGTACTGCCACCCCAATGAGGACGCAGAAACAAAAGTTATGATGGGAACAATCTTTCGTTGTCAACTTTTTGAGGCTGAGACAGGAAATGAAATTAAGGTAGGTTATGTACCCTTCATTCTAATAATCGTGTCATCTATGTTGCTACCATAGTTGGCTTGCCTGTGTGTAGGTACGATGAGTATGAATAGTTCTCCTTGTCTTGGAGAATGATTAATCACTAATCATTCTGCCCTGAAATAGAGGTTTTTGCCCCCTTCTTTTCTGGGATTATCAGCAGAGAAAACTCGTAAGAGACTATAAGACAACTCACAGATGACTCACAGATGACCTACAGAGATATTACTCTTCACCTCTCTCCCCTTCACTATGAAAGCACTACAAACTGAGTGGTCTCATTATTATTAGACAAAATATGGCTCAGAATGGTAAGATTGATTTTCAAAGGTATGCCTTGACTAATATATTCGAAAGTGCAAAAAAAAAAAGAGAAATACATACCTAGAACCTAGTTAATTTCTAGCCATATCTTGTATTTCATATTCTGTTCATAATGTTTTGTGCTGTTACCTAGACATACTAACTCTTTGGTGTCACTCAATACTTATATACTTAGATCAAATGTTCTTGAGTGGAAAATTTCAGTGAATAACACTCTCTATTATTTGAGACATGTGTATAACCTCACCATGGCCTGGGTTGTACAGGTTGAGTACAACCATCGATTTCTCTGGGATTTAAGGTTACTCAATAAGTAAGAAACTATGCTGATCCACAGAGATATGTATCCACACTAGATGAAATGAAATAATGCAATTAAATTGCAGAAGTCTTCCAAAATATTTTTTTATCCATTTACACATCAGTTAAAACATTTTAGAGATCTGAAGATTTTAATCTGAAGATTCAAGTTTTCACAAATAATAATATTATGTCCTTACTATGCCACTTACAAACATTTCCTCTTGTAATTTATATTCTTACATAATTAAACTACTAAATGAAGTAGTTGAGTCCACATAGTATTTTATCTTTTTAGAGTTTCTGCATGCATATTTTACTGTAACATTAATTTTATTATTAAATCTACTAGAATTAAAGGCAGTTGATAAAATTAAAAACAATTATCATTACAAGTGAATATAAAACAACTTTTAAACTTTATTGACTATTGATTATTTAAAACCTCTGTATTATCCAATACACTGAAAAAATGGATTGAAAGTGTATTCACTAGATGTACATGCATTTGATGTTGCTAGTTGTTGTATTTGATGTATTTTAATTTATACTATGAAGAAATTTTATTTTATGCAGAAAACGAGTTCTAGATAAGGGGGAAAGGCAAAGTGCAGTGAAGTTAATAAAACTTATTTAATGGAGTTTTCCTAGGTCTTATAATTTGCATATCAGGTAAATTATTTCTCAATCCTTCAAGATAAAGCCCTCTAAATATTGATGTTTATTATCACTGCAGTTTTATGCTGAACACTCACTTTGAATTATACCAATTTTATTTTAACTACTTGTCAGTAGGGTTAAAGTTCTCTACGGATTTGAACAAATGTACTGAAATAAAGCCAAATTATTAGTTTACTTTGAATCTCTATTTTTGCCTAAAGTTCTGACCAGCCTTTGAGTAGGTTGACAAAAAGTCCTTTTCAGTATTTAACTAGAGATTAAGTTCAATAAATTCATCTAAACTTTCAGGCTAGTTAGCAGGTAGAGAAATGGCCAGGAGGACATTCAGTCCTATGTGGTCTGAAGGGCCCCTTGCAATTTATTCCATTGATTACAAAGGGAGACTGCGTTGACGAAGATCCTAACCTAAGTGACTTAACTGGAATTTAGATGGGAGGTGGAATTTAGGTCCTGGAACTTAGGTAGGAGGAGGAAGTGAATTAGGAAGTTCTTTTTGGAGAAGGGTTTTATGCAATATTTGGACATATTCAAGAAATATCTGCAATCTATGTTTGCCTGAACATCAACCAATGTTTAAAATAAGGAACTAGTGGAGATAATTTTGTTTTTTATTGCTGTTATAAGGTTATGCTGAAAATCAATGTTTTATAATAAAGAACAGCTCTATTATATCCTTATTATGCACCTATAATGTGTCATTTTCTTAGTCTAGATGTAGGCAGCAGTAACCTGAATTCAGCATATATTCACTCTAACCATGGTGATTTTCTGACTTTTTCTCTGGCTCCAACAGATGCATCATCATATCAGAGTCTTCATTTAGCCCTTTGGAAGCCTCAGGCAGAAAGAGAAACACACATGCAGGTCTTTGGAGTGTACTTTAAAAAAATCCACTAAAAATAAAAATACCTACTTGGGCAATTAGTTACAATGGATCCTTGAGCACAGCATTGTTTTTTTTTTTTTTTTTTTTTCTCCTTTAGCCTGTAAAGTGAACTGTATGCATCCCATTATCTTTCCTAATTAACCTTCACTAGATTATAACTTGAACAAATCAAGAAAGCCAGGCTTGGCACCAGAAAGAAAATAGTGTTCATAAGCAAGAGATGACATATGGAATGTGGGAAAAACCTTTTATCCTTCCCAGATACTGTCTGTACTGCTATTTATATAGCTGTATATTGTACCTCTTTGTAAAAGTTTTTGTACATAAGCAGCTACTGAACAGCCTTGGCAACATTAGCTCATATAATCTAAGAGGTCAGAACCTTTTCCAGGAAGACCCTAAATTGTTGTAAAATATGGTATGTCGGCGTCTGCCCATGAAGGTTGCAGGCTGGGGCTGGCACTAGGTCGCAGGTCTTCAGGCCTGGCCAAACGAGCCGATGCTCCCGGGCGTGATCTTGGACCCCCCCAGGGAACTGGCTTGTTTCACCCTCCGAGATCCTGGATCCTCTGCGATGTCCGGCCGTGGGTCGGAAGGAGGACGCCCCCGCGCCGGGGCGCTCTCTCGGGCTGGCCCAGTTGGGTCGGGCCCACCCAAGGTGAGGAGGCCGTGGGGGTGCGCCGCAGGGCTTTAGCCGCACCGACGGCGCCCTATATG
>JAWLRI010000164.1:175327-190764 GCA_034781795.1 Crypturellus tataupa
AATGTTCTTCCATGGGTGTGATGAACCACCTGGTGCTCTGCAGGACTGCTCAGCCAGGCCAAGTGGCATGACTGAGCTTGCGCATGCACCAGGGAACACCTGGAGGGCAGCCCGAGGGCTGCAGAGACCTACACCTCACCTGAGGCCTGCAAAGATCTCCCTATGTCCCCCAACAATGGTAGACTCAGCCATGATGGCGAATTAATTCATGCCTGAATTCTGGCTACATACAACCTGCACAACAAAAACCCCTAGTGCCCAACCAGTGTTATGGTGGACATGAACCTGGCAATCATCATGCTATTCTGTGGAAATTAGAAATGCTTTGATCATCAGGCAGTGACTTAAAAAGCTTTCAAAATATCAGTGTGCAAGTCCAAATACATTATTTCACTGACAAAGCTGCTTACTTCAACACTGACATTTGCCAGATACTGCACTGTTTAACTGTGCGTCTTAATAATAATTAAAAAAAAGTATGCACATCTATGGATATGTAGTGATCCACACACTTAATGATGCTGTTATCTCTCATAGCAGGGCTGTATCAGATTTCAACTGGTCATGAGAACTTCCCACTTAACCTTATGAAGAGAAAGCAATCTCTAACACTTTAGCTTGGATAAGCGGGTTACCTACCATGGTGCGAGAAGTTTCATAAGAAAGATGTCTTTGTCATTGGTGAAGCCAACTGGACTAAGCGAGAGGGCAGAGAGTAGTATAACAAACACAAATATTAATTTATTTTGATTTTATTTCATGAAGAAAATATAAAATTGGATATTAGCTGCTCAGAAATCAAATTATGTAGTTGAAAATTTGATGTCTAAAAAATTCTTGTATCTTAAAAGATGGCATATATCATTTTAAAATGATACTGTTTTTTACCATGGAAGATCTTTATTTAATATTGTATTATTGCAGTTTTGATACAGAGCATTCCATTTGGAAGGTGGTCAGAGAAAACCGATTTGGAAGCTATGAATTTTTAAATTTTGCAGTAAAATGTTATCTTCTCTGTTTATAAATAATCTTAAATTAGACTAGTTTTATTTATTATAAAGCATACAGATGACAATGATATCAATAAACATGTCTAAAAATATACTGATTATAACCATTGCATGCAACTACCGACAATTCTGCTTGTTAATTGAAATTCTACAAATTCCAGTATTCAAAAATTTAAAAGGGAGCCATGTACTTTCTGCCTTTATTTAAACTACGGGCAACCATATTTATTTTGCCCTGGTATTTGGTCACTAATTTCCCTTCATAATCTTATTTCATCTTGATATCTTAGAACGTTGTACTTCAAATGATAAAATTATCACACATATGTTGTGTTCTTGACATTCATGTGAATTTCACAGATAGTGGTACTCTGTTTACTGTTGGGCCATTTAAAATGACATATAAACATGCAAACATATACCACAAAAACTTCTTTCTGAATCTCTTTTTTAAACCTCATTTATTTTTTATTTAATATCAGTGTGCTGAATCTAGAGAAATAAAAAAATAATATGAATGAATTTATAATAGTTCGTTGGTAAAGACTGCAGGAACATTAAAGGATGCTATAAAGAAGAAAGAGATTAATTATAGTTCATAGTCAAGGAAGACAGAACAAGAAATAATTGCCTTAAGCTTCAGCAAGGAAAAATGTAGGCTAAATATTAGGACAAAAGATTTACTGTGGGAAGAATAGTTAACAGTAGAATAAGCTGTCAGGGAAAATTTTGTAACTAACTACCATAATTGGGTTTATTAATGGGTAGAACAGATGCCCACTGAGCAAAGATAGGTTACAGATAACAACATCCAGTTCTACTATGGTGTAGATGGATTTTAGTGTCCAACAAATAGATTGTGCAGTAGATAGAGTAGACTCTTACTTTGTAAAGCAAATTTCTTCTGCCCACATGACTCTTGAATGTGCAAAACTTCCCCTGAAAAAGCTGATTACCTGAATGAACAAGTCAGTTAAGGCTTGGTAGCCAAAGCTCCTAACTGTTCTCTAAGCATCACTAGTTTCTTCCTTAAATGACTCACATTTGTATCTGAAGGATTTACTATTTTTTGAGACATTCTCTATAGCTGCTGCAATAGTGCTCGTATCATGTTCATTCTGAAAACCCAGTGCTTATAAGATTATACACTTTATCCATATCCATACAAAATTTGTAAAATATCTATGGATTTGATCCAAATATCTGTATTTCAATTGTACCACAAAATATTTCCAGTCCTTCTATTCACAGCAGTATTGATAACCTTTATTTATTTAACAAAAGCATTGGAAATAGGAACTAAGTCAGGAATCTGGTGGTTAAAACCTCAAGAATTCATCTTTTCCAAGCTGCTTAGTATTTTATATTCTGTATGTCCTGCAGAAGAACATGGAAGCTTCATGGAATAAATTAATGTTACTGAATTTATTAGAAAATTGTTTTCAGGTATCAAATACCAATTGTATATCAAATCACCAATTATATGTTCAAAGCATTGTCAATAATGTCACTTAATTGCATACCAGGGCATTAAATTCAATCCAAATGTTAAAATGTGCTTTTGAGATTGATTAGTTTATTACATAAATGCATTAGCTGGTTACTTAAAATTGATTAGTAAGGTTTTAGTTCAGTGCAGGAAATTGCTACAGTAAGCCAAGCACTTCTCTCTTTATTCTCCAATTGCATAAAACACCCCACATATAGCACTGCAACTGGGAAAAAAATACATTGGCCTTGTTCAGAAAGTCTAGCCACAAGAGGCCGAAGCTGTTTTGCTTCAGGAATAGAAGTTTGACTGTTTGGTTTATAGAATATAGGCATGCTCACAACAGACGGTGCATCATTCATAGCCCTATTCCTTTATTGGGGGCAAGATTCAGAGAATCTAAGCTGAACTGTGAATTTTAAGTGCCTTCCTGTAAAAAAAAAGGATCTTTATAGAAAGCCTTGTTCAGTGCACATTTGGTCCTGGAAAAGCAGCCAAATGCTATAGACTCTTTATTTTAAGTGCCCAGGGTGCTCATCACTGTGTATTTCAGCATGCAGTCCCATGTCACATGCTCTAGGTGGCCCTGTGTGTGCAGGGGGGTTGGACTAGATGACCCCTAGAGGTCCCTTCCAACCTTAGGCATTCTATGATTCTATGTGTGGAGGTACCTCTGTTTTGACAGGCTGAGGAAATTCCAATTAAATCCTGGCTCAGTCTGATCAAGAGAGAAAAGGCAGGCACAACTCACTTGCTTCTCAGTGGTTTGGTGGATCGTACTGCCCAGAGATGACTCTATTTGTGGGGTCAGGCTCTCCACAAAGTTACAGTACTTCCCTCCACAAGTCACCTGGGATGACTGCTGCTGCATTTGCACACATTTTAATGAACCATCTTCAGGTGTTCAAAGCAATTTTCCAAGGTTCGGAAGACCAACATGCCATGCCATCCTCAACCTGAGCTGATGCAATTTCAAGCTACACAAAAACAAAGCACTACTTAGTCACATTGTAGCCACTGTCATCGTAAAGTATTTCCCACATTTTTATACTGAAACTACGTTACTTGCATGAAAAAATGAAAGACACCTGGACCCAGCTGAGTAGTAGTTCTTTAAAAGGGAAGAGTAACTATTTTGAAAAACATCCATCAGTAACCATCCTTTAAGATCCTAAACACATTTGATTAATTTCCTTTATTTATGAATATTGCAAAAAATTAGCTTGTTCCTTAGAATAATTTGGGAAATATATTTTTGCAGTGAATGCTGCAGTTATAAAAGAAAATAAATTTGATCTTGATGAAATAATCTGTGGTACAAGTACATATCAACAATGTGGTTCCAGGTCCAAACAGATCATTCAAACAAGACTATAAATCAGTTCTAACTCTGCAATTTTAATAGTTTGAATATTAAATCTCTGTGATTAATGCATTATATTTAGCTGCTTGCAAAGAAGTACGCACTAATCCAATTGAGGATTTTCTTTTTTACCTAACAAACAATTAAATACAATCACAGCTGGAAACAAAACAAAACAAAAAAGAATGAGATGAAATTACTTGAATAAATTATTGCTTACAGGTCATTTAACTTTAATAGGTTATAGAGTTCATTAAGCACTGAAGAAAACATTGTAAAACAAATTGCAAGGATGAACTTATAAAATGAATAAGGATTTGTGAAATCAACTAGATATTTTTATTTTTATTGATTTACTAGATCTCCCCAAAATTCTCCGAGGTTCCTTTGTTTTACTGTTTTAAGATATGTGAAAATGTGTGAAAAGGGGATTTATTTTTATATCCTTGTGTTGTTTTATTAAATCATTTAAAACATAGTACTTTATATGTTATATTGGTATATGTTACAGCACCTGTTCTATTCCTTAAGGAGGTATCACAGCCTGTTCTTCACTTCATGTTCAGCTCTTTTGACTGCACAGTTTCAATAGATTCAAACACAAATCACTGAAAATAAGCATCAGATTTTTTTTTATTATTATTATTATGAACTTCGGAATGTAAAATGTTAGTGGTCCTAGGAAGTTTTTAAAATTCAGAAATATCACTATTGAAAATAATCAGTAACTTCTCACAATTAACTAAAATCAGGGACTGGGAACTTCTCAATAGAGCTAGTAACAACTTTACTGCTATTTGTTTACTAGGTTAACCCCTTTACTTGATAAGAGCATAATTCATGACCCTATTGATTCAAACTGGCGTAGGAATTCTTTATATAATTATTTGCAAAATCATATCAATCAATATTTTTTTACTCTATGTACTGCTCAAAAATCTGCAAGCTAAATTGCTCATTATATGCACTGTCTTTTTCACCTGTTAGGGTTAGACTCTGTTAATAGATATGTCTCTGAGTACCAGTGACTGCTTGTCTAAAACACCCAGTGACTGCTTGTCTAAAACACACACAATACTCCGCTTCTTCTGTCCGTAAATGGTATAATGGCACTGCTCACTTTATCATATTCTTTAAATTTAATAAATCATATTTATGAAGCAGAGAAAATTATTGTGCTAGCATCTTGCTTTTGGGTAGGATAATAGCTAATAGGATAACTGTGTAGGAAAATAGATAATTAATCAGAATCAATAATTTGTCATTATTTATTCTGAATGAACCCTTGAAGAAGTTATTCATGCTATGATTCATTTATATTTTGAAATTCACATTATTTGGATAGTTATGTGCGAGGGATGTGAATTCATTTTGTTCCTTATTTTCACAATGCTATCTACAAAGCTCCTCAGAAATTCTTCCATATACTGGATTTCTTTCACTTTTATTTGAGCAAGATTCCAAGATTTTATTTTTTATCCATTTTTTTGTGTGTTTCACAAGCATATGTTTCATTCATAGAGTCATAGCCAATATGCTATCAAGTAGAAGGTTAAATTGTCACCTGTGACGTTCTAAGGTGCTGCAGTTAGAATACTTTCCAGACAAGTCTCAGTTTTCATACACTGAAGCTTGGGTAGCTAGAAAAATGCACTCTCAAGAACTAAATATGTTTTCTCATGAAGACAAAGATTTTCTTTTATCTTTTCTTCTCTACTTTTCCACTTCTCTTTCAAAAAATAAAACTAATTATCTCTCCTCTCCCAAATCATTCTCCTAAACCCAAAAAAGCAATCTCTCTGTGTGACCATGTATGTGTTTTGTCAATAATGAAATTTATAGTTCCTTGAGCATCTAAGTGCAATGTATTTGTATTCTGCTATTTCTCATATCTATCCTCTTACTTTCAGTTTGTTAATTTAATCCTTCTAAACATAAAAATACAAACATTTTTTACCTTCATCCTGGTTTCCTAAAAATCAGAATTTTGCTACTTCCCAATCAATACCATTTGGCTGGACTTTGCAACTGACACACATCTGGTTAACTTTAAGAAAATTACGCCAGCCTTGGACTTCATTGGAATTCTAAACTCTTTTAAAAGGTAAGGATCAAGTTATTCTGAAATAATCTATTAGAGGATAAAAATGTTCCCAGTATGCTGCTGTTGGGGTAGCTCTGTGAGCATGTCATGATGTGTCATATGAATAACACCTAGGTGAGAATCCACTGGGTTTGTAGTAGAATAGACAGCAATTGAAAAACTGAGATGTATTTCACAGAATGATTAAGGTTAGAAGGGACCTTTGGAGATCATCTTTTCTACACGCCCTCACCTGGGGTCACCTAAAACATGTTACACAGGATCGCGTCCAGATGGATTTTGAATACCTCCAGAGAAGGGGACTCTTCAACCTTTGTGGGAAACCTGTTCCAGTGCTCTGTCATCCTCTTAATCAAGAAGTTTTCCCTCAAATTCAGGCAGAACATGCTGTGCTTCCATTTTCGGCCATTGCCTCTTGTCCTATCTCTGATCACCACTGAATATGTCTGATGATATCTTCTTGATATCCTTCCTTAAGGTATTTATACAAATTGATAAGATCTTCTCTCAGTCTTTTCTTCTTTAGGCAGAATAGGCCCAGCTCCCTCAGCCTCTCTTCATAGGGGAAATGCTCCAATCCCCTGATCATCTTTATGCTCTGCACTGAACTCTCTCCAGTAGTTCCAAGTCCCTCTTGTATGGGGGAGCCCAACACTGGACATGGTACTCCTGATGCAGCCTCACTAGGGCTGAGTGGAGGGGGAAGATCAACTCCCTCAACCTGCCTAATGCACCACAGGATACCATTGACTTTCTTAACCACAAGGGCATATTGCTGGCTCATGACCAATTTGTTGTCTTCTCATGTTGTTCTCTGCAGAGCTGATGTCCAGAAGGTAAACCCACAGCCTGTACTGAATTATTCCTCCCTACATGCAGGACCTTCATTATAGACAAATATGTGGCAACATGTCCGAGCTTTTGGATGGACAACTTGATAAGACTTGGGTGTTACAGTTATGTCTATCATCATTTGAGGTTGTGATTTTAACTGATGGTCTGAATCCAAAATAAATAAACATTCAGATTTCAGAACCAGGATCACAAATATTGTTGCACTTAATTTGTAGTAAAATGATAATATTGTCAAGGAGACACTAGTGACAATAATGATAATACAACTAGAACTTTCCCTGTGCCACCTTGACCTTGCCTGAAGCACATTGCCAGTGCTTTTGAACGTGATTGGAAAGCTTTCCGTACCTCTGATTTTGCTATGCCTGTTCTGGCAGGTGATTGTCTGAATTACCAGTTTAACACTTTGGCAGTCACCATATTCACTTTGGAAAAGTAGTCGAGTAATTCTAGGAGATTAAGAAAAGGATGATTGTAAGTTTATAACAGGGTGTAATAATTGAAAGCCAAGCCACAGAAGCTTTAAATCAGAGAAAAAAAAAAAAGGTTGGACTGGAGAGCTCTATAGAGTATATCAATTTTTCTGTTTTAGTTTATGTAAATAAATGTGAGAGGTCTTTCTAAATTGTGGAAGACATGTGGATATTTTAAATAAACGCATGAATTTAATGCTGTTAAAGAGAAGGAAAGGCAGCTTGCCAAGAAAATGAAAAGCTTGAACTACTCACTGTACAAAAGCAATGTGGATTTTAATTCCTTCACTTTTGAATTAAGACATATGTTGCCCATTGTAACTCACACCATACCTGTTGAAGACATCTGTTATCCAGTTGCTCTTTAAAGTGTGATGGGAGTCTTGGACAACCTCTCATTGTACCTATACAGCACAAGGAAGCCTTATGGATATCCAAAGGAAACTAAAAACCTAAAGTGTTTATTTTATTTTATGACTAAATTTGGTTGCTACTATTTAAGCTGAATAGTCTCTTATGTTGTGATTAATCCAGCTGGAATCCTGGGATGAAATCCTGTCTGCTTTGAAATCACTGATAAAACTGTTGGATTTTAATGAAAGCTGGATTCCAAAAGAATAAGCTATTTAGATGAAAAATAAAGAAAGCTTAGAAGTATAATAAATAATGTTTGCTTCATGAGAAATCACATGATTGCTGATTGCTAGTTTTTAAGTCTGTCCAAACACTTTGCCTTTTAAAATGTTCGTTTTAAAATGAATATTCCTGCATTTTAGCCAAATGACATCTTAAGGATTTAGCTGCATCCTCAAAATGCCATGGGAAGAGAAAATCAGGTGCCTATCCAGGCTAATCTCTCCCTAAACTAACAATTGTCCCCTGAATTTCTTTTAGCTGTAAATACCTGCATCACAGATGTGGCTGTGTAACCTCTTTTCTTGCCGTTTTCTACAGAAAGCAAGAACGGACAAATAAGAGGAATTGCTAATTTCTGGAGAAGAATCCATACCTTCTCCAAAGATCACACATTCTCAAGATAGCTCTGTTGCAAAGCTGGTCAAAAGTGAAGGACAAACTTACTTTTTTATTTATTTCCTTACTTTTAATTGGAAAATGTTCCATGCAACATCTTGGATTGTGAATTGCATCTGTATGAGTTCAGCTCCTTGCCAGGAAGGAATATTTTTTTTAAGAAAAAATGAGACAGTTGAACTCTGGTTTTATGTGCTCATTCACACATGGTAAAGTAACATGGCTCACCATGTCTTCATTATGAAACTGAGCATGTTTTACCACAGTAGAGTCAGGTTTAGTAAATGAGACCAACATTCATCCATATTCTTAGAAAGTCCTGACATATCATTAGAACAAAGTAGATCTGGAATGTTGTTTATACAACGTTTCTCCGCATTTGAGCTGTTTTTGAAGGAAAACAGGCTGTGCCAACACAGCTTCTTCAAAGCAATGAATTTAACTGTTATTTAGAAAACCCTGAACAGTAAGACATGGGATCATGGTAGAAATAGAAATGATTTCTTTGCAGACTTAAATATTGCAGGATGAACTCTTCGTCTTTGCTTCTACAGGCTAGCTATGTAAAATATCTGAATGATGCATCTGGACTCAAATATAATAACAAGATTTCAGACAATCAGCATACGATGGGAAGATTCTCTAAAGACAAAAACATTTAGAAAAAAAAGTAAAAGATGAAATGCGGGGAAGGGAGAGTGTTATGGTATATTTATTTTATATTTATCACTAGCGAAAGATTGGTAGTGGTGCCCTTGAGGTAGAAGTTCTTTTTTCATATAATAAATTAAACCACACTTAAGACCCAGCCTACTGTCTTTAGGCTAAGATACTTAACTTGATCTGTAGTTATAAGGGACAGATTATGTCCCTGAACTCGTTAGCTCTGGTCATCCTTGCGGAATGATCAGATAATTGTCCTATCAAAAGCACTAAGTTTCTACCTCCAGAGCAATAAAGCAGATATAATCAGAGACAAATATAATTCCACCAACACCTGAGACCATCTAGAGCTGACAGTAGACATGAACATGAGATGGAATATATATAAAGGTATCGGTGGTGCCAGTGTGGCCAATAAAATATACAAAAAAATGTTAATTTCTTTGTCTGATCCTATTCTCAACAAGACAATAGAAAGAACTTTATAAATTTATGTACAGTATGAAGGGAGGATGATATCTGTCTGCAAAAATTAGTAGAATCTATGCAGCTGCAAAAGCAAATACCAAAATGTCAGCAGAGTTAGTAGATTATAATTACTCTTGGCATAAACAGGCATTTAAATATCCCAATTTCAAACTATTTGAATTCTCATGCAAAGAAAATGGCTGTTGTTAAGTATCTACCATATTGTAAAAATAATGAAGTGTTAAAGGCTTAAAATACAATCATGTTTGAAATACCATATCTGAGCATCCAGCTAAATGAGAATCTGCTTGAAATATTATGCATCTCTTGTGTCATATATTTTATGCTCCATTCCATTCCTTCTGAAAACTCCTCCTGTGTATGGGGATTTAAATCACGGTGCAATGTTGTAACATATTAATTATAGAATCAAGAACCAATAACTGTGCTAATGTATGTGTAGATGCAATATCACAGTTTCCCAAACAAAACCATAAAAAGCTTGGCTTCTAATATTATACATGTACATTTTAGTAGATATTTTATGTAGTGATTACATGAGATAGACCATATTACATGCCTTCTTGAAATAATATTTTATGAATTCGCAGCTGAATCTAAAGATAATGATAAATAAATCAGTATAAATTCACTGCCATTCCAAGCAGTTATCTGAAGCTAAAGCTCACTGAAGTTCTCAGTTCACCATAGATTTTCAGTAAGTTAAGTCAAAAAATTGTGTGTGGATTACTTTTGCCCAAAGGATTCCCAAAGGTAACTGTATAGAGTTTATATAGACTTAGAGTTCCCTTCATCTGGTTGTAGAAATATGTCACTGGATACCACACTTAAATAATGTATTACAAATGGAGGATAAAGTACACTTTACCCTTTACAGGGTAAACCACATCAACACCTTTGCCTAGTAGCTTAGTAATGACTAACCTATAGCTCCGTCGTGGCATTGTTGTGACTATGGAAAGGAATCATAGAATCATTAAGGTTGGAAGGGACCTTTGGAGATCATCTAGTCTAATCCTCCTGCACATGCAGGATCACCTATGTGATGTGTGTATGCTACACAGGATTGCATCCAAGCAGGTTTTGAACATATCTCCAGAGGAGATTTCACCGCCAATCTTGGCAAAAATTCTTAAAATCATAGTAACATCATAAAAAGCCAACAATGTACCATTTCTATCCTAGAATTATGCATTTATTAGTCTAGGGAAAATATGTCTACTTTTTTTTTATATATATTGGCAAGTGAGATGCTATCTGAACCAAATGCTTTTCATACAGAGTCGATTATTTGTTTGCAATTAAATAACATCTGTATCTTAGCAATATGGAGGCCTTCACTTTAGGAAATGACATATCCATTCTGTATGCATATGATCATTACATATAAGCTTTGTCTTTCATCCTTGTTGACATCTTAGTATGCCAGCAATAAGCCCTAAAACAGACTCTAGCTTTCCCACTAATTAATTCCTTTTCTGATTTTGTGTTGCCTTCAGTTCTGATCAATTCTTGCTTTTTCTTCGTAACAGCCTCATTGTGCAGAATCTGAATCTATTTTTAGTCATGTACTGGAACCAGTACATTTAGTGACCAAACTGAACCAATAAACATCAGGGACTTTTGAACTAGGGCACCAGGTGTTGCTAAGGAGCTCTAGAATGAGCTGAAGCTCATTCTTGTAGCATAATACTGTTTTTTCAGGCCTCTGGTGTATAACTATCATTTTGCATCACATAAAGTGAATATTCCCCAGGTAAAGTCAATGAACTCAGTAGACCAGAATGAGGTCTTTTTTTCCTGCTTCCTTCCTGTCTTGCCTAGCTTCTCCCTGTTTGTTTTGAAAGGAAAACCCTCCCCATAAATAGTGTAAAGATTAACACAGTGCAGCCCTGTAGGAATGAATACATGAACTACTAGATCTACAATCTTCTAGAAAAGCTTAGGTATTTTTTATCTGGATTTTTACTTTTTCCTCCCTATTTTTTAACATTCTATAAAAGGAGTATTGTTTCCCTTTCTTGCTGTTAACTGCTGCTGCAATGAAATGATCTTCAGAGCTGTAGAAAAAGTAATTTTGTATTAATTCCTGTACAAGAGGGATATTTGTGATGTGGGGGAGAAAAGACTCAAAGAGCAGCAAATCCATAAAGGAAAGTATTTATCTTTGTTTACGATTCCAACAATGGGGAAGAAAACTCACTGCGGTTTTCTAAATTCCCTAATCCATTTGGGACAGCCAAAATATAGATCTGTGACTACATACTACCCTCCTGCACTATTTAAGGAATCAGAGAATTAAAGTGTACATCAGTGCACAAATTTAAGTCTGGAGAAGGATATAATTTCCTATTTTTCGAATCATTCCACTTGATATAAAGTCTCT
Source organism: Crypturellus tataupa (assembly GCA_034781795.1). NCBI lineage: Eukaryota > Metazoa > Chordata > Aves > Tinamiformes > Tinamidae > Crypturellus > Crypturellus tataupa. Next base: position 187,195 of record JAWLRI010000164.1, read on the forward strand.
AAGCTTTCCTTCCCTGTCCAGACTATACAGCAGTATATATACTGCTATATATATAATCCTATGCTCTGTAAGATTTCCAATTCAGATTTCACTTTGGTAGCTGACCCTTTCCTTAACCTGTCCTGAACCAAAATACCAGATCCAAGCTACCTGAGCAAAATTGAATCAGTATCATCCCATCTGTGGTTTGTGTCCCTTTTTATCACAGATTCTTTTCATCTGTCATTCCAGAAATCCGATTTATGAGCCAACTTTCCAAAAGACATATACATCCAGAGATAAATGATTATTGGGCAGTGACCTGTCTTCCATTCTTGTCCTGATGGGTCTGTAAAGGAATTTTGAACAGACTTTTTTTTTTTTTTTTTTTTTTTTTTTTTTTCATTAAGGCTCCTTGGGAAGAATTAAGAGGACAATAGACTAACTGGGAGCTCAATGACCTTTGCAAGTTTTTAAAGATAAGCCTTTGAGAAACAGATGAAAAAAGCAAAAGTATTTCCCAGATGATTAAAAGATCATCATAGTCACCACCACATTGATAGTGTTGTGAGAAAGAGCATCTAGACCATAAAGAAGACAGATGGGACTGTAATATGCAATAAGAAACAGATGTAGATAAAGATTTACACATGTAAGTGAAGGAGATTTTTTTTGTGTTAATGTTTAGGCAAAGCAAGGGTCTCCATTAACATATCTTTTATTGCCTGGAAGGACTAAAGGGACAGATTTAAAAAGAAAAAGTTGAGAAAGAGAATGTCCAGCTCTGAACTGATTGTGTCTTGTAGTAACAGAAACCTCAGTGTCTTTCTGATGTTTGTTTCCTGTAATTAGTGAATTTAGTGATGGGGACTGATAGTCCTAGATACTAAACCCTTTTATTCAGACTCTGAAGGGAGCGTAGGCAAACTCAGTGTGAGTGTGAGCATCTACTAAACTTCCCTGTGAATTTTTAACCCTGACAGGAAATTAAGTGTTAAAACCACAAGTGGGCAGTTCATTTTTTGAAGGTTCTTTCACTCTTCCTGGAATCTGCCAGACAGTTTTCATTACTCAGGTGATCTTTAAGACGCCAGCATCTCTTTATGTTTGTCTTCTATTTAAAGTGGATCTGTTTAAAACAGAAATCTCAAATGGTAGTTTGTTGTCCAGCTGCCCTTGCACAGGTCTGCATTTCATTGAACCTCCCTTTGGTTTAAAGGGTTTTGCTGCTTTTGATTACCAGCCCATGTTGAATGTTCTTATCTTTTCTGATAGACAAATCAAGATGTTTTAACAGTTTTTTGTTTTTTTTTTCTCTCTTTTTTTTTTTTTTTTTTTTTTTTTTTTTTTTTCTTGCCTAATCACACAGGTCAGAATAGTTTGGAGACTTCCAAGATTTTTGGAATGGTGATCACCTGTGCTACAGGGACATCTCCTGTGTCACCTTTCAGCACGTCTTCATACTGGTATGAATGCTACCAGCTCATGGAGTCACTGCCAGCCTTCGTCCTACGATTGGTGAGGTTTACTGAGATATTTCCTAGTATGTGTGTTTTACTGTACTCCAGTATGCAAAGACAAAAATGCAGACAACTAAGAAAGTATTTGGTTCAGATTATTATGAGAGATGTTCAAAAACAGAGACTCAGCACTAAGATATATATTCTGCTGTTAGGTCTCTGCAATATTTATATCTGGAATTTGGAAGCCTTATCTCCAAGGTTTTACTCTGCGCTTAATTCCAGCTCTGATCAGAAATTCTTCAAATAAAGAAATGTAGACAAAATAATACAATGATAATGGCAGTTCCTCAGATATGTGATATAATTTCCATGGGTGGATTTAAAGTTTATGATGGCATATTCAGCTGTGGGGTGTCCCAGCTAAGTTTATGAGTAGAATGCTGATGCCAGAATAGATCCTTCTAGAATTGCATAAAATTTAAGAAAATATTATAAAACTCATTTTTCATGGGCAAAAGGAAATACAAAGAACACTTCACTCACGTTACCCATACACTACTTGCCTCCATAGAAGATCTGGGTTATCTTGATTAGAAGAGAAAACAGGGTCAGTAACCTTCAGCAATTTGTTAGGAACTCCTGAAGTTAATGATAAAGAGATTCAACTCTTCTTGAATTCATCTGAAACAAAGAATTGAACTAAGTATAAACTTCCAAGAAGAAAACATTGGAATGTCTCATTAGGAAAAAGTCCAGTCAAATAGACATAACACAAACAGATAGTGGTACATTTTCAAACACAGATCCGGCATTGCTGACATGCCAATGAACCAAATCCAAATACAGGCCAGTTATCTGGTCATAAGACCAGAGTTCAAGCTGTGGATTTTATGGGGGGTGGATTTCCGTCTACAATTAGAAGCGCACTTTCCCTTCTTTTTGTTTGCATCCTTCACAAAAGAGCACATTAACTGGGAGCGTGGTTTTGAGGATGATTTTGTCTCACAGTGTGACACTGACATATCAAACAGAAGGTACCAAAGGAACACAACTCAGAAGGAATCATGCTGCCTTGCTTGAGTATCTTGGGACTGTGAACTTCAGAGTTAAGCTTGCAGGTATAGCTAGAACTTGATATCCTGACACGTATCTCATCTAAGCAGTCACAACACGCAAGGTTCCCCCAGAACTTCAATGGAAATGTTCACATACTAAGTTTTTCAAGCACGTTCTTATTAATCACCTGCTAGCAACCAGATGTGCTCCACATTAATCTAACATTACCAAAGAAACTGTAGCGACTAATCATATCTTGCAACTGAAATGAACTAAGCTGGATATGATACATGGTCATTTGCTCCCTATAGTTATAGCTGTGCAGGAGCCTCTGGAAGTCTTTTCTGGAGGAAGACTGAGAGATATTGTAAATATTTTTAATCATTCTCTTACACAGAATGACTTTATGGCTCTATCTGGAACTAAGGTTACATATCAAACATGCAAACTTCTCTTATGCCCAAACACTGAGCATGTGAGATAACTTAATAGCCATAATATAGCTGTGCACTGGATATGTTCATATTGTGGAGATACTTTAGACAGAGAAATAGAGGTGAAAGCCTTCATCTAAAAAGCAGAGTTGATAAATGCTCAGATTTTTTCTGATTTTTTCCTGTTGAATTTCATATAAAAAAAAGATTTTATGCAAAATAAGGAATGTAGGATCATAGTCTCTTAAAAAAAAAAAAAAAAAAAAGAAGAAAAAAAGAAATAGAAAGAAAAAGAAACATTATGTTTTGACCTACTGAGGTTTCCTGATAGTTGCTTCCAGACAGATTTTGGAAAATATAATTCCTTTGGAAAAGTTAATATACCATATTTTTCCCTTATGCTTGATTTATTATGAAACAGATATCCAAATATATTCTTGTGGCTGCAAGAATTAATGCACTGTCTTAACTAACAAAATCTATTATATTGATCTACTATTTACAGACATTTCAGAATGAGTCAACATACTTATTACTGAGGATACCAAAAGGTATTTTTCTAGCCTTTCCTTTCCTTTCCTTTCCTTTCCTTTCCTTTCCTTTCCTTTCCTTTCCTTTCCTTTCCTTTCCTTTCCTTT
>JAWLRI010000164.1:190864-238112 GCA_034781795.1 Crypturellus tataupa
CCTTTCCTTTCCTTTCCTTTCCTTTCCTTTCCTTTCCTTTCCTTTCCTTTCCTTTCCTTTCCTTTCCTTTTTTCTTCTTGATTTAAACTCAAGAGTTTGGCATTAACATCCAGGGCCTGCAAATGACCACCATATTCTAGAAATTAAGAATCTTTATGCCTTATTTTAAGCTTAAACTTAAAAATATCTTTTCACTATAAGAGGTGTTGTCCGGGATATCAGTAAGATTACAGCCACCTAATCTCAGGAAATTTAGCAGTTTGTCCTTTTAACTGGGGAGAGCTCAGTGCTTTAATAACTTACATGGAGAGCTTGACCCTCAGCTGATGAAGATAAGAGTATCTTTCATGAAATCAATATAGCTGAGCTTTTTGAACAGCTGAGTTTCCAGACCTAGATCAACCAAGCAAATTAGGTCTACAAACAACCCACAAACAGTGCAGGTCCTAACCTCCTATATACAGAGCTTTTCCAGATGCCTGTAATATGACACTAGGTCTCTGCCTGCCATTTCATACAGTCTGGGTATAATGGATCCCAATGGCATATTTGCCATTTCCCAAAATGCCTTGAATGTGCTATGCTATATAAAACAGAAATAAATGCCACTCTATGCAACCAAGTCATTTCTCAGTGTCCTTGGATTTCACTGGTTGTCGCCTAAAATTTTTAAATGTAATTTGCATTTCATAAAATACATGGGGACTAACAGAACCCTCATTATGGCATTGCCAGTGTATGATTTTCCATGTGCCACTTGTAGTTTGTAGGTAAAAATGTAGTCTTGTCACCTGTATTTTCAATTTTACACATCTATTACTGGTTCACATGATGTAACAGAGCATATATATGGAAACATATATTTGAATGTGACATATCGCAGAGGAACCAAGAGAAACCTAACAGGATGAATTGACTTGACATTGATATGAAAATCAATGTAAGTCTTAGATAAAGGACTTCAGTCACCTTTTTTTGGGCTGCAAACACTATTTTTCATAGTCAAGTTATGAAGGCAAGGCATTTCTGAGAAAAAAATATACTGGTTTAGGAATGTTTGAAAGCCAAACTTTCATGTTATATTTGTAAGAGGATTTGGCATTCAATTTATGACAATAATATCAATAGAATTATAGTTTTCTGCATGCTCAAATTCCTTTGAAGATGTCTAAAAAAAGTTTTGGTGTGTGGAAATGGTACAATAATATTTTAATCCTTTAGTGATAATGATGATGATTAGTGTGCGCGACTGCTATAAAAAAGATTAAAGCATTTCAATTCTAGACTATAAAAACCTTGCACTTCATCATTGTGTTGCAACTCTTAAGAATCAGAAGGAAAGCTATAAACTGATATATATGTGTGGATGTACTCAAGGGATTGTATACAGCTTTGGATAGAAACTTTTCAGGTTCAAAGCAAATCTTTACATCTTGCAGAGGGGATTGTATACATGCTAATCTGTTGGGGTTGCCTATTCAAAGCAGAATACAATATATCTGCATTTAAACCAACTGTTTTTGTATTGAAAAATCCCATGGAGGATAGTACTGATTTTTTTATAAACTGTTACTGTAATGTTAATGTCCCTGGGCAATGAGAAGATCAGGTTATCAAGGGATAAAAAATACAGAAATGAATTATCAATGAAATATAGACACAGATGCACACACAAACACTCACTGAAGGAAATTCAAGTGAGAAGTTTATCTTCTCAAAAACATTCCTCAAAGGGAGGCAAAAAAACTTGTAAAAAATGGACTATTTAAAACAATAATAATATATCAGAATTCAGCATCCTTTTTTCCATCTTCTTTTTTCTTGCTTAAGAGCTCTTGACTTGAGCTGCAGACCTACAGACCCCAAGGAAAAGTCTTCAGCTCCCATATGCTACTTTAACACCCCCTTCTCAGAATAACTTTTTCATTTAAATATTTCATTTTATAGGTAAGTTAGTGAAAGCACCACGCACATTACAAACAAAACCAAACCCTGACTCTAGGATATACAGCTTTACAATCAAGGCAACAACTTCTGGCTCATGAAAGTTGATAAAAGCTATATCAATTAATTTTCTTGGATATTTCTAACCATTCTCTTTTCTTCTAAAAAACAACCATTTACTGTTTCACTTGACACAATGACAATAGGAACAGAGAGCGAAGATGTCAACATGGGGAGCACTAATTTGCAAAACAATTTTCACATCATTTGTAATGAAAATTTCCTATATTTCCTACAAAATAAACAAAAGAAATTAAACCCTCCTAAACCCAATCAGAATTTGGATTTACTTCAGTCAGAAAAAGCATCTAAAATTTCTTATACATAATGCTGCAATTCTAGTTCAATTTAATCTTGACTATTAATTTGAATCTAAAAGAAGCATCACTTAGATAAATTAAATATATATTTGTAGTCAGGTCGAGGGGAAAAGTATGGATTAGTCCTTAATATCTTGCAGTATGTGGTTCTCTTACCTGATAAAAGAAAAAAAATATCTGCAAAATTCATATCAAAAGTAAGCAATAGCGGGGTCAGGAAAACAGAGTGCTCTTGGAAAAAAAAGGATAAAACTGTTGATGTAAATTTTATGAAGTATAATTGGAATAGGCAATAATTATCATTTTTAGTTATGAAGATTGTTTTACTTTTCCTCTCTGGGAAGCAATGAGTAATGTGCTCACCACATCTCATATATTGAATATTAACTTAGTAATGTGTAGTAATTCAATTTATTTCAGTTATTTCCATATTCAGAAAATTAAGATTGATTTTGAGACTGCCTTCAGATAATAAGCCTCATAAGCCACATTTCCCCAGCCTGAATTGCTAATTGGGAAATCAAAGCCATAAATATGTGATATCAGGGGGTTAACTAGCTAACTTGTGAAATTTTCTCCATGGGAATAATTCTGTAAGGAATTGCTATAAGGATTTTTTTTTTTTTTTTTTTTTTTAATGTGTGAGCATTGCAGGAAGTATGCTTGATTGTCAGAGATCTTCCAGGATGGAAGGCTATTCTTCCAACAGTATCACACTTAGAAGTTTGCAATATAAAACAGCTTGAGTAGACACTGTCAAAATGTCTAGGTGTCAAGCTGTTTTTAGCTTTAGAAGCATGAATAACAGTTATCTCCTCATTCCCAACAAAAATCAAGAGAACCCTTGAGGAAACAGATTTGCTGGCAAACATAAAATAATTGCCAGAATTACTTGCAAACAAAGATATGTCAAGAAAATTCATATCACAAAATTTACTGAAACCATCCAATGAAATTTGCATAGGACATGGCATGCAGGGATGTTATGGGTCAGCTACCTCAGAAAGAATCCTTAAAGGCAGATGTCTGTATATGCAATATGTAGTAAGCAGTAACAACCAATCACCAGATCAGTTTTTTGGGCGTCTGTTTTTATTCCTTCCTCAACAACAGTGATGTGTTCATCCAGACCAATGTGGCAAACTGCTGTCACATTTTTAAAAGCATCAAAGTACACAAAGCATAATATATATAATGAATAAAGAAACAAATGTACAGTACAATAAAAGGAAGAGTCCATTATTTTTCAACTGATAATAGTTTAAAAAACAACATTATTTTCATGTTGTCATTTACTTGAGACATCTCTTTACATTTATATTTGGCAGAACGGTAAGTAAACAAACAACAAAAAAACTCACTGTCACTATTACTCACTATTAGAGCAAATGTGTATCTTCAGCATACTTCTAGATAACTCCAGGTTTAGATCATCAGTATTTAACATATAAAGGGTTCGTTAAACTGTGATAAGGCCTCTTAGTAGAGATATAATGTAACAATTGAGGCTTTTTATGAAAATATTGTATTCAGCAATCCATAAAAGTCAAATACTTGTGTCATTGCATATGGGGACATTAAATCCTGTGACCATCAAAATATGTGGTCACTTTAGTGGTCAAAAATTATAATACAAGAGAAAATAACCAAGCTGGAATAGGAGTTTAACCTATCAGTGGGTTTGAGGGCTTTGTTTTGTTTTGAGAAAGTTCTGGTCTGTGAAAAATGGTAGTATCAGAATACATAATATGTCACTTAGGAGGTGTGTTTTCCAGCTAATTCTCCTTTCCCATGGCATCCCACGTCACCCCAGAGGCTTTGTAGAAAATAAAAAAAAGTCTTTATTATTGATGTTGGAACAAAGTAAACCACTGAGAGATGCAAGGAGAGTGTATGTTACTTGTCTACCAGCTATAGTTACGATATTAGTTTCATTTCAGGAATTAGAGAGGACTTTGTGCTAATTACTAAGAATATCATTGGAGCTTTATATCTACAAACATAACATGGAATAAAATATAAATTAATGGAAGTAACCACCTGTTACTAACTAACTCTCAAGATTTTATTTTCTGAAAAAGCCACAAAAGCCAGTTTAGCGTGAGTTTCTTTCTTTCCTTCTCTCTTTCTCTCTTTTTCTCTCTCTCTCTCTCTCTCTCTCTCTTTCTCTCTCTTTCTCTCTTTCTCTCTTTCTGTCTCTCTTTCTCTTTCTCTCTCTTTCTCTCTCTCTTTCTCTCTTTCTCTCTTTCTCTCTCTCTTTCTTTCTTTCTCTCTTTCTCTCTCTCTTTCTCTGTCTCTTTCTCTCTTTCTCTCTTCTTTTCTTTCTTCTTTTCTTTTTCTTTTCCTTACAAAGAATTCATTATACTGTCAGATAAAGACTTAGCCTTTAAGGAATCACTTCATAAACTTAATTAAACACATTAATCCTTTAAAAGACAAATTAATTTTCTAAGTGATTGGTACAGCCAGGAGATCTGAACTATAAATTTTGCTAAGCAGGTGTAGTTCATCTTTCTCTCTCTCTCTCTTGCTTTCTCCCTTTTTAATTATCTTCCTTTGATTCACATTTTTTTGTTGTTTAAAATATAGAAAATATTGATATATGGAAAAAAGTTGGGGATATATGGAAATTGTTGGGGATGCCTGCAATTACTTGAAGCAGTATCTGAAATATTAATTGCCTCCTTTAGTCTTTTTTTTTTTTTTTTCCCCAGCATGGCTACATGCTGGAAAGGTCAGAATATTTTGATTTTGTGGAGACATACTTGAAATTTGTCAGCTGGAATTCAGCTGTAGTCTATACACATCAATAAGAAAATGTCTCTGAGTTTACCTGATCGAGGAAGAGTTCAATATATACACAGACAATCCCATACCAAACATTTAAATTTTGAACTCATCACAGAGACAAGTTCAATCACCACATTACTTTGCTTTTGATAGAGTGGCCAGCAAATATCTTGGAGAAAAGGATAAGAAGCCCACAATGGGTGCTAAATTGAAACTATATGCAGCTTATTTTAAGACCTGCTATGCAAGGTTTTATATCATGTATAAAATGCGTTCTCATTAGCTACTATGAAACTGTGATCAGAACACAGATAGATCAGAACTGATAAGGACATCAATACAAAGTATTTCTTGAATCTTGTTTTGCTCTTGCTTCAATTACTTTTTGTCAGAAATTCAATTCATAGCTGAATAGCACATATAAAAAAAAAGGAGAGACTGTAAGACTAACATTAAATTTGATATGGACCCTCCTTAAATATGTAATATGAAGCCAATTACAGAATAAAGAAATTGCTTGTGGTTTATTTTTTATTTTTCCCACATTCAGAACTTTTTGTTAATGCTAATAATTTTACAGTCATGGCTTTAAGGATTTCAGGAATAATGGTTGTCTTTTTTTTTTTTTTTTTTTTTCTTTTCTTTTTTTCTTTTTTTGTTATGCTTCCAACAACCTGAGAAATATGATCCACTTACCGTTTTCTTCATTATGCTCCCGAGGTATCTAAACTACAGCAAATCTCCCCCCACAAACATATAAGGTCCTCAGTGAATCAGCTGGACTATGAAGCGCCATGACCATAAAAGCAGTCATGAGCAGAGCTATTCTGGCACCTTTTGGGAGTAGCAAGAGAGAAACTCTACAGCACTAGTAGCTAGTGGTGCTGCATTATTAAGTCATCTTAACTTGTGCTACCTGTAACACTTTAAATACAACACAGGTTTGAAGAATCTAAAAATAAAACTACTTTTATTTGAATATCCTGAATTAATTGAAAATGCAATAGTTTTATAATTTAATTCCCATTTCTGCTGTCTTGGGTTCACAGTACAAGAAAAAAATATTAACAAAAGAATTTATATTTTCTGTATTTGTTTTCTTAAGAAAAAGTTTAAAGTCTAGGGCTTTACACAGGTCACATTGTCCCCTGAAGGGATGTGTGCAGATATCATTAGTTTTAATCTTAGTGAGCAGTTTGTATTTGTTCTTTAGACCTGTTATTTCCCAACTGATCCTTGCCGTGAGCTAGCATTTAAAGTATACACAACTGAAGAGACTGTCAGCAGACAGAGCAGGAAAATGGTCAAGTGAATGTTTCTCTTGAAATGTAAGTGTTAATATTGTGGCTGGATGATGCAGACAGTTAGTACTTTCATCTTCGCTTTAAGCTGTGCAAGCTTGATCTCTTATACTTCTAAGTCACTGTTTACTATTAAAAACATGGATACAAGGTTTTGTTCTGGGAATACATTCAGCACATTTTTGTATACTGTGGCTACAGAAATTCTGTGGATAATGAAAATAATGCAGGAGAGAAATAATCACTTTCATGAATTTGTTCTTGGAAAAAGTCATCCTGAGAGTGTGCCAGTGGTGCATACTGAAGTTATATTAAAAGGTAGCCTAGGATTACTTCAGCATTGATGAATAAAGGCCCATAAAGGAAAATCCCATGACATACCACTGCATTGATAAACACTCTTTCCTTCCACATATCCTTACACTATTTTTTTCCATAAAAATATAGATGCTTAAATAGAGTGGATGAATTTGTCACAACATGCTTAATAAATCAATTTCTGGAGGACAAACATGTCACAATAAGGAACAATATTTAGGGAAACAAGGACCTGCAATTCTAGGACACATAAAGAAATTAGTTAGGATTGTTAACCAGGTTACATGGCTAAATGAATATGTATTTCTCAGTTTACAATTATTCCCACCTTAATTGATAGTTTGAAATTTTCAAGATAATCAAATCCAATCAGCTGCAAACTAATAGTGCTGTATAAAAATCCACAAAATGAAATGATTTTGAAGTATATTTTATATCTCCTGTGGATAAATAAATCAAAAGTTGCTGCTGGCTGTAACAACTTGCTTCATTTTCTATTTAGCCTGATGAGCCATATGGGATTACTGGGCTTCTATTATTCTTAATTTTCAATTTTTGTGCCTTTTGTTTTCTGTGTGTGTTTAGACCTATTTTTTAGCTAGTAAGGAAAGGATAATGTGACTATCTTATCAACTATGGGTTTTCAGAAATAATTTGTAGCAGCAGGTTGCCTGATGTGCTATTGTCCTAATGAAAATTAGCAAAATTATGGAGAACCTACAGGGCTTTTGAAGCTAACACACTGTTCTGTTCTACATAAATTCTTTATTATATCATGCTGCATCACAAAATATTGTATTGCAAGTTTTTAAAATAATTAACTTTATAGGAAAATTTTAAAATTCATCATTTAATGTTCTGGAAGATTCTTTAAATAAGAGAAGGATGAGAAATGACAGAACTTTTTTCCGTTTCAGCTTCTCTCATTATAAAGATCATCAGCCTTTTCTAAATCCTAAGGCAAAGCTTGGAGAGTCTACGTACTCCTAATTTACAGAATTCCCTGAATTGTCCTAGAACTATTAATAGCAGTACATACAGAACACACATCAAAACTTGGTTATTACCATTCCCAAACTCAAATACTAAAAAACGATGGAGACAGGCCATGAAAATCATAAGATTGAACAGTAATAAGTAAATTTTAAAAATGGTCCATTTTCTCCTCTCCTGAGGTTGATCCCTCAGGATTTGTCTTTTCATGCTTTTCTCTAAAAAAAACCCTAAGAATATAACCTTATTTTTAAAAGTAAAACAGAATAATCTAAAGTTTCCTCAGATTCTGTGTGTCTACTTGGAACATGACTGTCTTCTTATTTAACAAACATTGGTAGAAAGTAAAATGGAAGATGAAGTCACTTATCTTTTACATACTGGACTGGTTGTCTATTCTTGCTGTAGAAGCTGAATTGGATCCTGGGCCTTCTCTGGTTAGACTCACTCCTCCTAGGAGCAGACCTTCACCTCAGGCTGGCTGTTCTCATTCCTTTGTAAGGTATCAAAACAGTCTAAATTTATAACTCTAACAACTCATCTGTGAGTCTCTACCAGGAATGGTAGGCAACAAGTTCTAGTTTGAATTGCTGAACATTTATAAATGCCTGTGATCCAATGACTGCTCACATGCAGAAGTCTGTAAGTACAAATATATATATATATATATATATATATATAAAATATGTATTCCATGTCCAAAAGCTTCTACTGCTTTTGGACAAAGAAAGGCCAATGAGAAACTACTAGGAAACCTGCCCTTGGAAATTCTATATCAGTTATAAGATAGTGCTGTTTTCTGTGAAGGTTGAGAGTTAAAGAACATTGTGTTTATACTCAGCCTCCATCAATAAACATAGTAGTACAAATGCTTTAACATTTTAATAATTGCCAGGCAAAATTAACAGACTGATAGCGTTATGATTTATGATTTGGAGGTCCCTTCTATGTGCCGGCTTTCAAGAAGATTGAGCTGTCTCCCATGTTCTCTGAAAGTGAGTCAATGACTGTTTATTCATTCCCTTGATTAGAAGGCTGCCCTGAAGCCAGATACAAGAGCCTCACATAATAAATGCAAGACTCACATGCTTTGTTTTGCTTTCTGGATTTAGTGCTAAACATTAAAAGGAATTGGAGATTGATTTTTTGCACAGGGACCTGTGCCAGATAAAACAACAGGCAAGTGAATGGCCTTGTTCATAGAAACAAGCTCTGTTATCATGAGATGCCACGGACATAGCTGAGGTTTAACATCACTGCCACTGTGCTACTTGCTGGGGATTTTTTAAATGTCTCATCAGCTATTTAGTTGGCACTGGAGATCTCTTATTTTTATGCACAGATAACCCATTTTGGTAAAAAAAAATGACTACTAAATTTCCATTCTGCAACTAATAATCAGAGTCATATGTATAAGCATGGAGGCAAATGCCATCCAAATGTACTTGCTTCCTATGACTCCATGACTGATACACATACATACACACACACGTACACACACACACTCACATAGTAGGGTGGGAAGAGGAAAGATAACAAACTTGCTAACACATTACTGATTTCATATTCCTCTTTGAGGTCTAGTCCTTTCCATGTTTCATATCCTGATGATTTAGAGGTGCATCCTTTTGCATCTGGCAGAACAAGTAAGTTGTTTCTGTCGCAGATGATAAATTGGTCAAATATATGGTAATATATGTAGTTGGTCACTTCTCTCTCATTTAAGCCTCAGGCTTAAAAAGACACTTTCCCTGTGTTCTGGGACTTAGAAGCACATCTAGTAACTTTTGTTCATGGAGTTTGCTGAGAAGAAACCAAACTTGACAGATAGGTAATCAAAACTATTTTCTCTTTGATACTGGTTGGAAGAGGATGCTTGCTGAGCAAAATGAAATGTTTTCTGTAACAAAGGACTGGACCTACACCAAAAATTCTTCAGCATAGTATATGCAGGAGAGCTAATTCTACTAAAATTCTCAGCTGCCTCGAGGCTTAGCGGCACAGTGGCTTTGATAATTACAATCCCTCAAATCTGTGTGCAAAACAAGGATAGTTGCTAAGCAGATAAAAGGAAGATATTTTAAAAAGTGAGGAAAAAACAGCTAATGAAAGGAAATTTATGGAATGATAGCATTTTGAGGAAGAGGAAAGCACAACCGATTTGCTCTGAACTTTCATAAAAAATCATGAGTCATTTGTAAATTGCCAGTGTTCAGGTACAAATGAGGATTGTGTTCCCTATATGCATATATGTATGCATACACATGTCCTAATTGGGCCTTGGAGGTTATCATGATAAGCAGAAAAAAATTGGACATAACTGAGATGGTATTTCTTTGATCATTGTTCTAAATACAACACATTCTACAGTCAGTTTTCCTCAATCATATTTACTTTGTTGTTGTTGTTCTTATTGCTATGGCACTATTTTACAGAAATTTTGTTTTCTTTATCCAATCACTCCCTGTTCATTAGGAAGGCTTCAGGCTTTCTCAGGTTTTCCATCTCAAAGAGATTTTATGTTTGTTTGTTTTCTTTTCTAAAAATGCACTAATGGTAGTCATAGACAAGACGGAATTTAACATAAAATGTCAGGAGATTATTCTGAAAAGGTTAAGAGTTGTCTCTGATTTCTTTTCCCCTTCCTTCTGGATTTTCTAGCAATGAAAGACTCATCACATCAGTTATATCAGAAGACTTTTGGTGATATACTTCCATAACTGACAGTGACCAACCATTAAATCCCTACAATGGGAGAAGACTCAGAAGGGACGGGCAAGGATGAGGTGCCTATGAAGCTGAGGAATAATGTAGGGTGTCCCTCATTAACCACAGCTGTGGCACAGAACGCTGACTTGCTCTCAACACACAGAGACCAATGAGTAGTTTCTGTTTTACCCGATCAGAGAGTATTGGACTCTAACACTGGCCTTGTCTCAAAATCTTTCTAGAAAAGATTTATAGCATAAAAGATTTTCTAAGCACTGGACCTCAATTGTTGTATATAAAGGAGATGACAGAAGTGCGCAGAAAGTAAAAGAAGGGCAAGACAGATCTGGGGAAATGGAAGAGATAGTAAGAATACAGAAATATTTTGGGAGAGTTTGGGAAGGAGAGAAATTTTGATGGGAGAAATTTTTCCTGGCACAAATATACTTGAATGCCCTCAACCTGAGTGCTAGGACCTGCTGTTGCTTCTATAATCCATGTGATCTGACCAAACCACTCTTGGAAATTCCACTTTAAAATAACTGTTTCTAAAAACTGTGAAATTGTTAAATGAAGGCACGTCATACATGCTAATCAGATCATCATTAGAAAATCCTAGATTGTTCTTCCTTCTTATGGTTTAGTCCATATGCCTCTCAGGGCAAGCTTTTACTAATCAGGTCTTTTCCCTCATGAATTTAGGGCCATTTAACTGGCTCTGCTCACTTACTTTTTAAACAGTGAAGCGTTTGACATTCTGGAGTGTTTTCTGTTTTTGCTTTCTTATTCTTTACTTCTCTACACATATCTATCAAAATATATATTTTTAAATTGTAATTTTACTTGAAAGTCTTTTCTTATTACAGAGGAGCTATATATCATGGTGCAGCAATCCTGAAACAATGTTAAGCTGGTCCAACATTGAGTTCCTGTCCTCTAAGCTGAAAATAAAATAGGACTAACAAGTAAAAACAATATTATGACTGCATTTCAATGTTATTAATCACATTTGTTTTTCTCTATTTTTTCAATGGAAAAGATTTTCACTATCTTTCCATTTACACCAAATTTTTAAAAAAGGCAAAAAATTAAAAAGATCTCAAACGGTTATACTTGTTTATTGGTGATATCAGAAAGACTTCAGAAACTCACAGTATTTTCCTGAATACATAGAAAATTGAGGTCAAACCAAGTCATATTAATTAAGCAGAATCAGATAACTTTTTTGCCTCTGTACATTAATAAATGGAAACGACTGTTCCCGAGGTTGATTTAATATACTTTATGCTCTTCAAATGCAAAAATTCTATATTCAGGAACTCCTCATTATCTTCAGTTATCTGTTTTCATCAGTATTAAATGCAAGTCGGTAAAAAAGACACTAAATTATTATACTGATACCTGCTCAAATCCATCTTCAAGAAAACACCATCTCACAGTATCTGTTGTTGATGCTTCCAAAGAAACAAACATGTCTCAATTTCTTTGTTTAAACAGCTGCTGATAACAAGATAAAAGTTTGCTAAGTTGCTAAGGAGTGGGGAAAAGGAAATAGCAGTCAGAGCCTTTGACCCTGAGGATGCAGCTTCAAATTCAGCCCCAGATAGTAATGACTGAAAGTCATTATCTCTTAATGGCCATTCAGCTTATGTAAACTTCGATGTTTGCCTCTCAGTCTGGGTTCCTGTTAAGGAAACCCTCACAGCAGATTTAGGCCATAATTGCATCTTCGAGGAAGGTCAAATGCATAACAAATCATGGAGATAAAAATCTACAGACAAACATAAAAACTCTTTTCAAGGCAATGATCTGGCACAGTGGTAAAGCAAATAGGGTTAAACTGCAAAGGAAGGATAAATCTTCACCTGTTGGTAAAAAACACACTGGAATAATTCAGTGCTTAGACTGCCAGGCCAGTATCTTATCATAGAATCACTTAATTCAAGTTAGTCATATTTGAAAGAACTAATGAGTTACTAAACTAAGCTTCTCTATTTGCCTGAGATAAATCACTTTTGATATAAACTATCTTTATGCATAATAAAAGAATGACCAATTGTCACAACAGAAGTTTGCATCTCTCTTCTTACAATCTCAGCAACAAAACAGCAAGTTCGATGTCATATTTCTGTATAAACAACAAAATGCATTATTTGAATTTTTATTCTCTCGGAACAACCATTTAATACAAATTTAATGTAAATAGAAATAACCATAGGTAATGCAGGAAAACAAAATAAAACAACAACAAAAACTCTCCTTCCCCTCCTGTCCCCTCTCCAATAGCCCTTACACTTCATTTATTATTTCATTTATTAAGTTTTCTGGTACATTGACTCCCAAAGAATTTTTGATTGACTATAATTACGATTGTATTTTACTGCTGAAAGAATGTTTTCTGATGGACATAAACATGGTTTTGAAGTGCATGGGTTTATTGATTTCTATGTATTTTAACAGCTCTGAACTGCATGGTGTTTTATTACATCCTTGACTATTATTTCTTATCAGATTTAGTTGCAGGGTAATGGTAAATGGCTAACATAGCTAAAAGTGAAAGAAAAATGTCTGGAAGCTGACTTATTTTAGCCATATATTATTTCACTTACATGTATAAGGCACTGCATGACAAAAACCTGCAGATTTTAAACTATTTAAAAAAAAAAAAAAAAAAAAAAAAACTCCAAAACACAGAGTTTAGCAGCCCCAGCATCACCAAATGATATTGAAGGAAATCTTCTGAATTTCTGATAGAGAATTTTATTAGCCTACTTTGTTCATGTTCAATAAAAGACATAAATTTTAACATAAAGTTTTTGTGGATCATCATTCCTGTTCAATTTGGAGTAATCTCATCTTGGGGATCACTTAATCGTGACATTTAAACCATGGGATTACAAATATGAAAGCAATTTCTGATAGATATATTTTAAAAGATCGTTTGATTCAATCAAGACAGGAGGGGCCAATTGCATAGCGTTTGGCTATCTGGCTTTGTGTCTGAGGCAATATTAAGGTAACGTGAACAAAGCCATTGGCTCTGTGCTCTCTTGCAGTGTCTTATCTAGCATCCTATTTGCAGCAAAAAGCCACGCTGAGCTCCGGGGAATAAATCCATGAAATAACATTTGTTCATACTAAATCTCACAATTTCTTATCAAGCCAGGGATGCAAATACTAGTCTTGCACTCTAAAAAATAACATTGCAAAACAAGAGCCCTTTATATCTTTGATGACAACCACCGCAAGCTGCTGCATGATTTTTATTGCTCTTTTATTTCTTTTCCTTTGTTCCTTATCGATTATTTCCAACTCTTGATGCATCTTAACTAAAATACTATGTTCTCTTTTAGGGAAGACAGGGGAAGGTGTTTTCTTTTTTCTTTTTTTTCCTCTCTTTTTTTTTTTTTTTACTTGTGCTTCATGAACATATAGCGTTACATGCAGAATTATATTCTGAGAAATAGCTCCCAATCATTGAATATAGATTTTTATAAGGAACAAGAGAGGTGAGGAGTGCATTATCTGTCTGATGGCACTATCGCCTTGCCTGTTAAAAAAAAAAGTGGTGTTCTTGAACTCATAACTAATACTACTTCACGCTTTTACAGTACCTTTCATTCTTGAAATTTAGTCATTCAGTATATCCATGAGCAGGGCCTAATAGCTCCATTGCACACAGGTAAATTGAGATTTCTTTCTTTTAGGATCGATTGGTGAATCAATGCACACTTGAGAATAGATCAGAAGCCCTGACTGAATCCCTTGCTCTAATTGCTAGACTGCACTATTTCCCACTTGCAGTCAGAGATGAAGATGTGGAAAAGTGCTAACTTTGTGTATCTTCCAGTGAATTCAGTAGACCCTGATGAAGCTCAATACACCCAGAATTTAGCTCATCTGTTGCAGTTGGGAAATTTTGATTGTTTTTTCAATATTCCTTTTTTTTTTTTTACTCCTCTACAAACTTGTGTATCTCTTGCTCTTATTTCTTTCTTACCTCTCCTCCTATATTTTGGGAACAACTGTTAATTCATATGATATATTTTTGTTAGTTTGTTTGTTGTTTGTTTTTTTCCTGTGGGGTATCTTACTGCCTTTTTAATCAGCTGAGTTATGGAGTACATGAATAAAGCAAACTAATGATAGTATAAGTATCACAGGTAGCTCATGGCCCTCTACTCTGGACGAGTGAGATGGCTGTCCCTGGTTTTCTACTCAGTATTGCTAAAAATGCTGATGATTTCGGGAATACAGGAGGAGCGTTACCAAAGGGAAAGGCACTGAGGGTCTCTGCAGAATGACAGGAAGGAACTGGAAGAGACAGCAGAGAGAGGTGCTAGTTAAGCTATTAATGCTCGAGAAACACAACACGAAGAGATGTACAATTTGGAGTCTATGAGTCAAAACCAAGGCAGGATTAGACACCAGATATAGTGTCAATCATGGCTGTTTGATGGCTTTGTCATTTTTTTTTAACCTACAAAATGTCTATTAAAAAAAAAAAAAAAAAGTTCAAAACCATTTCCAAAACTTCACTGTGCAAAAAGCTGTTTGATGATGATCAATAGGAAAATGACATCTGAAGAAAGGAGGCAAAAGCCTGATTTGGAAGGGTAAAAAGTTCATGCTTTTGCAGCATTCCAGGTTCCTGGTTTCCATTACACTTTTATTATTATAATTTTTGCGTGACTGTAGCTGGACCTTTTATAACCTTCCCATTTTGAAAGCCGAAGGAAAAGTTGCTAGCTCAAGTCAGACAGGAAACCCTCCCCCCAAACCCAACAATGCCTCATAAAAATATCAGATCACAGATTAAAACAGAATGACTTGAAAGTTTAAAAATAACAAGTCTCCCTCCTGATCTATGTCCTCTATTAAAAATATCTTTTAACATATTGAAGATGGAAAATCAAGGAGACATTCCAAAATAATATTATTACTATTTTCAAGTATTCACCCTCTCTCTTCTCAATCTAAAGTGGAAAATTGACTTTTAAGTATTTATTAAAGACAACCAGACCATGGCTAATGGACCTTTGTGGCTAGCCATACTAATCCATAATAACTTCTACATACGAAAGACAAACAAGTCCAAAGTCAAGTCCACAATTTAACTTTAATTGGTGACATTTTCAATTCTTTCCCCTTTATCATGTGATTTTAGTGTTCCTTCTCATAAATGCTAGTTGCCATTTTGAATCTTTGACCAAATATCCGGTTACGCTGCACTTCAGTATGTGGTTAAATACAGAATGTATCTATTACAGAAAGAACAAATACAAAAAAAAAAAAGGTGTAAAATAACAAAATCAGATTTTTAACTAAAATATTTTACTTAATATAGCAGGGTGAGTCACTGACACTAGAAAAACTATTTCTTACGTATAGTCTCCCTTCCTCTTTGCAACTGTCCATGAACTGATCCATTTCTGCAAATGTGCTCACGGCTCAAAGATTGATGTTTCTTGTAATCCATCTTTCAAATTGAAAAAGTTGTGATTCAGTATCTAAGCAATGCAGCTTGCCCTCAAAGCCTCATGCTACTATTTTGGATCCCTGACTCAGGAGATGTAACCTTCTCTCATGGTTGAGAGTGGTGGAGAGAAAGAGCACCTCAGGCTGACAGCGGGGAAAGCACACATCATCATACCTTCCTATTTGCTTCTATGACAAAGCTGTATTTCATTGAATCTTTTGTTTCTGGATCAGATTTTTCTTCTTTTATGACTACGTACTGGCAGATACAGTTCCAGGATTATGAATACTGAGGCGGTTGCCCATCTCTCCTCCTCTTTCTCCCACCTTTCCCAGCACTTCAGGATGGTCTCTCTCATGCTGACATCTAAGTACCATGAAATCGCCCTACCTACAGGTAGACTGTTCACCTCTATACTATGAATCTGCAATTAAATCATGAGAGTTACCAGTGCTGAAACACATTATGGAGAGGAGAGGGAAGGAGGGAAGGAGAAACCATGTGAACTCCCATCATTCCTGATGCAGAGGTGTCGCCATAT
Organism: Crypturellus tataupa; assembly: GCA_034781795.1. Lineage (NCBI taxonomy): Eukaryota > Metazoa > Chordata > Aves > Tinamiformes > Tinamidae > Crypturellus > Crypturellus tataupa. The sequence goes on from JAWLRI010000164.1 coordinate 207,320, forward strand.
CCTTCAGACCATTTGCCATATCTGACTGAAAAGTCATTTCAAAACCAAATAATTGCTCTTTAACCATTTTTAATCCCTGACTTTTCCTATTGCTGAATGCTACTAATACAAGTTTAAATGAATCTAATATTCACAATATTCCCCTCAAAAAGAGGATATTACAATACTTAACCATTAAAGAAACCATAATAGTAAATTAATTTTCAAGCTGAAGGCAGTTCTTCTGATTGATCTAATCTTTAAATAGAGAGATATGAAATAGAAATGTTACTCAGAATCTGACCTAACCAGTTTAAGTGAGTCCTCTTTCATACTAAAGAATCTGATTTTATACAAGTTGGCACTTTGGTTAAAGGAAATGTTAAAGGAAGAGACTAAACCAGTGTGAGATTCTTTTGTGGGTTCTTATACCTTTTTTAAGACCACAGTAAACTTCGAATGGGTTTGAGCTCTTCTACCTCTATCCCTTAATGCTGAGTGTCTCTATATTCCTCCTGGGTTCTCTGTGCCTGTTTCCAATTCTTGTACAAAAGGAAGCTTTTTATGTCTGAGTTTAATCAGGAATTCCTTGTACATCCATGCAGGCCTCCTGCCACCTTTCCTTGATTTCCTGTTTTTTAGGAATGGGTCCCTCTTGAACGTGGATCAATATCGATCAGCTGTCTTGGACTTCTCATGGCATTATTCTGTGCATGGTTAAATCCCATGGGGTTCCTCCCAAGCAGGTTCTTGAACAGGCCAAAGCATCCAGGAGAGCAAATAATTCCAGAGATGCAATAACACTTTTTACCCTTCTCCCTCTTCACAAGTTCATAAACTCCACCATTTTATGGCCAAGGCTGCCACAAAGCTTCACATGCCCAGTCATGTTTGTATGAGATCCATCACATTCCCTAGTAAGAGATCTAGCAGAGTACCTTGCCTTGTTAGTTCCTTAATCACCTGAGCTATGGTCTCTCTCTTTTGGTCACCTGAGCTATGGTCTCTCTCTTTCCCTTTAGAAACTTCTTGTGTCCTGCTGTGCTGTCTCTCCAGAAGGTGTCAGGATAAAGTCCCCCCATGAGGACCTGCGGATCCACAGAGTGGGACTACATGGGCCTGGGAATGTGAAACTCCTTCCAGTTCTCACAAGAAGGCCTCTCTTCTTACTTGAAAAATAAGCCCAAAGTATATGGTTGCTGTGAATCTGAATTTGTTAAATATTCAGCACACTTTAAACCAGCGTAGAGCCAGCAAGATGATTAAGAGATGGAAGCATTTGTTGTATGTGGAACGACTAAGCGAGCTGGACCTGTTTAGTCTGGAGAAAAGAAGGCTGAGAGGAGTACCTGAGGGGTGACTGTAGGGAGGATGGGGGCCAGGTTCTTTTCCGTGGTGGCCGGTGACAGGACAAGAGGTAAAGGGTGTTAAGTTGAAACATAAGAAGTTCCACCTCCTTATGAGGAGGAACTTCTTTCCTGTGAGGGTGATAGAACCCTGGAGCAGGCTACCCAGAGAGGTTGTGGAGTCTCCTTCTCTGGAGATCTTCAAAATATGCCTGGATGTGACCCCATGCCACGTGCTCTAGGTGTTCCTACTGGAGCAGGGAGGTTGGACCAGATGATCTCTAGAGATCCCTTCCAACCTTAACCATTCTGTGATTCTGTAAACCTGGGAAAGTTTCAGCACTGTCATTTATTTATTATTCTTCCAGTAATTAGTGCTTCATTTTCTGGTAGCAATGCTTAAATATTCTGTGTAACACACACAGAGGAAAGAGAAACCATGTGTGCTTCACTTACCTCCAAACACCTTGCTGGAGAAATTAGCAATAGGGATTACCGTAATGTAACTTCTTCCTCCACCCTTCATTTCCTGCCCAGTGAGAATTCATGGTTTACTTGAAGGACAAATGATATTTGTCCTTTGTGTATCCTGGAACTTGTGTATTTATCTTTTATAAATCAAATAACTCCCCTTTTAACCTTGAACATTCACAGGTCCTGACCCAGATAGTCTTGCAAAATAAGCCAGTCAATCATGTTCTCCTTCACATTGCATAGGGGGGTAGTGGCAGAATAGAAAAACCTTCTGTCACCAAATCCTTTCCGCCCACAGGCAAAACCTCTTCACCCAATTAACTAACACCAGGTGCACACTTCAATGCCTCTGAGGTATGTGGTTTACTTACTGGCTCTGCTCCTAACTTGGCAGGCAGACATGAAACCTGCCCCTGATTAGCTTATTTTGCTGGAACTCCAGTGAAGGGTATCCCATCCCCTCCCAAGAAAAACTAGGAAAAAATCATAGGTGTTTCCCTGTAAATAATGACTGCCCTTACCAAGCAAGATCCTGAGCGCACAGTGCATTAAAAAAACTATCCTTTATATGAACTGATTTGTCAAGCTGGACAAAGGCAGCCGTCCGCTACAAATCAGCAAGCACTATGTGTACTTGACTAGCATTTTAGGCGAATTCACATCCACAGCTTCAGGTTCCTAGCTTCAGGGCTATAGAAGAGACCCTCTGATTCTCTCTAGGTTTGCCTTCACTCACAAGCTCTACCATCATCAGCTATCAGGATTTTTTTTTTTTTAAATGTGTGTGGCCAAAATAAGGCTGCATACACATTTGGATCTCTGAATACTATCAATGTGACTCTCGGGAAGACTGAGACTCCATCAGTTCCTTTTGTGACTCACAGAAGTTCAAAGCATCAAGAATCCCTGAAAATCAGATGATTTCTGAACGCCCTTGTTCCTTATCAGTAATCCGTATAACAGATGAAAGCAGATGCAAAAAGCTATATCCAGGACTTTACAGTCACTAGATAGTATTAATTCACTTAAATAGCTAAAATGTTCCTTTAATTCATGAATTTAACCTAATACTGGTAGCAAGCTCCTTCTCATTCTTTTAAGGCATTTGCAAAGCATAGCTGAAAGAGTAGATGAACGATAGCTACGAATTTGGTCAAAAGTCAGTATTGTAAATGATATAATTCTAATAGCCCTGAAGGTGCACTAAGTAAGTCATCCCTTTGATGGATAGGAAATTGTAAGTTGTTCTTGGAATAATTCTTTAAGGAGCTATTTTAAGGAGCTTCATCAGCAAAACATCTAGGCCAAAATATCATAAACCTAAATCCTTATTCATTGATTTGGCAACTTAAGAGGGAAATGAATTTATAATTGCAGGCAGCGGGAACTTGGCTCTCCTAAAGATCATTCACCTTCCTTAAATCATCAGCTTCCCCTTCTAATCTCTCATTAGAAGATAGTGTGGACTATATTTTAAAATCTAGGTGACATATATTTAACAGAGATATTGAGCCTGTGCCTGCTTAAACATCCCAGTCTACTGCAGTGCCTGAAATTAAAAGCCAAAACACAGTGCACATATTGTCATCTCCTTGTAATTTTCCCTTAAAAAGCTAGGATTCAAATCCAAATCTGTAGAAGAACAGAACAACACAGCATCCGACCAAATATCCATTCAACCTAGAACTCTGCCGAGCCAGAAATGCTGGTGCCAGTCGTGTGACTCCATGAAGGAAATTAGAAATAAGGTTAGTACAGAATAAAACTTCTCTGGTATAAAATCCCACTCTGTAGAGATTACAGTTTGGAGACTTTCTGTGAAGAAGAGACATAACTGGAAAACTCCATTTAGTAACCAGGATTGTGTCAATTTTTCATGAATTTATTTTTAATTAATTTTTAATTCAAAAATCCAAAGTAATCTTTGGAAATTAGTCCCACAGTTTAATTATTAATTTGTGTGAATAAAATCACTTTGTTTTACCTCACATGTGCTGCCAAGTATTGTAAAAAAATAAAGATTTAATAAATAATAATGGGGCTCCTGCTTTTTATATTGTCAAAGAAATTTTCCTCGTTTGTCTTATTTACACTTTCCTCTTCTTATATCTCTGTCTCACATCATTACACATCTTTTTCTATTACAGAATTAAGAATCTTAATCATTTTAGTCTTTTCCTGTGTCTTCTAAAGTAATTTGGAGATACAATTGTTTGGGCATTTTTTCTTGGAAATGAGCTAATAGTTCTTCACAAAATAAAATGCTAATTTTTGTATCCAGATATATAATGTCCAGATATATACCAAGCTTTTTGTTTAGCAACTGAAATGTTTATACATATTAAGAGGATTCCATGCATTGTCAGTCCTATGACAGACTCCAAGAAACACTTCTGCTGTACAGTCATGCTGTACAGTTTTCTTTAAAATAGAACTGCCATAATTAGTTTCTTAATGTTTAAAATAAATTATTCTTAATAATCTCTTGTGATTTTATATTTTTCCTCTGTTAAGTAAAACAATCTGAGAGCCATTAACACAGCAAAGGACAGTGGGAAAGTGCAGAGAATGAATGTTCTGCTTCGGTTTATGTGCCAGGGTAGCTTGATCTATATCACTACATAAGTATTTTTAAAAAATGTACACTGGATTACAGTTAGCTAGATGGTGGTGAACAACTCCCTCCAAAAAAATGATTTTTCAATGTACCACCTTAGAGTGACTTTTGTACTGAGAAGGTGATCATACACATCAGACAAATGCCATACCGACTGGTATAAATAATCTTACTTCACTAGACTTAGGATAGTTTATACCAAAAGCCATTAGGAATTCAAATGAATATCAAGCCCCTCAACTTCCCCCTACAATAATACCCATATGACTCTCTCTCTATTGTTGCAAATTCAAATCACAGAAGAATTCCATGAAGTGCTTTAATGGTCTCACCTAACAAATCATCTATAAAACTAAGTACCCTTCACATGGTATTTGTATTAAGGGGTCATCTACTGTTTTCACAGACAGCTATTTGTTATTGGCATGTTTAGGTTCTGCATATAAATAGCACAGATTTATAATCAAATATTTTTTGTAAAGTCAAAACATTTAGAGGAACGGGATGAAAAAGTGACTGAGGAAACTTCTTGCTGTCCACATTCCCTCCTCTCCATGGCCTGTTCTTAATGATAGCAGGCCATCTATGGATTTCTAGGAATTAAGTACACAGCCACCCAGCTCCTGAGGTAGACAATCCAGAACTTAGACAGTATTGTTTGAAGAAATTTTGTATGTCCTTTCAGAGGGGTGGAGTAAGCAGAGGGGCAGGGAGGGATAAAAACCTCCTTCAGGTTCCATCCTGGAAGCTCAAGTGATTTGCAAGTCCACTTTCACCACGATATGTCAAAGGTAACATCTTTGCAAAAATTGAGAGAGTTTTTATTAGATACTTTGCAAAGCCTTGGAGCAGGAGAATGAGTATGTCTGTTAGGGCAAAGATGTTTCTAGATTTGTCTCTGACAGCGGGCAAGAGGAGATGACTATGAAAGACTGTAAACACAGGATAAGCATATACCAATACTTTCCATGTGCCGTAGGGGATTGGAGCAAACATGTTTGCCCTGTGGGAGTCTGGGGCTTTCTGACCAGGTTCCTGTAGGTATTCTGCACGTGGAGGTATTCTACTACGTCTATGCGTAATGCAAAAATTACTTAATTGAACCTACACAGGATCTTACTTTAGCAGAGTGATATACACCTAAATTACAGTTCAAGTACAAATTACATCTAACTGAGTGGAGCAACTGCAATATACAGTTGAATCACAGCATAAACACAAATTTAACTGGTGGTCTCTATAACATGTTCACTGTCATGACACTGGGTGTCCCCAGTTGCTATAGGCATACATGGCTCAAAACCAGCTCTAGCCTGTTATTCCCTTCTATATTTATTCTGCAGGTTGTTCAGCATTTATACTCTGTGTTTGACCACATACACAACCAATGCCCCCTTCCCTGCCCCTTGCCCATGCTAGTTCACCTAGCTCAGGAAGGCATATAGCACTTAAGTCCAGAAGGAAGAGCTGCACAGCAGGTAGATTCATTCAGCTGATAAAACTGCTGATGGGGAACCCAGGCTTCCCTCTGGTTCTCTCCAGGATAAGATGAAACCAACGTCCTTTGCCAGGCTGTGGCTGGACAGTGAAACCCCAGTGTGCCCACTGGTGTTGTGCTGCAAGCTCATCGCTTGTCTCTTCCTCTGCTCCAGGGCTGCATTCATCACTCAGGGGAAAAGGAAGCAGAGCAAAGACAGAACCCAGAAAAGAAAACAAAACGGATTGAATTCCATACAGTAAATCTCAATCAGGCCCTAGTGAACCATCCATATAAATTAGGATGTGAAGGAAATGTCACAGGAGAGGCAGCGTTGTTCGTGCCTTTGTGTAGCTGGAGCCGAGTAATACACTCCGAAGGCTTTGAGCAGTTTAATTGTCAACTTTCAGTTCCTGTGAGAAAATAACTTCCTTCCCTCTGTGAGTCCTATTCCTCTGCCAAGTCTCAGAAGGTGAGTAAGAAATCCCTGTTCTCTTCATATCCCCTTGGTAATTTCAAAATCATCAGCAGTTCTGACTTAGAACTTCTCCAAAAGAAACCTTTTGGAGAGCTTTAGCGAATGCCTCAGATCTGTAGAAATGTGCTGACATTCTTGGGAGAATGGGAGGAAATGAAAGTGATGAGGGATTGGTTTTTTTTTCTCCCTGCTTCGAAGGGTCACTGGAGATTTGGCCACAGATTGTAGTGCCGTAAGGTGAGCTCGAGGGGCAGCTGACACATATAAACCTGTTTCCCCATTTCAGCTCCACAGCATTTTCGCAACTTTACCATTTACTGAGCAGCTGTGCAATCTCATAAACACAGGAATTTTCACTGAGGGATGTTGCCTCAGCATAACTACAACAAACAAACAATTTAGAGACAAAGTTTGATTAGCTGCATAAAAAGAAAGGATCTGTGCAATTTACCCACCCACCCGAACAAACCTTCAGCTTTTGTACGTCTCCGACAATTGCTTCCCCAAAGTGATTGCCTACTGTTCAACAACAAAAGGCAAGTGTTACGATTGCCAGCACTTTTTACACAAAATCCTGCACTTAAGATGCTTTAAGTAATTGGACAAAATGATGGTATAAAACTCACCAGGATATACTGCTGATGCGCACACTATTATCCCTGATTGGGCCAGATGCATTAGAGCCCAGGGGCTGCTGTTTGTTCTTGTTTTCTTTTGCATATCTCCCTCCTACCTTCCCTCATCCATATTGATGAGTTTTATTTTATCTGAAAAATTAATTTAAAAATTGCAGCCTGTCAAAGCATTTCTGAATAAACATTATTTCAATTTAAAGTAAATGTTTGGCATGAGAAACAAGAGAGACAACTTGACTTAGAAACTAGAGCATTGAAATGGTAGCTGAAAGAGTCTGAGCCCATTTCTAACTTTCTCATTCACCTGTTAGAGTTCTATATCACACTTACTTCTAGTGCCTATTTAGACTGTAAGATTAGTAGGACAGAAACTATCCAGATTTCACACATGTATCACACCTAGTGCAATAATGTTCCAAACTCGTTCAGGTCCTTGATGTGCTATCATAATGAAAATAATAGAGACAAGCACCTTGTGCTGCTGCAAAGCACATTCTATATCACTTATTTTAAATATTTGCTTTAACTTTGGAAAAAAAATTATCACTTCCTTTGTGTTATTATGAATAGACTCAACCTCTCTTCCGTGTAAAGAGTTTCCAAAATAATAGGTTTTATCATCTTTGGAGTTCTGATGCCATAGAACTTGGCTTTCTCAACTCAGCATCACAATCCAGTTGGCTTCCTAACAACTTTTAGCCTTTGCTGAGCAGACTTAGAAAAGTCTAAACACTTCCATGCCTCTGAAGATTTATGAGAGCTGAGGATGTGACTGAACTGTAAGGAAAGAAATATTCCAGGATTACTGTAAAGATAAACCTACCCAAGAGTGCACCTGTGGGTATTTAAGAGACTTTTAAGCAGCAATATAGTTACTCGTACAGCAACCAAAAATTGGCAGTGTCTTGTTTTAAGTATTTAAGTATAGCATCAGCAAGAGCATCAGCAATTGTATAGAGCTGTAAAATAATTAGATAGCAATTTCTTCTTAATAAGTTATTTAAATATATTTAAACAGTAAATGTATTCTTTGTTTTTCCTCTTCTGTAGTATATGTAATGTTTGAATGTCTGATGTAAGAAACATACTTGCAGAATTCAGTACCATATTGACAGAGCAAACTCTATAAATGGGCAAACTGTGATTAGTGATTCTAATGAATAATTGTATCTTAGGCTTATGTCTAATGGAACTGTAAAGAGAAAGCAACCAATGCTTTGGCATTTGCTTCAACAAATGCAGATTCATTTTTTAAATATTGATTTTAATTCCAAGAAAATATAAAGAATTAACTGCCCAATTTGATACATAGAAAGGCAGTGTCAACCTCCCCACAAAAGGTCATTTTCTGCTTTTTCAAAGGAGGAAAAAAAATATAAATTTAGAAGTTATAAGAATAATCTCTGAAGTATAGATATCCTTGTCAGTGGGGCTCATCTGAACCTCGTTCTCTCCCCGTTATCCCAGAATGCTCAAAACATGCATAATAACAAATTAAACCAATTAAGCGCTCCATTTTCCTCTTTGCTTCTTATTTAGAAACTTGGCCTGAGTTCTGTAAATAGCTCTCCTTTATTCAGAAGGACATCTCAAACAATTTTCAACCCATGGATTATTCCTGCACTGCAGTCTGTTTTTCTGTTCCAGAGCACGGCTGGGCTGCTCAGCACATGGGCCGCTGCCTGTCTGAATTAGCCTGACTGAGGCTTGCTAAATCTGAGGCTTGGAGGATAGAGTAAAACCTGGGATGCTGTTCTCCTACTATCACAGGATTAGCCCCATCCCAAATGACATTATGAACAAAAGTCAGTACAGACTTCTGTCCAGAAAAAGCCAGTGAAAAAAGGTAAACATTCCTAAAGAGAAAAAGGAAAAAAAAAAAAAAAAAGGAATGAAGGAATGTAAATGAACATAAATGAACATCGTTCTCACAGCATTCAATTACCAAGAAACGAATTTATGAAGTGTTCCTCCATTTCTTGACAGTCGTCAGTTACTAATCTGTTGGATTAACACCAAGTTTGCTGAGGCTCAAGAGCTGCAAAGGCGCTTTGCCGTCTCCACTGGGGACATTTACCAAATAGGATGTCTGGACCAAACTTCTTATTTGTAATAAAAATATTAAGGCGGAAAGAAATTTATCACTAATTCAAAGATGTCAGGTGATAGGTACTCAGATAACCCATCTAACAAAACCAAGGCCTGTATATTCACAGCCACTCATAGCTATAGAATCAAAAATAAAAATCAGAACTCTGTTTGGAGACATTATGGACACAGGCTTCACAGATGGTAAATGGAATGGAGATACTCCTCTGATGGTTCAGAACAGAAATCCAGTCTAAGTAACTTTTTCATGCATGGCTGATGCAGGTATTTGCATCAGCCATGGCCACTTGATTTCTCAGTTTCTGTTTTGACAAAAAAAAAAAACAAAAAAAAAAGAGGAAGCAACTGGGACTTTAGGGTATTAAAGTGGGCACTCCAAGGCTCTTATGTAATCCCACTTGCCCTTTAAAAGTTTGATAAAGTTTAAACAGAGTATGTCTCTTTACAAGCCTAGGCTATAAACTGCTTTGTTCTTTGTAGTCTATACAACACTGACACTATAAGGAAGTTATATTATTCAAGAGTAATGTACAGCTATTCTCAAATCAAAGATGGTAGAATCTTTGAAAAGATCCTGAGGGAACTGACATACTCAACTTCTACTAAAAACAAAGTTTTTAAAAATCTTACTTCATACCCATTACAAGGTATTTATTTAGAAAAAGCTTCATTGATATTAAAACTATTTTAACCAACACAACTAAAATTACAGCCCCCTTTTTTTTTCACCATACCAACCAAAACAGTGAAATAGAGAGCCAAATAAAACAGTGACGCAAGCAGATCACAAAATGCCCTTTTTAGAGGGAGGCACTCATGTCTTCTGTCTTTCCTCCAAATGTTCCTAAACAGGCCAATTTGTTCTGTTTTTTATACAAAGGCTTTTTTTTATTTTTTTTTTTGCATTTGCATTCTATTTTCATAGTGATCTCTCAAGAGGCTATCTTTAAATAATCTGTGGGAGCCTTTAGGTTTTCTTATATCGTGTCTTCTTTTTGGAGGAGAGGGAGTGCTATGTCTCATTATTGAAAATGCTTTAAAAATCTTGCTAAAGTGAGAGAAAAAAGTTTTATTTTAAATCAGGTGTTAAAGAAGGGAAGACATGTATTGTGTGAAGATTTAAAAATTCTGGTTCATTTTGACAACACCTTTATTCTGTTATTCTATATTATTTTTCAAATCTACAATAAAAAATCTTTCGTGGTATCAAATTGTTCTAAAAATGCCCCACAGAATATAAGTCATTCACTTTCATTTTCAAGAGTATGATTATGTTTTCTTAGTTTTTATTTAGCTTATCAATGTTCTCAATGTGTAATTTAAAGTTAGCAGAAGTGGATGGACTCTTTTCATTAACTTCCCTGCATAATAATTCAGGTCCTAAATCTTTTCCCTTAATTCAAAACTTACATCCCTAATTTATAATATATTTTGGAGAATTCCAGAAGGAAATCCTCACAAGAAAATTTTGCATATCTCTAGCAGCATTTCTTACTGATAAAATCACCATGCAGCAGTAATTTCAGTCCCTTTTTAAGAATTTGGGAACTCATTTCTAATGCATTTAACTAACTCCTAATAAGATTTTTGATGTACCTAGGAACAAAAACATGAGCTCGGCACTTACATTCCTCTGGTTTCTAAAAGGGATTGGGCACCTGTGACTTTGAAATTCTACCCTCAGTCACTCATGTTTGACAATTGTTCATCAATTTTTTGTACTGGTGCACTGAAAAAAATGTGAGGTGTCATTTTCAAGACTGTTCCTGTACACAAGAGAAACCAAATTCATATCGATCAAAGTGACATGTTTGTAGAGCAAAATAAACTGAAACATCTATATAATTTATGGCCTGTTATGTTTGGTGATAAACAGATGCTTTAATTAAGTTTGAGTTTGGGAGTTTTTTAAGCCCACTGCCTGAGTTTTATCACCTATAAAAAAAGAGGATTTGGGAAAGAGGAATAGATAAGCATGAGTATTGATTCTGGATACAGATGCGGATCTAGGTTCCAATAGTTATGGCAAATAACAGAGTTCTTGCCCTTTTAAATTACCTGCAGAAAACAATTTGATATCTTTCTAGTTCAGAGGAACAGAACGGATGAAAATTGACAACAGTCAATTTCTTCAGGGGAGGAAGTTTAAATAACTGCATGGAAAAAAGGATGCTTCAAAGCAGCGCCTGGATATAGCAATAACCTTGTCATCATCTGCGAGTGTCTCAGGACCTATTTACTAGCAGTTTTGGTGATTAGTTCTGAAGCATAGAAATATGAAATGTAGGTGATTTCACAAGGCAGCTCCTGAAATATATGAGTATCGCAGTTCCTCGTTCTCAAGGAAAGGTTCAAGGCTTTGCAATTCATACTACTCTTTTATACAGGGACTTTCAAATATTTACGTTATGAATACTAAACTGCTTAATTCTGGCTTCTTTTAGATAGAGAAAAATGGATACACTAGATGATTTAGGGTAGGATTTGTGTAGCTTAGGCATGTAATTTTGGAGTGACTAATCAACATAAGCTCATTCTATACTCAGTGGATGAAAGCAGGTAACTTCAGAGAGCACTTCATCCTGCCCTTATGCAGATCCAAAAAACCTGCCTTCATTGCTATTAGGACATGCCACATATCTCTGCTGACTTCAAGGAAAGGCCACAAGCTCACTAAAGGTAGAAACCTAATTCTAAGACACCTAAAATTAGATGAGGCAGACTGTAACCCCAACCACTCCTTTGGCACAGCTGGACACTGAATCCCTGAGTCCCAAGTAGATGTGGGAAAACCTCAGCAGTGCAGTTCAGCTCCTCTGAGGGAGCATGCTCCCATTCCACCAGCGTTTTTTACCAAATCCCCAATCAGGCAGATATGAATGTCCTGCTGGAGCATCCTCATATTTTATATCAAAAGAAGCAGCTACTGGAGCATAAAACTAAACCACTTTTTTGTTCCTTCTTATCTGATTATGGAGGTGTGTGGCTGTCTGTGGGTTCAGATTATAGGGCTTACCTTCATGTCCCTGATCCATCTAATAGGGAGCCTAGTGAGGTGTTAGCTTTCGCATCCTTTTAGGTTTTGGGGAAAGAGAATTGTGGAGTATCTATGTATTTTGAGCAAATTTTACATGAATATAAAAGTTAAGATGAGTGAAAACTAAAGGATAGTTGATTTGAAATCAGTAATTTCAGGGACTCTAGAATCATAGAATCATTAAGGTTGGAAAGGATCTCCAGAGGTCATCTAGTCCAACCCCCCTGCACACACAGGGTCACCTAGAGCACGTGGCACAGGACTGCATCCAAGCGGGTCTTGAAGATCTCCAGAGAAGGAGATTCCACATTGGTGGCCTGTTCCAGTGCTCCATCACCCTCATCGTTAAAAAAATTTTCCTTAAATTCCTGTGGAACTTTTGGTGAATTAATGATTTATCAGTCTCATAAAAAGATCAGACTCTTCATTGAAGACAGAAGCTGTGCTCAGTTCCATTTGTTATTGATATCTGAAGCTTTAAAATCTCTGTGTTGATTCAGACCTAAAACTTACCAATAAAAGGAAAGCACTTCAAGATGGAGAAGGTTTACCAACTGTCATTGTCCAAAGAAAGAAGTTTGAAGTCCCTCTAGATGTGACTCTTCATCCCTCTACTTAACCCTGAATATCTTTCTTAACTTTCTTTATTCAAAAGATGCATTTTATAATTAAAGTGGTGATAGATATTGCTGAGAAGAGACTGCAAATATTATAAGAATCACTGCAGCAAAGAAGGCAGAGCTAATGGGTATATATTTGAAAACTGTTTTCTCTTGCAGAGAAAGCAATTGCCATGATGATAAAAAAATGTGTCTTGCTCAGAAACAGGCTGTGCTGTTACTATTCTCAAGCTGATGATACAATGCTTGGAAAAATCTTTCCCCCTTTTCTTAAAGAGTATGGAAAAGAAATCATCCCTCCCAGACTTTCTTTAGACCTAAGCCTGTTAGAAAATTGTGATCTATGTCCAACTCTGAAATTTCAATATTTGGAAATATTCATATGCCAATTTTTATGTAATCCATCTCAATTTTTGTATAGTATCCATTTCTGAAAGCTATAAACCAGCTCTCAACCAGCCTAGATGTGTTTGTCAAAATTAATATCAAAAAGAACTTTAGTTTATTAACTCTAAAGCCAGAATCTTGTCACATAGAACACTCCAGCATCCATCATGCTTTTAGGTAATTTTATTATTGCTTTCCAGATATCGATTACAAAGGTGAACATCTCTCACTACTGCAACAATCAAAGAAAATAAAAGATCAGATTAAATGCGACAGCTCAGTGAAAATTCGACTCAGCGTGCAGCAGTGGGTTATAGGGGGAAATGAAAGTATGAGTATTAGAATGCAGAAAGAACAGGAAATCCTTGATTGCTGGTGCATTTTAATTCAATTTTATAAATGTATGACAGGTCTTTAAATCTAATTGGCAGATACTTAGTTTTTGTCATACCTCAAAAACAGGGAGGGGCAGGAGGATTTGTGAGGGTATGTTAAGAAAATCACATTAAACAAAGCTTTTCAATGAGCCACTGAAATGGCACTGATCATTAAGGCAAAAGAGGAATTAACTGAGAGAGAGAAAAAAAATCTGTGAAGAACTCCAAGAGCATAAATAATGGTTTTAGAAAAGATAACTTTTAAATCACATTTACCACTCTTAAAATTACAAAATCATGGGAACTTATAAAGTAAGTAAAAGAAAACACTTTAAAATGTAAAGAAAGTTACTTTTCAAACAACAAATAATCTGTAGAGTTCATTTCCACATGGCACACATGGGCACAGAGCTGATAGGATTAAAATACAGAACACAATATCAGAATCGAGTTTACAGGGTTTATAGGGAATAATCTTCCATAAATCTTCCACATTTAGGGCATCTGGACTCTAAAAAGAATGGATTCTCAATTAGCATAAATTTTACCTACTAAATAGCTATATAATAATTTGTCTGAAAAATTGTCACCTGGAAGAACTAAATTATAACACATACTGGGAACATGACCCATTTTTTTCATATTAAAATGACTAATTCAGAGTTCAGAAGATAGAATCTTTTTAGCAGTTGAACTCTGGAGGTCAGCTATGAGATTGGAGCAATTCAGACACTCTGACTGCAAAGGCTAGTGAAAAAGGAGCTTTTTTTTACAGTGTGAACTGCCTATTGTTTGGTTTATTTTCATTACTGAGTTGACATGTCTCACCTCTGAAACAGTGGGCAATACAGATGAGAGAGAGTTGAGCCAAAGGCTCTATTATGACACATGAGTCAACGAGTGATTAAAAAAATGTGGATCTATTTGTCTGGGAGAAAACTCCAAACTTGTCTCAATGTCAAGGACACTTTGCCAAGAGTGTTATGCGGTCTGGGGGAGTATTAGCTGTCGGATTTTCACCTTTGATTTTCTTTTTCTTTTTTTTTCTGGATACAAAAGGCTGAAAACATGCAGACATATAACATTTTTGACAAGGATGACATCTTAATTAGGCTAAAGAGTTATGCTAGTTATCTCAAAGGATTTTAGACCTCCCCTATGCAACAGCCAGAATATTTTGTTTATACAGATATGGGATCCTCTTCCAATACTAAATTCCTCAACAGGACAGAGAGAAAGTGAAATATCTTCACATTGCTTGAATCCTCATAGCTTAGCTGTAGTGTTAAAATGCTAAGTTTTCAATCACTAGAATACAAAGCTTTTGAAAGCAGCATTCTGCTTAAAAAGATGTTGAGATGTTGGGAACAAAGTCTGCTATGATTGAGAGACATCTTTTTTATTTTTCCTTTTTTTTTTTTTTTTTTTTTAACTGAGGAACTGTCATGCAGCTATTTGGAGCATAGGATGCAGTTCCTGAAGGGGAGATGGTTCAGTGAATATGATGTATTCTCCAGAGCTTTTTAACTAATTACATCTAAGTGATATATGGATGATAAACAATTCTCTTTCCTGTCTTTATATGGCACTTTACACATTTGTCTGCCCCTTATATAATAACAGAAAGCATTGGTATCTATATAACATTTTACTCCAAAATGCATTTATTTTTCAGGGTTATAAACAATAAAAATAATTTATAAACAATAAATTATATAAACAATATAATAACAGTGAGGTGGAGAGCAGAAGAACACAGCTTAGATCTTAGGATATAAAGTTGCATTCTTTATTAATTAAAAATAAAAGTCATTTGCTTCAGTGGATTCCAGTACAACCATCTGTGGTATAACACAGCAGGAATATTCATTTTGATTACCACACCATAATGGTGAAAGGTACCATGGACAACTTGACTGAATCTTTGCAAAAATGTTAACTCTCTGAAGGAGATTTGGAGTTAGTTTCAGTCACACATCTCTGAAATTTCTTTGATGTAAGAGAATTCATAGTCCTGAGTTAAGGGTGCCCTGCTCCTCATAGAATTAAGAACTTGAGAATCTAGATTCACAACCAAAATTGGAGGTACTAAGAGTACCTCTCAGGGAAAGTTTACCTAGTGTGTGCTTAATGTAGTAAGAAATAGTTGCGACAGCTATAAACAAAAAAACAAATAAAAAAAACCCACATTGAAATAAACCCTGAAATAAACTCAGATCTCTTCATGATATTCTGAAATACCTTTGTACTTTTTAAGGAAAACTTCTTTAAAGTGTAATAGGAATTTGGATATCAATATCTATTCTCATTTAATACCTAGTGGTTGATCTACAGTACCATGTAGATCAATGTAAAACAATTTTATCAGCACTAAAAATAAATGGTCAAAGAGAAAGAGTAAATATTTATTCTCTAACATTTTTGTTTCGTACCCCGGTTATTTTTTTGATGAGGATGATTAAGATTGCTATTATTTGTTAATTTTAAAAGATGAGATGATATAAAACAAGTTGGGGAAGAGTTTATACTAGATTAGGGAAAAAAACAAAAAGCCTAATAATTTCTCAAAGATAAACTGTACCTATGGTGCATCTCCTAGATCTCGTATCATAGGCAATTAAAGAATTTAAAACAAAAATCCCTCTTAAGGATTAGGAAACAAGGGAAAGAACATGCCTATCACTCACTGACCTACCACACATACCCACAAGCATGACATATTTGTTCAGAGCTGAGAATAATAATTATGTTATTAAAAGTTCATAATACTTTATGTTCAATTTCCCTTCTTCCTCCTGTCTTCCTCCAGTCATTCAGAAGCAAAAGCTGCTCAGTGTTACCAAATTATATTTAAATGTCCCATTTTTGTGCATATTACAGGTACTTATCACATTATGCATAAAGAAAGATCTTAGCAACCATATAGTCAAAATAACTAGCTTCTAGTTAGATTGAATCTCTTACATGTCAGACCTGGCAAGTCTTTTAAATAGTATGAATTGTTCTCAAAACACAGTCAAGCTATTTCTATATTATGTTTGTGTTAATAATATCAGTTCAAGTGTACACATCTATTCTAAATATATATATGAATAGATATCAACTTTGTATATATAAAATATATACACAATAGGCAGAATTTAATTAATTTAATTAATTTAATTAATTTAGATTTCCAAATATTTGGAAATCACATGCTGGTTTAAAGAGCAGCAAACAAATTTTCAGACAATTTCTGCCCATTTAAAATTCTATTTTCAGTTCTTGCACAGAATATTAATATATTTGATAAATTGAGACATAAAGAGTGTGAATATACTTCACATATAGATATTGATATAACTGTATTTCTATTTAGATAGTACTATGGTTAGATAGTAGTATGGTTTAGATAGTACATTGGTTTTAGATGATTGGTAATGTTAATCACATTATCAGCAGTGTTCTTCCTGTTGAAAACTATAATATGGACTACAAGTAAGAGTCTATAAATAATAATAATAAATAAATTACAAGAGAAAAACACCAAGTATTGCAGCTCTGCAGAAGCCCTATGAATTTCACATTCACAACAATTATTAAAATCTCCAAATACTCTTGGGAAAGAGCTTTTAAGCACTGTAGAAATTGAATCATGACTCTCATTTATCATCTACTAGTGGAAATGAGTCAAAGGAAATTCAGCAAAAAGCAGTCTATATATACATATACAAGATTTTTAAATATGTAACAGGTATAGACTGCTTTCTGCTGCACTCCCTTTGCTCTAACTACTCTGCGTAATGAGAAAATCCAGTATCCAAAATCCAAACGGCACAGTAGGATGTTTGAAAGAAAGATATAGATTTTAATTTGAAATGGCTGACTTCTTCTTAAAGAAGTTGCATATGAGAGATGGAAAATATCAAAAAATTGATTTTCTCCATATCTCACAGAACAACAGTCTTATGCATGGAAAATACAGAACTCAAGCATTTTATTTTCCCCTTACTGATTTTGACTATAAGTCAGAGTATGTAACCTTTTTTGAATCATGACAAATCTCCACATCACAAAGCATAGTCATTCATACTGAAGAGAAATTAAGCATGATTTTGAGGGAAAACAGTAAAAATCAAAAATTGAATTACTTTGAGTTTTTAAACACTGCCAGACTATCAACTTCTTTTTGGATATTTACATGTGAAAAATGCAGTTTTCTCAGGGATTCTGTATATCTACAGATATACTGATCTGAGGTTGTCTAAAAAGGTTATTTTTTTACTTTTAAATAAAACAAATCGTTTGTTGTCTTAAACAGAAGTGTGTTACTTGCCTTCTATTACTATTTTCATGTGCATGTGTGATGAGAATGAAAAAGTGTTTGGTAGCATTGCAAATGTAGAAGGAACAAGCTCTTGCAACTTACACGTCATATAAGATGGTTCACCCTCTTTGAAAAGGAAAATAAGTTTCTTGTATTGAATTTCATCTTTAAGATCACTACCCAGTAAAGTAGAAGTCTAACTGATGGATGTAAGTAGATAAGTGGCAAAGAGGAGGGAAAGAGAAATAACATTTAAAAGAGTCTTGCTCAAGGAACTTTCTTTCTCCTATATATTTAAATATATAATTATAATTAGAGTCTGTAAGTTTTATACCACTCTATTACTAATAGAAAACCCAAACGAAAGGTTTATTTGATTTGCGAAGAAAATGTTCTTCTCTATAGGTGAGTCAAGATACTTGAAAAAAATTCAAAACATACAGGTACTTGCTACAACTTTTACTGAGTAAAATCTAGTACAATTCAAATGGAAATTAGCTATTGTAACTAAAAAGGTTGGCATTTTGCCCTACTGGTTCAGAGTTTTACTCTAAGGCAAAAACGGTCTAGCTTTGTGCAAAGGAGTTCACTTCTCCAGAGGAAACTTGTACCCCTGTTTCAGAGGTACTAATGTCAGTCTGTGTTTTCATTCTAAAATTAAGAACATGTAGCAGAGTTTAGGCAATTAGTTTAATGGCACGTATTGATTACAATGGAGTTTTCCTTTGAGGTTTAGAATTGATCCAGTCACTTTGTGAAACTCAGGACATACATACCAAGCTGAGCAGAAAGAAAATCACAGCTGTTGAGATGAATATTTTACATTGCTTCAATCAGCAGTAATTTATGCACTTCTGAGTGGAAAGTGTTTTCAAATGTTGTTTAAAAGAGGAATAGAGGAAACTGGAGAGGAGATCCAGAGAGAGGAAGAGTCCCACATTCACCTTAGAGTGGCAGCAACCAGACATGAATGCGCTGCTTGTTTGCAGTGCCTAACCGGAGAGGTGCCAGAGCAGGTCTCCAGCATGTCACAGTTTGATAGCTTACTGCAAAGACAGCAAATAGCCCTGGGCACATAAGCTGAGCTATAAGCTGGAAGAATGAGATGTTCTTCACATGAAAGCCATGCACTTTATTTCCAAATGTAAATAAAGATCATGTATATTCATCACTCAAGAGATCACGGGACAAACTCAAGTTAACTATACATGAAGAAGGTTGAAATGAAAACTGCATAAAGAATCTCTAGCACCTTCCTGGTTTTGGATGCCATTCTTCTAAAGGAATGACAGAGATATACTATTTAATATATCGAATTATCATGGTATATCTAGGCACAAAACAACACGAAGATTGTGTCACAGTACTAAAATGGAAGAGGCATTATCCTCATACTAGGAGAGAATCAAAGCAATCAAAAGACATTCTGAAATCATATTATTGCAGATACAGTGACCTTGTGGGATCTGAAATGAGTAAGTTTACATCAAAGTTAGATTTTCCTTCATATTTCATAAACATATTTCAGAAACTATACTTGGTGCTATATCAGCTTTGCACTCTCCCTTGTACATGATTTCTGGAACAGCTGGCCAATTTAATAGTCAAAAATATCTCCCAAAGCCATCTTCTTACATGGTCTATCCAATTTAACAGTCTAACTTTAGAAAGCATATCTCTTTCTCTCTATCAGTCTATTACAGCAAAGCTCAAGGGTGTAATTCAGGCTGCGACTCCTTTATTATAAATTAAATTTAATGAACAGATAAAGCAAGCTCAGGCTTGATTATAATTTGGTGTTCACAGATGACCTTTTTTTTTACAGGATCTTAGGAAAAAATATTTCTTTTCAATGAAATAAGGATTATTTAAAGATGTTTAATGTTGATGTCTATAAATTCTATGTTTCAAGAAACAATCTACTGCTATGCAGCCTTTTACCATCTACGGTATCTAACAAGACATTTCACAGGTTAACTATTTTTTGTATGAAGACCTGCTAATTTAATCTGATGATTCTCCTATCTAACATTAGTGAGAGATTAGTGAGACACAAAAATAAACTGATAGCTCTATGAATTTGTTTAGCAAATATTCATGATATAAAATTTGTATCCTCTGGCTGTGCTTAGACTAGAAATGTAATGAAAGCATTTAAGAGTATTCTGAAAAGGTTTTTGTGTGTGTATATTCACAGTTATTTACGGACGTGTATCTTAATGCTGTCCTCTGTGGAATAAAGTCAATAGGTATTTCAGAATAATATGGCCTATATGTCATGCTGTATCAGTTCAATGTTCAACGTCAATCAAATTTTAGATACCTTGTGCTGTTGTAGAATCCACATTCCACTATTCACTTTTGAGTACCAAGTGTTCTAAATATGCAGTATATAATGCATATTTTTATTTCTGTGATGAGGTAGATGATTCTATAAATGACTCAAGGAAGATGAAGAACATCAGGGGTTTTTTGCTGCTTTTGTTTGTTTGTTTTATACTTCTAAATTAACTCCATTTATCCAGAAAACAAATCTAATGAAAAGTTTGGAAAGTTAATTTTCTGTTAGAAAAAAAGGATCTCATTGTACATATGTACAATACATCATTCATATGTAAGATGTATTTATAAACTGCATAGATATAGAGAATACTGCAAGTTTTACTTTTTAGTCAGATTCACCTTTATTGTATTTCCCACAATATTTCCCATGTATTAACCATGTTCCTCCCATAACTCAAATTAGTGGATTGTATTTATTCTGAATTAGCAGCCTAAATAATCTTACCTCAAGAAGCAAAAGTCAGTTCTTCAGTATGTTAATTTTACGTCAGCATATCATTTATGCTGAGGTCAAACTAGCGTAATGGAGTAAAAAATCAGACTTGGATTATATATTTCCACTAAGATCCCAAATGTAGTATTGAACTTCAGTTAGTTTTAGTCAGTATGACAGTCATTTGACAGTGCAGTAGGTAAAAAAATCTCACAGTTGCTATAACTGTGGTGAAGAAGGTATGTAAGTCAAAATTGTGGACACAATCATTAAAAAACAAACAAAAAAAAATCCCAAATCAATGAGATCTAAATGAAACTGAAGATTGTTTTGTCCTATAAAGTTTTAATTCTTTGGCCATCTGTCTTTTACATACTTTCCTTCCTGTGACCGTAACACAACTTAGAGAAATTAATCTTTCTTTTCCCATTAATCATATAACCTCAGCACTATATACTAATACTTCAGTTTTGGGGTTTTGTTTTATTTTCTATTTTGAGGCTGGTATGCATCACTTTTAATGCCTAGAACAGCTTAGTGATTTAGAAAACTTTATTATTTATAATGATCAAATACGAAATAGTTTTAAACTACTTGGAGAATTAATTTGAATATTATCATTGGAAACAGTTTTGACTGCCAGCTTTGGTAACAAAAACTCACGAGTATCATGAACACATTTAAGTTACTAAAGGATGATTATTCCTACATCCCATGGGCCTTTCTTCCCCAGCCACACAGCTAATCCTTATTCCTAGAGATCCAAGAAGTCCTAATCCAAGAATGCTTTGATCCTGCTTCCTGTGATTGCTGTTGTACAAATAAAGTATAAAATATATAATTAATCTTGAGAGAGAGAAATGTTCAAAAGAAAGTAAACACTGTCATCCCTACCTAAGCCACAGTCATGCTTGGTGCAGGATTATTGCAGCCTGATTAATCTTGATTTCTGCTGCTTGTTGGCAGCAGAAAGGAAGAGAAACTAGGCTAGAGTAACCAGTGGCTTAATTAGCTCCCTCTACTTGACCTGAATTTGAAAAATTTTGAATGAGGAAGAAAGGAGCCAATCTTCAGAATCATAATCTGAGTGCTGCTACCGTGAGGTGCCTCATCGTCCAGGGTTGAGACACTACTTTTCACTCATATCAAAAAAATGCGTTAGAAAAAAACAGTATTAGCCTTTCTCAGATCTTTGAGAGAAGATTCCAGGCTATGTTTCCTGAAATGAACCAGGAGACTCCTAAAGCCTGGCAACGCACAACTCAGGGTATTTGGGCTGCTTTGTGAATACACTGACTTGTGGTGACTCCACACTATGAACTCCATTCCAATGTGCTCTGCACACACAGCTAAGGTGCCTACCATATAGTCAGGACTTCTAAATGGTAACGGGGCAGCCAGATTTGGTACACGTTAGTTTTCTAACATTGTTTGTTCTTTATGTTAAATAAAGGGCTATATTCTGCAGCAAGGCTACCAGAATAGGCCTCTTTGAAACTCAGAGTTACCACTATTAATAAAAATGGGATCAAGCCCATCTTTCTTTAAACCTTCATTTAAAGGATGTTTAGTGATTGATGACTAGACTACATGAACTCTAATTGGATCTGTCAAAGGAATAACTTGCTTTCAGCTGGATATGAAACATTTTGCAGCTCTGACTTGTTCAGTCCTGTAAGAGAAGTACTGTGTCCCTCCTTGAAGGCATGACAGAGTGTGCTGAGCCTCCGCTGTCCAGCAAAACAACACATGAAAGGGATCCTTGCTCTTTCCTCTTGCACTGCTGTCTACTCTTGTCTCTAGTATGTTTGGTTATTTTATTTTTATTTTTTTTTTTTTTGGCGGGTCAGGCACTAAATCTTCCCAAAAGCTTGCATTGTTCCTGCCTGCTGGAATGCGCTGAAGGAAGCAATGTGAGCCGTGCACTCTCAACCCCCTCAATTTCCTGCTGCTCCCAGCTGCCCTGCACATTAGCTGCATATGTAAATAACACAGGGAAACCAAGCATTACAAGGCTGTCTCTCCCCGACTGTCTGATGGATAATTTTGGAAATGGTATCATTAGCACTGCTGATCAATTTGTCATTTATCTCTCCTCCTGTTATACCTCAAATTATACAAAAGAAAGAAAAAAATAAGAATAATGTGGTAGATCATACCAGGATACTGCAAGTCCTCAGAACGCAGCATAAGATTCTATTCACGTATGATGAAACAAACGGAGCTCATTTCCCTTACGTTCAGGAAAAAAAGAAGAAATGATAGACAGATCCTGATTTTTTTTTTTTTTCTGGTCTATGACTGTTATTACCATTTTGTAAGGACAAACTGGTCTGGATTTGTAAACTAGAACTCATGTTTTTCTTGTCCACTTACATAGTCCTAACCCAACTGTCATGACCCTCAATAGGAGAAAATATTTTCCTGGTAACATAACTAGTGCAGCACAGAAGTGGTTCTTTCTAAAACAAGAATACAGATTTCTAGGACACCAGTTGTATATTTAAGAAAGTAAGACCAGATCCTCTGGATTTATAATAGTCCATCCAAGATCAGAACCTAACCTATATTTTCCTGAAGTCCCCATTTCTGGTTTAGGTAGGAAAGATTTTAGTAGAAAAAAGACTAAGCTGAATGCTGTTCACCTGAACTAAGGCTTTTACTGCTCCATTTTCAACCCATCACTAAAATGGAGTGGTAAAATATAGGTTAGATCCTGACCTTGGGTGGATGCCCAGTCCAGGTGCTCAGAATGCAGTTTCCCTCTTGCACCCACGGATAAACTGAAATATGATTTTTGCTAATCTTTTGTTTGCAGGAGGATCAGAAAATGCATCTTCAACCTGCTATACCATGTAGTTTCTAGTGCAAATAAGATTCTTTTCATAGAATCTTACCATTCCTATCTATTTCCACAAATGAAAATATCTGGACTACATATACAGGAGTTTGTCATCTTGATGTTGTATATCATATCACCAAAGGGATATATTTTCAAAGGTGACCTCATAATTACACAGCAGTCTCTCTGATAAGGCATTAATGCTGTTCCCTTATTCTCACCTCAAAAGGCAAACTGGGCACAGAATCTTGTTGACTGCAGACATATCTTTCCATTTTAACAGTTATAGCACTGTTTCTTGGAGGTATGCCACCTGGCAACAGAATAAACATTTTTGTTTTGTAGTAGTTTGTTACTTGGCAGGAGAAATTTGTGTTTCATATCACATTTCTGGTCCTGTCCTGCACATAAAAAATGTGGTCACACCAAACGTCCATATAGCTCTATATTCTGTGGCAACTGGTGTATGTTTAGAGAAAAATGCATACAGGAAAGGATACATCTATGCTATAAATATTTATTCCCCAATATACTGTTCTATCATCCGACATTTACTTTGGGGATTTTTCTAAGCCTAAAATCATACGACTACATTTAATATTTCTTCATGTCTTTCTTTGAATTTGTCAGTCATTTTTTAAACTTGTTATATTTTAGCTTAACTTCATGTCTGTAAGTGAAGTTATCCCATTTCCATGTTTTGAACATGTTTATGATGCTTCTTACTTCATACATTAGAAGACATCAAACAATTCTCTCTTCACCTTTCCTTTACCTTCACGCCATATAAACTAAAGTCTAAGGATAAAAACACAAGCTATGTAAGGTAGAGCCTTGAAAATTCATCCATCAAATATTGCTCATGGTCACACTGATGCAACCCAAGTGAATAGATTGATTTAACTTGATTCTACAGCGCATTTTAACACACTTTGGCCCCTTATTCAGAGAGCTTCACAGCAACTTCATATCTTTTTGTCTCCTGCCAAGGATCATATTTTCCTGTCCATACTGGCTCAGAGAAACTTGGCAGCAAAAGAATGTGGGAAGCAGTGAGCTATTACAGTTTTCAGGAAATTTAGCAGGATTTGAATACTTGCTATTGTGTCAAAATTCATCATTAAAATAGCAAAAATAAACTCAACCTGCAAGGAAAGAGGTGTGTTAAGGGTAAATCCTTAAAGCTGAAAGTAACTTGAAAACTAATAAATTTCTCTGACTAAAAACTAATAAATCTCTCTCACACATACTCATCATTAATTACTTAAATAACTGTACATTACTCAACACAGTTCCATTCTCCTTTAATAGCCTAACAATAACAACAATAATAATAAAAGCAATAAGGAAAAAGAAATGCCTACTTCTGAAGCAAGTACAGATTCCACTTCAAGGGAAAATAAATTACAACAAAATACAATAGCCTCTCCAGAACAAATCTAGTGAGTGAGGCAAACATTTAACTCAGAGTTGACCTTGGCCTATGAAATTGTCTTTCATATTTAAGATCTCTTAGTCATAAATTAGGTTAAAATAGATGTAAAAATACAGTATCATTTTAACAATTTGACAAATTTGATAAATTTGGTTAAACTAGAAGAATGGACCTAGGTTTTGCATGCCCTAAAATAGTTAAAGTAGCTAGTAACTTTTTCTATGTCACATGATTGCTAGAAAATTATTTCCAGCTCTTTGCACTATTGCCTGTAAAGTCATTTAAAGAATTTTTTCATGTTGATCCTTATCATTTGCACTTAGCGTTTGCAAAAAAAAGATGAACCACAATGTTGAGATTTAATTTAAAAGCACACTTAGCACCTTAGCACTTAACAAAAGAGAACTTATTCCTTTATCAATTGCTACTTTTATCTACTGGGTGACTTTTCAAAAAAAAAAAAAAAAAAAGAATATATATTTTATATATATATATATGTGTGTGTATATACATACACATATATATCTATAAGGTCAAATATCCCTGTTTATTGACAAAAAACTTCTGGGGACCAGTAGGTAACAAGTTCAAAGTGTGCATTAAATTCAGCTAACATTTGGTTAGTTTTCCAGTCACCTGTGACAACTGTGTCACTAGGGTAGATAGCTCAAGACTTCAAATATAGCTTCAAAAAAGCAGCATGGTCTAGGAATTTGTTAAACCCCAAATAATGACTTTCTGTAGGATACCACCCTACAAAAGTACAGTGCCCTATATGATTGTGTTGTTACTTTCCAAATTTAATAATTAGTGCCAAACTTCAGCTTTAGTTCAGATGGTAAAAGATATACTATCATCTCTGCCAGTCTCAACTATGAAGATATTTCAGTTTCAAGTGTCTGACAGCCTTTTGTGAAGGTATAACGCCTCTCAGCCTAATCAGACAAACCACCTGCCAGTACTTCTGCAATCAATATGCAGATCAACTAAAATAGCCCATGTAGTTAAGAAATAAGCAGATCTGGAAGCATTGGAGCTCAGATGCTCCTATGACCACTCTCTTAAGATGTTATAACAACAGCTAGTAACTCTGTTGTGCCAGACATGATAAAAAAAATTATTTAGCAGGTTTCATTAAGGAAATATATATTTAGGATATTCTATATTGATATGATTTTCTAATGGCAAAATTTACTTTGGGAAAAAAAAAATCCGTTTAGCTCTATTTAGAGATCTCTAAAAGTCATTTTTAGTGAACCTACGTTAATGTACCAGTGTCTGATTAAGACTGATAAAGCTGTTGTGACTAATTCATGTCTCAAATGATATTTTGCACAGGAATGCTATAACCCAACTTTCAAACATACTTGCTTTGATTTGGGAGAGGAAAGAAAGCAAGAGATGAATTGAAAAGCTAAAGTGCTTGACCTTTTTTCCCTGAGTGTAGAGCATAAGTGGCTGTACTCTCTTTCTTTTGCCTCAGACAATCTCATTAAATCTGGGGAGCTGAGTTCTGGAAAGTTGGAAAGATTTCATTGAAAAGGTTGAGAGCAATTGGAGATGATGGGATTTACACCTCTTTAGAAATGCTTTTTGAAAACCCATTAAATCTGTGTAAGGTTGTTTGTCCAAGCTGAACTGGGCACTTGTCCTATCACTGTACTTAATCTTTCAAATACCAGCTGAGTGGCTATGATTTAAAGAGACAAACACTACTTGGAACCTTTCACTTCTCAATTGAGAAGCTGGGAAACAGAAACTGTCCATAGTGTCCAAATTATAATTTTATTTCATTTCCTGAAAATTTCAAATAATTACAGTTTTACAAGTTTTTTTTCTTTTTTTCTTTTTTTTTTTCTCCTAGTTTCTCTTTCTTTCCTTTCCTTTCTAGTAACTCATTCTGTGCTGAGAAATATTGTTAGTCCATCAATCTGAATTTTTATCTCTTTTGAATAGAAATATACTTTCACATTCAAAGACTGATAGGGAAGGTTGCATAAACCCACATTTAATTTGGCAGGTCTAACCACTATCCTTTATTTGAAAGGAGGTAGGTGAAGCAGTGGGAGTCATCATCAGAAGCACTGGCACAAGACAAGCCTCAAGCAGAAGGTGAGCAACTAGCTTCAGGCAATTTGCCTCGTACCTGAAACAGCAAATGCAGGACTATAGCATTGACCTATAGTGCTGTAAGCCTGCACACAACATAGAAAAATGTAGAAGGATAAAAAAATAAAAATAATAAAAAGAAGAACACAGAAGTCTTCCTGAGCAATAAGTCCATAATAAGGAAAAAATAAGGAAAAAAAGGAAGAGCCAGGGCATGAAGCTTAGGGTAAAGCATTACTTAAAAGAGGCTTAGATGACTAAACTGAAACTTTTGACATTTTTATGATTTTGTTCCCTATTATTCATATGTTTTATCTTTTGCAAATGAACAGGATTTTCAACAAAACCTCAGAGAGCATCAGTTTCTTCCTCCACCATAAACAGTCTTTAATTCCACAAATTTTAACTATAATATTTCACCATGTCATTATAATTATTTGTTATGCAGATCATATTTTATACAAAAGTTCAATTTCAGGATTTTTTAAAGCCTTGTTAATATATTAAATGAAAATTTGCAACAGAATTTCCCAAATATTTGATTGCCACATACTGAAGCAGATAAATTAATGTATTCTGTCCTAATTCTACCATGTTTTTGGCATTTATTAATACACTTTAAATAAAATCAAAACTGAAGTATAACGTTTTACTTGTGTTGTGCAAGAGCCAAATTCAGGGCTTCTAGTCTTTTACTAGATACCGCTTGTCTCAATAAAGGGGAAGAAAGACTAGTGAAGGAAAAACATGAACTGTTAAGATGGTAGACTCTTAACTTTGATAAATAACACCATGGTTCCAGCTTCTATCAACAGATTTTTTTTCCCTTTTTTTTAAAGCCGATTATTTTTTTGGTTGCTTCATATCCGACCAGGGAAGAGCTGGAGGTCTGAAATGTGATATTTGTAATTTATCAGGGTGAAGCATTAGCTCGCCACAACCTGGGCAGGTGTCAAGGGGCTTCTTTTTGTTGTTTTGGTATAGTGTTTGTATGTTTATACAACAATCTATACTTCAAATAAATCTGTCCAGGAGGAGCTGAGTTGGCCTCTTCATGGCTGGAGGTAACCTGGACATGCAGGTCTATGAAGATGTGGCAGCAAGGACAACCTCAGACATTCTAGGAGTGAAGGAGGATGTCCTGTGCCAAATCATGAAAGTAATTTAACTTGAATTTCAAATGGTTCAGCTACCAGTAGCAGCTTCAAGGCACTCAGCACAGACTTCTGCTGCTTCAACATAGTTGATAAAAGAGCTGCTATGTAGACACTCATATGTATTTCTTGTAACTTTTTCAAGAAATTGTCAGGATAAATTCAGAAAAATAAGATCATGCAACTAAGAAACAATTAACATTAATGAGTATATCAACATTCTTGTCTGTGTTGACATTGTCAATTTAGTAGAGTAAAAAGCTAATGAGTAAAACAAGCGAGTAAAATGTAAAATTACTCACTCAATAAAAAGTATGCAACTCCAGACTGCTTACAAAGAAATAAGCTACAAGGCCTCAACACATTTATGCCACATAATGCTATATAAGCACAGAATTATCTTAACATAGCTGTATGGTTCATGCAGTGTATTTCTGGATGGCATTATTCAGTGTCTACCGTTCAGAACTACCCGAAGAATACCTGCACTACTCAGTCATGTAAATCATTAATAGTTAAGTGTATTATAATTCTTAAACATGCAACATATATTGTGAAATTTGTACTACAGATAATGCTTTTCACTGTTGTTTCATGTCACAAATATGTACTGATCACATCTATCATGTCACTGATATTCTCTCATCAGATCACAGCAATATTACACTGACTCAAGCTTATGTCAGCAAACCCTTGAAAGCTACATGGAATACCATAGGGGGGAAATTAAAATAAAGGTTAATATCATTTTTTATGGTTGACTAGTTCTCTGAGAAGACCAAAGGGAAGGTAGCCTCTGAAGCCAGATATATTTATTAGTCTGAGGGCCATCAAATACATCTGTCAAACATGGCTTATCATCTTGTGAGGTGGAATTACAAGTGGTTGTACCAGCAAAATCAGCAATACTACTCTCAAGTTAGCACTTATGAAACCATTCTGTGGTTTGTATCAGAAGTTCTTTATAAATCAATGATGAATGCATTTACCCCAGTGAAAGGTTTGGATTGAGGGCTTTGGATACCACATTTAACCAGAAAGAACGTAGAATAGGAAAATCATTTGTGTAATATTGACCAGTAATTTTCATCCTTTAGCTGGAAGGGTTGCTTCCTTGTTATGAGGTAAATTCTGTTTCCATCACCTATTTGATCCTTGGATTCTCCAAAACAAATCAAATGAACTGACAGTTATAGATCATAAAACTGCTCAAGTTTATGATTGCTTTTTTTTTTTTTTTTAGATATGGAGGAGGCATACTCTAATTTTACTACATAACTAGACTGACTAGTGAACTGAGTGAATAATTACAACATGATGTCAAGGTACTATATCTTTATGACCCAGAAACTACATTAAAGACACCTTCTAGCCTAAAAGGCTTACAAGGTCAAACAAGCAAAGATTAGCAAAATGAAAGATTACTAATGAAGAAATGAGAGGAGGCGGCTAAATAACTCACCAAAGGTCAATTCCAGAGCAACAAAGTACATCCAGATCTCCTGGGTAGTAGTAGATCTACAACCAGCCAACATCTCACAAATATCAGCAGAGATTGTAACCACTGCTGTATGATGACATGGAGTAGCTTTGAGCCAACAGCCTGGAGTGTGAAAGGAGTCTTGCTCTCTTATCAGTGTTCTGCAAACTACATCAACTAAAAAAAAAGTAATTAGTAAAAATCCTGCCAATTGCTGTACATGTTAAAAAGGTAGTTCTGTGCAATAATTTGCAATAATTTTACTGATTTGTGTGCTTATATATACATTCTATTGGATGACGCATAAAGTTTATTGATTTGTTTGTGCTTTGGATATTTGCCTCTGTAATCAATTGGCATTTCATGAATTCAACTCATGAATGCAAAATATATTATTTGGCATATGGATCAATACTCAGAAAAAATATATTCTCAGTGGACAGAGGGGCCATACTATTTTGATGTTTAGTAAATAAGATTAGAGCATATATGTACTTGGTTATAAAATGATTTAATTTGCTAGCTGCATTTCTAAACACAGGTGTTACTAAAATTGTGATGCTGATGATCCGTGAAATTCTTTGATATATGCAGTGATATGAAGTGGGTTTATCTGAAACCACTTTTTATCTGAATTTTATCTGAAAATAACTACAGAGTAACTATGTAGGTGGATTGACTCCATTTGTCTGACAGATTACATATTTGCAGAAATGCAAGCTCAGGATACCTACATTACCAAAGGCTCATGCAGCTATGTTATTTGGAAATATAGATAAATGCACAGCAAATTCTCCCAGGATCATTAATAGAGTTAAATGACTTTTTAGCACTCCTGTAGATAGACAGAACACACACACACACACACACACACACAAAGCTACTGGAAGTACATGGATTGAGTGAGAAATTTAAGATAATTCACCAGCTTGTGAGCCTTCAATTCCCTCTGGATCAAGTATAAGGGTATTGTGTGTGCCCATTGTCCTATCCCTGTTACTCAAACAAGTCACTTATTGGAAATGCAAGGAAACCCCATTTTTAAAAATAAAATTTAGAAAGAAATGGATTTTTTTTCCAATCTTAAACAAAGAAGGACGGAAGGAAGGAACGAAAGAAGGAACGAAGGAACGAAGGAAGGAACGAAGGAAACAA